>CM059475.1:6838813-6994007 GCA_030408155.1 Lophura swinhoii
GGTTAAAAGAGGTATTTGTGGGTGTAAAGGTCCAATTTCAAGGGGAAACCTGGTATTTCTTGGAGAAGATGTGATACATTTGGAGAAATGTGGCATTTCTGCAAGAAACTGTCCTCTTTTGGGGATAAAAGAGGTATTTGTGGGTGAAAAGGTCCTATTTCAGGAGGAAAGCTGGTATTTCTTGGAGAAGATGTGATAGATTTGGGAGAAATGTGGCATGTCTGGAAAAAACTGTCCTCTTTTGGGGCTTAAAACAGGTATTTGTGGGTGAAAAAAGAGTTATTTGTGGGTGAAAAGGTCCTATTTGAAGGGGGAAACGTGGTATTTCTTGGAGAAGATGTGATATATTAGGGAGAAATATGGCATTTCTGGAGGAAACTGTCGTATTTTTGGGATAAAAGAGGTATTTGTGGGTGAAAGGGTCCTATTTCCAGGGGAAACCTGGTATTTCTTGGAGAAGATGTGATACATTTGGGAGAAATCTGGCATTTCTGGAAGTAACTGCCCTATTTTGGGGATAAAAGAGGTATTTGTGGGTGATAAGGTCCTTTTTCAAGAGGGAAACCTGGTATTTCTTGGAGGAGATGTGATATATTTGGGAGAAATGTGGCATGTCTGGAAGAAACTGTCCTCTTTTGGGGATAAAAGAGGTATTTGAGGGTGATAAGGTCCTATTTGAAGGGGGAAACCTGGTATTTGTAGGAGGAGATGTGATATATTTGGGAGAAATCTGGCATTTCTGGTAGAAACTGTCCTATTTGGGGTTAAAAGAGGTATTTCAGTGTGAAAAGGTCCTATTTGAAGGGGGAAAGCTGGTATTTCTTGGAGAAGATGTGGTATATTTGGGAGAAATGTCGCATGTCAGGAAGAAACTGTCCAATTTGAGGGATCAAACAGGTATTTGTGGGTGAAATGGTCCTATTTCCAGGGGGAAACCTGGTATTTCTTGGAGAAGATGTTCTATATTTGGGAGAAATGTGGCATTTCTGGAAGAAAATGTCCTATTTTGGGGATCAAACAGGTATTTGTGGGAGAAAAGGTCCTATTTGAAGGGGGAAAGCTGGTATTTCTTGGAGAAGATGTGATATATTTGGGAGAAATGTGGCTTTTCTGGAAGAAACTGTCCAATTTGAGGGATAAAAGAGGCATTTGTGGGTGAAAAGGTCCTATTTGAAGGCGGAAAGCTGGTATTTCTTGGAGAAGATGTGATATATTTGGGAGAAATGTGGCATGTCTGGAGGAAACTGTCCTATTTTGGGGATAAAAGAGGTATTTGTGGGTGAAAAGTTCCTATTTCCAGGGGGAAACCTGGTATTTCTTGGAGAAGATGTGATATATTTGGGAGAAATCTGGTCTTTCTGGAAGTAACTGCCCTATTTTGGGGATAAAAGAGGTATTTGTGGGTGAAAAGGTCCTATTTGAAGGGGGAATCGTGGTATTTCTTGGAGAAGATGTGATATATTTGGGAGAAATCTGGCATGTCTGGAAGAAAATATCCTATTTGTGTGGGAAATGCTGGTATTTGTGTGAGAAAGTACCTATTTCATGAGGAATCCTGGTATTTCTTGGAGAAGCTGTGATATATTTGGGAGAAATCTGGCATTTCTGGCAGAAACTGTCCTATTTTGGGGATAAAAGAGGTATTTGTGGGTGAAAAGTTCCTATTTGAAGGGGGAAACCTGGTATTTCTTGGAGAAGATGTGATACATTTGGGAGAAATGTGGCATCTCTGGAAGAAACTGTCCTATTTTGGGTATAAAACAGGTATTTGTGGGTGAAAAGGTCCTATTTGAAGGGGGAAAGCTGGTATTTCTTGGAGAAGATGTGATATATTTGGGAGAATTGTGGCATTTCTGGAAGAAACTGTCCTGTTTTGGGGTTAAAAGAGGTATTTGTGGGTGTAAAGGTCCAATTTCAAGGGGGAAACCTGGTATTTCTTGGAGAAGATGTGATACATTTGGGAGAAATGTGGCATTTCTGCAAGAAACTGTCCTCTTTTGGGGATAAAAGAGGTATTTGTGGGTGAAAAGGTCCTATTTCAGGAGGAAAGCTGGTATTTCTTGGAGAAGATGTGATAGATTTGGGAGAAATGTGGCATGTCTGGAAGAAACTGTCCTCTTTTGGGGCTTAAAACAGGTATTTGTGGGTGAAAAAAGAGTTATTTGTGGGTGAAAAGGTCCTATTTGAAGGGGGAAACGTGGTATTTCTTGGAGAAGATGTGATATATTAGGGAGAAATGTGGCATTTCTGGAAGAAAATGTCCGATTTGGGGATAAAAGAGGTATTTGTGGGTGAAAAGGTCCTATTTGAAGTGGGAAACGTGGTATTTCTTGGAGGAGATGTGATATATTTGGGCAAAATGTGGCATTTCTGGAACAAACTGTCCTATTTTGGGGATAAAACAGGTATTTGTGGGTGAAAAGGTCCTATTTGAAGGGGGAATCCTGGTATTTCTTGGAGAAGATGTGATATATTTGGGAGAAATCTGGCATGTCAGGAAGAAACTGTCCAATTTTGGGGATAAAAGAGGTATTTGTGGGTGAAAAGGTCCTATTTCCAGGGGGAAACCTGGTATTTCTTGGAGAAGATGTGATAGATTTGGGAGAAATGAGGCATTTCTGGAAGAAAATGTCCTATTTTGGGGATAAAAGAGGTATTTGTGGGTGAAATGGTCCTATTTGAACGGGGAACCTGGTATTTCTTGGAGAAGATGTGATAGATTTGGGAGAAATGAGGCATTTCTGGAAGAAACTGTCCTATTTTGGGGTTAAAAGAGGTATTTGTGGGTGAAAAGGTCCTATTTCCAGGGGGAAACGTGGTATTTGTTGGAGAAGATGTGATATATTTGGGAGAAATTTGGCATTTCTGGAATCAACTGTCCTATTTTGGGGATAAAAGAGGTATTTCTGTGTGAAAAGGTCCTATTTCAAGAGGGAAACCTGGTATTTCTTGGAGAAGATGTGATATATTTGGAGAAATGTGGCATGTCTGGAAGAAACTGTCCTCTTTTGGGATAAAAGAGGTATTTGTGGGTGAAAAGGTCCTATTTGAAGGGGGAAACGTGGTATTTCTTGGAGAAGATGTGATATATTTGGGAGAAATGTGGCATTTCTGGAAGAAAATTTCCAATTAGGGTGGAGAAGGATGGTATTCCTGGGAGAAAAGGTCCTATTTGAAGGGGGAAAGCTGGTATTTCTTGAGAAGATGTGATATATTTGGGAGAAATCTGGCATTTCTGGAAGTAACTGTCCTATTTTGGGGATAAAAGAGGTATTTGTGGGTGAAAAGGTCCTATTTGAAGGGGGAATCCAGGTATTTCTTGGAGAAGATGTGATATATTTGGGAGAAATGTGGCATTTCTGGAAGAAACTGTCCTATTTTGGGGATAAAAGAGGTATTTGTGGGTGGCAAGGTCCTATTTCAAGGGGGAAACCTGGTATTTCTTGGAGGAGATGTGATATATTTGGGAGAAATGTGGCATTTCTGGACGAAACTGTCCTATTTGGGGGATAAAAGATGTATTAGTTGGTGAAAAGGTCCTATTTGAAGGGGGAAACCTGGTATTTCTTGGAGAAGATGTGATATATTTGGGAGAAATGTGGCATGTCTGGAAGAAACTGTCCTCTTTTGGGGATAAAAGAGGTATTTGTGGGTGAAAAGTTCCTATTTGAAGGGCGAAACGTGGTATTTCTTGGAGAAGATGTTACATATTTGGGAGAAATGTGGCATTTCTGGAAGAAACTGTCCAATTTTGGGGATAAAAGAGGTATTTGTGGGTGATAAGGTCCTATTTGAAGGGGGAATCCTGGTATTTCTTGGAGAAGATGTTACATATTTGGGAGAAATGTGGCATGTCTGGAAGAAACTGTCCTATTTGGGGGGAGAAGACTGGTATTTGTGGGAGAAAAGGTCCTATTTCAAGGGGGAAATCCGGTATTTCTTGGAGAAGATGTGATATATTTGGGAGAAATGTGGCATTTCTGGAAGAAAATGACCGATTTGGGGATAAAAGAGGTATTTGTGGATGAAAAGGTCCTATTTGAAGGGGGAAACGTGGTATTTCTTGGAGGAGATGTGATATATTTGGGCAAAATGAGGCATTTCTGGAAGAAACTGTCCTCTTTTGGGGATAAAAGAGGTATTTGTGGGTGAAAAGGTCCTATTTGAAGGGGAATCCTGGTATTTCTTGGAGAAGATGTGATATATTTGGGAGAAATCAGGCATTTCTGTAAGAAACTGTCCAATTCGGGGAGAGAAGGCAGGTATTTGTGGGAGAAAAGGTCCTATTTGAAGGGGAATCCTGGTATTTCTTGGAGAAGATGTGATATATTTGGGAGAAATGTGGCATTTCTGGAAGAAACTGTACTATTTTGGGGATAAAAGAGGTATTTGTGGGTGAAAAGTTCCTATTTCATGGGGGTAACCTGATATTTCTTGGAGAAGATGTTCTATATTTGAGAGAAATGTGTCATGTCTGGAAGAAACTGTCCTACTTGGGGGGAGAAGGCTGGTATTTGTGGGAGAAAAGTTCCTATTTCATGGGGAAATCCGGTATTTCTTGGAGAAGATGTGATATATTTGGGAGAAATGTGGCATTTCTGGAAGAAACTGTCCTCTTTTGGGGATAAAAGAGGTATTTGTGGTGAAAAGGTCTTATTTGAAGGGGGAAACGTGGTATTTCTTGGAGAAGATGTTACATATTTGGGAGAAATGTGGCATTTCTGGAAGAAACTGTCCTATTTTGGGGATAAAAGAGGTATTTGTGGGTGATAAGGTCCTATTTGAAGGGGGAATCCTGGTATTTCTTGGAGAAGATGTGATATATTTGGGAGAAATGTGGCATGTCTGGAAGAAACTGTCCTATTTGGGGGGAGAAGGCTGGTATTTGTGGGAGAAAAGGTCCTATTTCAAGGGGGAAATCCGGTATTTCTTGGAGAAGATGTGATATATTTGGGAGAAATGTGGCATTTCTGGAAGAAAATGTCCGATTTGGGGATAAAAGAGGTATTTGTGGGTGAAAAGGTCCTATTTGAAGGGGGAAACGTGGTATTTCTTGGAGGAGATGTGATATATTTGGGCAAAATGTGGCATTTCTGGAAGAAACTGTCCTCTTTTGGGGATAAAAGAGGTATTTGTGGGTGAAAAGGTCCTATTTGAAGGGGGAATCCTGGTATTTCTTGGAGAAGATGTGATATATTTGGGAGAAATCTGGCATGTCAGGAAGAAACTGTCCAATTTTGGGGATAAAAGAGGTATTTGTGGGTGAAAAGGTCCTCTTTGAAGGGGGAAACCTGGTATTTCTTGGAGAAGATGTGATATATTTGGGAGAAATGAGGCATTTCTGGAAGAAAATGTCCTATTTGGGGATAAAAGAGGTATTTGTGGGTGAAATGGTACTATTTGAAGGGGTAACCTGGTATTTCTTGGAGAAGATGTGATATATTTGGGAGAAATGTGGCATGTCAGGAAGAAACTGTCCTATTTTGGGGATAAAAGAGGTATTTCTGTGTGAAAAGGTCCTATTTCAAGAGGGAAACGTGGTATTTCTTGGAGAAGATGTGATCTATTTGGGAGAAATGTGGCATGTCTGGAAGAAAATGTCCGATTTGGGGATAAAAGAGGTATTTGTGGGTGAAAAGGTCCTATTTGAAGGGGGAAACGTGGTATTTCTTGGAGAAGATGTGATATATTTGGGAGAAATGTGGCATTTCTGGAAGAAAATTTCCAATTAGGGTGGAGAAGGATGGTATTCTTGGGAGAAAAGGTCCTATTTGAAGGGGGAAAGCTGGTATTTCTTGGAGAAGATGTGATATATTTGGGAGAAATGTGGCATTTCTGGAAGTAACTGTCCTCTTTTGGGGATAAAAGAGGTATTTGTGGGTGAAAAGGTCCTATTTGAAGGGGGAATCCTGGTATTTCTTGGAGAAGATGTGATATATTTGGGAGAAATGTGGCATTTCTGGACGAAACTGTCCTATTTTGGGGATAAAAGAGGTATTTGTGGGTGGCAAGGTCCAATTTCAAGGGGGAAACCTGGTATTTCTTGGAGGAGATGTGATATATTTGGGAGAAATGTGGCATTTCTGGACGAAACTGTCCTATTTTGGGGATAAAAGATGTATTAGTTGGTGAAAAGGTCCTATTTGAAGGGGGAAACCTGGTATTTCTTGGAGAAGATGTGATATATTTGGGAGAAATGTGGCATGTCTGGAAGAAACTGTCCTCTTTTGGGGATAAAAGAGGTATTTGTGGGTGAAAAGGTCCTATTTCAAGGTGGAAACCTGGTATTTCTTGGAGAAGATGTTACATATTTGGGAGAAATATGGCATGTCTGGAAGAAACTGCCGTATTCTGGGGATTAAAGTGGTATTTGTGGGTGAAAAGGTCCTATTTGAAGGGGAAACCTGGTATTTCTTGGAGAAGATGTGATCTATTTGGGAGAAATGTGGCATTTCTGGAAGAAAATGTCCAATTTGGGGAATAGACTGGTATCTGTGGATGGAAAGTTCTTAGTTCAAGGGGAAAGCTGGTATTTCTTGGAGGAGATGTGATATATTTGGGAGAAATCTGGCATGTCTGGAAGAAAATGTCATATTTGGGGGATAGAACAGGTATTTGTGGGTGAAAAGGTCCTATTTGAAGGGAGAAACCTGGCATTTCTTGGAGAAGATGTGATATATTTGGGAGAAATGTGGCATTTCTGGATGAAAATGTCCTATTTTGGGGATAAAAGAGGTATTTGTGGGTGAAAAGGTCCTATTTCAGGAGGAAACCTGGTATTTCTTGGAGAAGATGTGATATATTTGGGAGAAATGTGGCATTTCTGGAAGAAACTGTCCTATTTTGGGGATAAAAGAGGTATTTGTGGGTGAAAAGGTCCTATTTCAAGGAGGAAAGCTGGTATTTCTTGGAGAAGATGTGATATATTTGGGTGAAATGTGGCATTTCTGGAGGAAACTGTCCTATTTTCGGGATAAAAGAGGTATTTGTGTGTGAAAAGGTCCCATTTAAAGGGGAAACCTGGTATTTCTTGGAGAAGATGTGATATATTTGGGAGAAATGTGGCATGTCAGGAAGTAACTGTCCTCTTTTGGGGATAAAAGAGGTATTTGAGGGTGAAAAGGTCCTATTTCCAGGGGGAAACGTGGAATTTCTTGGAGAAGATGTGATATATTTGGGAGAAATGTGCATTTCTGGAAGTAACTGTCCTCTTTTGGGGATAAAAGAGGTATTTGTGAGTGAAAAGTTCCTATTTCATGGGGGAAACCTGGTATTTCTTGGAGAAGATGTGATGTATTTGGAAGAAATGTGGCATGTCTGCAAGAAACTGTCCTATTTGGGGGGAGAAGGCTGGTATTTGTGGGAGAAAACTTCCTATTTCATGGGGGAAATCCGGTATTTCTTGGAGAAGATGTGATCTATTTGGGAGAAATGTGGCATTTCTGGAAGAAACTGTCCTATTTTTGGGATAAAAGAGGTATTTGTGGGTGGCAAGGTCCTATTTGAAGGGGGAAACCTGGTATTTCTTGGAGAAGATGTGATATATTTGGGAGAAATGTGGCATGTCTGGACGAAACTGTCCTCTTTTGGGGATAAAAGAGGTATTTGTGGGTGAAAAGGTCCTATTTCAAGGTGGAAACCTGGTATTTCTTGAGAAGATGTTACATATTTGGGAGAAATATGGCATGTCTGCAAGAAACTGCCGTATTCTGGGGATTAAAGTGGTATTTGTGGGTGAAAAGGTCCTATTTCAAGTGTGAAACGTGGTATTTCTTGGAGAAGATGTGATATATTTGGGAGAAATGTGGCATTTCTGGAAGAAAACTGTCCTATTTTGTGGATAAAAGAGGTATTTGTGGGTGAAAAGATCCTATTTGAAGGGGGAAACCTGGTATTTCTTGGAGAAGATGTGATCTATTTGGGAGAAATGTGGCATTTCTCAAAGAAACTGTCCTATTTTGAGGATAAAACAGGTATTTGTGGGTGTAAAGGTCTTATTTAAAGAGGGAAACCTGTTATTTCTTGAGAAGATGTGATATATTTGGGAGAAATGTGGCATTTCTGGAAGAAACTGTCCTATTTTGGGGATAAAAGAGGTATATGTGGGTGAAAAGTTCCTATTTCAAGGGGGAAACCTGGTATTTCTTGGAGAAGATGAGATATATTAGGAAGAAATCTGGCCTTTCTGGAAGAAAATGTCCAATTTGGGGAATAGACAGGTATTTGTGGATGGAAAGTTCCTAGTTCAAGGGGGAAAGCTGGTATTTCTTGGAGAAGATGTGATATATTTGGGAGAAATCTGGCATGTCTGGAAGAAAATGTCCTATTTGGGGGATAGAACAGGTATTTGTGGGTGAAAAGGTCCTATTTGAAGGGGGAAACCTGGTATTTCTTGGAGAAGATGTGATATATTTGGGAGAAATGTGGCATTTCTGGATGAAAATGTCCTCTTTTGGGGATAAAAGAGGTATTTGTGGGTGAAAAGGTCCTATTTCAGGAGGAAACCTGGTATTTCTTGGAGAAGATGTGATATATTTGGGAGAAATGTGGCATATCTGGAAGAAACTGTCCTATTTTGGGATAAAAGAGGTATTTGTGGGTGAAAAGGTCCTATTTGAAGGAGGAAAGCTGGTATTTCTTGGAGAAGATGTGATATATTTGGGTGAAATGTGGCATTTCTGGAGGAAACTGTCCTATTTTGGGGATCAAAGAGGTATTTGTGTGTGGAAAGGTCCTATTTAAAGGGGAAACCTGGTATTTCTTGGAGAAGATGTGATATATTTGGGAGAAATGTGGCATTTCTGGAAGTAACTGTCCTATTTTGGGGATAAAAGAGGTATTTGTGGGTGAAAAGGTCCTATTTCAGGAGGAAACCTGGTATTTCTTGGAGAAGATGTGATATATTTGGGAGAAATCTGGCATGTCCGGAAGAAACTGTCCTCTTTTGGGGATAAAACAGGTGTTTGTGGGTGAAAAGGTCCTATTTCAAGGGGGAAACCTGGTATTTCTTGGTGAAGATATGATAGACTCGGGAGAAATGTGGCATTTCTGGAAGAAAATGTCAAATTTGGGGGGAGAAGGCTGGTATTTGTGGGAGAAAAGGTCCTATTTCAAGGGGGAACCCTGGTATTTCTTGGAGAAGATGTGATATATTTGGGAGAAATGTGGCATTTCTGGAAGAAACTGTCGTATTCTGGGGATAAAAGAGGTATTTGTGGGTGAAAAGGTCCTATTTGAAGGGGAAAACGTGGTATTTCTTGGAGAAGATGTGATACATTTGGGAGAAATGTGGCATTTCTGGAAGAAACTGACCTCTTTTGGGGATAAAAGAGGTATTTCTTTGTGAAAAGGTCCTATTTGAAGTGGGAAACCTGGTATTTCTTGGAGAAGATGTGATATATTTGGGAGAAATGTGGCATGTCAGGAAGAAACTGTCCTATTTTGGGAATAAAAGAGGTATTTGTGGGTGAAAAGGTCCTATTTGAAGGGGGAATCCTGGTATTTCTTGGAGAAGATGTGATATATTTGGGAGAAATGTGGCATTTCTGGAAGAAACTGTCCTCTTTTGGGGATAAAAGAGGTATTTGTGGGTGAAAAGTTCCTATTTGATGGGGGAAACCTGGTATTTCTTGGAGAAGATGTGATATATTTGGAGAAATGTGGCCTTTCTGGAAGAAACTGTCCTATTTTGGGGATAAAAGAGGTATTTGTGTGTGAAAAAGTCCTATTTCAAGGTGGAAACCTGGTATTTCTTGGAGAAGATGTTACATATTTGGGAGAAATCTGGCATGTCTGGAAGGAACTGCCGTATTTTGGGGATAAAAGTGGTATTTGTGGGTGAAAAGGTCCTATTTCAAGGGTGAAACGTGGTATTTCTTGGAGAAGATGTGATATATTTGGGAGAAATGTGGCATTTCTGGAAGAAACTGTCCTATTTTGTGGATAAAAGAGGTATTTGTGGGTGAAAAGATCCTATTTGAAGGGGGAAACCTGGTATTTCTTGGAGAAGATGTGATATATTTGGGAGAAATGTGGCCTTTCTGGAAGAAAATGTCCTATTTTGGGGATAAAAGAGGTATTTGTGGGTGAAAAGTTCCTATTTCAAGAGGGAAAGCTGGTATTTCTTGGAGAAGATGTGATATATTAGGAAGAAATCTGGCCTTTCTGGAAGAAAATGTCCAATTTTGGGAATAGACAGGTATTTGTGGGTGGAAAGTTCCTATTTCAATGGGGAAAGCTGGTATTTCTTGGAGAAGATGTGATATATTTGGGAGAAATGTGGCATGTCTGGAAGAAAATGTCCTATTCGGGGGATAAAAGAGGTATTTGTGGGTGAAAAGGTCCTATTTCAAGGGGTAAAGCTGGTATTTCTTGGAGAAGATGTGATATATTTGGGAGAAGTCTGGCATTCCTGGATGAAAATGTCCTATTTTGGGGATAAAAGAGGTATTTGTGGGTGAAAAGGTCCTATTTCTGGAGGAAACCTGGTATTTCTTGGAGAAGATGTGATATATTTGGGAGAAATGTGGCATTTCTGGAAGAAACTGTCCTCTTTTGGGGATAAAAGAGGTATTTCTGTGTGAAAAGGTCCTATTTCAAGAGGGAAACCTGGTATTTCTTGAGAAGATGTGCTATATTTGGGAGAAATGTGGCATGTCTGGAAGAAACTGTCCTCTTTTGGGGATAAAAGAGGTATTTGTGGGTGAAAAGGTCCTATTTGAAGGGGGAAACGTGGTATTTCTTGGAGAAGATGTGATATATTTGGGAGAAATGTGGCATTTCTGGAAGAAAATTTCCAATTAGGGTGGAGAAGGATGGTATTCTTGGGAGAAAAGGTCCTATTTGAAGGGGGAAAGCTGGTATTTCTTGGAGAAGATGTGATATATTTGGGAGAAATCTGGCATTTCTGGAAGTAACTGTCCTATTTTGGGGATAAAAGAGGTATTTGTGGGTGAAAAGGTCCTATTTGAAGGGGAATCCTGGTATTTCTTGGAGAAGATGTGATCTATTTGGGAGAAATGTGGCATTTCTGGACGAAACTGTCCTATTTTGGGGATAAAAGAGGTATTTGTTGGTGGCAAGGTCATATTTCAAGGGGGAAACCTGGTATTTCTTGGAGGAGATGTGATATATTTGGGAGAAATGTGGCATTTCTGGACGAAACTGTCCTATTTGGGGATAAAAGAGGTATTTGTGTTTGAAAAGGTCCTATTTGAAGGGGGAGGCCTGGTATTTCTTGGAGAAGATGTGATCTATTTGGGAGAAATGTGGCATTTCTGGAAGAAACTGTCCTCTTTTGGGGATAAAAGAGGTATTTCTGGGTGAAAAGGTCTTATTTGAAGGGGGAAACGTGGTATTTCTTGGAGAAGATGTTACATATTTGGGAGAAATGTGGCATTTCTGGAAGAAACTGTCCTATTTTGGGGATAAAAGAGGTATTTGTGGGTGATAAGGTCCTATTTGAAGGGGGAATCCTGGTATTTCTTGGAGAAGATGTGATATATTTGGGAGAAATGTGGCATGTCTGGAAGAAACTGTCCTATTTGGGGGGAGAAGGCTGGTATTTGTGGGAGAAAAGGTCCTATTTCAAGGGGGAAATCCGGTATTTCTTGGAGAAGATGTGATATATTTGGGAGAAATGTGGCATTTCTGGAAGAAAATGTCCGATTTGGGGATAAAAGAGGTATTTGTGGGTGAAAAGGTCCTATTTGAAGGGGGAAACGTGGTATTTCTTGGAGGAGATGTGATATATTTGGGAGAAATGTGGCATTTCTGGAAGAAACTGTCCTCTTTTGGGGATAAAAGAGGTATTTGTGGGTGAAAAGGTCCTATTTGAAGGGGGAATCCTGGTATTTCTTGGAGAAGATGTGATATATTTGGGAGAAATCAGGCATTTCTGTAAGAAACTGTCCAATTCGGGGAGAGAAGGCAGGTATTTGTGGGAGAAAAGGTCCTATTTGAAGGGGGAATCCTGGTATTTCTTGGAGAAGATGTGATATATTTGGGAGAAATGTGGCATTTCTGGAAGAAACTGTACTATTTTGGGGATAAAAGAGGTATTTGTGGGTGAAAAGGTCCTATTTCATGGGGGTAACCTGACATTTCTGGAGAAGATGTTCTATATTTGAGAGAAATGTGTCATGTCTGGAAGAAACTGTCCTACTTGGGGGGAGAAGGCTGGTATTTGTGGGAGAAAAGTTCCTATTTCATGGGGGAAATCCGGTATTTCTTGGAGAAGATGTGATATATTTGGGAGAAATGTGGCATTTCTGGAAGAAACTGTCCCTATTTTGGGGATAAAAGAGGTATTTGTGGGTGAAAAGGTCTTATTTGAAGGGGGAAACGTGGTATTTCTTGGAGAAGATGTTACATATTTGGGAGAAATGTGGCATTTCTGGAAGAAACTGTCCTATTTTGGGGATAAAAGAGGTATTTGTGGGTGAAAAGGTCCTATTTGAAGGGGGAATCCTGGTATTTCTTGGAGAAGATGTGATATATTTGGGAGAAATGTGGCATGTCTGGAAGAAACTGTCCTATTTGGGGGGAGAAGGCTGGTATTTGTGGGAGAAAAGGTCCTATTTCAAGGGGGAAATCCGGTATTTCTTGGAGAAGATGTGATATATTTGGGAGAAATGTGGCATTTCTGGAAGAAAATGTCCGATTTGGGGATAAAAGAGGTATTTGTGGGTGAAAAGGTCCTATTTGAAGGGGGAAACGTGGTATTTCTTGGAGGAGATGTGATATATTTGGGCAAAATGTGGCATTCCTGGAAGAAACTGTCCTCTTTTGGGGATAAAAGAGGTATTTGTGGGTGAAAAGGTCCTATTTGAAGGGGGAATCCTGGTATTTCTTGGAGAAGATGTGATATATTTGGGAGAAATCTGGCATGTCAGGAAGAAACTGTCCAATTTTGGGGATAAAAGAGGTATTTGTGGGTGAAAAGGTCCTCTTTGAAGGGGGAAACCTGGTATTTCTTGGAGAAGATGTGATATATTTGGGAGAAATGAGGCATTTCTGGAAGACAATGTCCTATTTTGGGGATAAAAGAGGTATTTCTGTGTGAAAAGGTCCTATTTCAAGAGGGAAACCTGGTATTTCTTGGAGAAGATGTGATATATTTGGGAGAAATGTGGCATGTCTGGAAGAAACTGTCCTATTTTGGGGATAAAAGAGGTATTTGTGTTTGAAAAGGTCCTATTTGAAGGGGGAGGCCTGGTATTTCTTGGAGAAGATGTGATATATTTGGGAGAAATCTGGCATTTCTGGAAGTAACTGTCCTATTTTGGGGATAAAAGAGGTATTTGTGGGTGAAAAGGTCCTATTTGAAGGGGGAATCCTGGTATTTCTTGGAGAAGATGTGGTATATTTGGGAGAAATGTGGCATTTCTGGACGAAACTGTCCTATTTTGGGGATAAAAGAGGTATTTGTGGGTGGCAAGGTCCTATTTCAAGGGGGAAACCTGGTATTTCTTGGAGGAGATGTGATATATTTGGGAGAAATGTGGCATTTCTGGACGAAACTGTCCTCTTTTGGGGATAAAAGAGGTATTTGTGGGTGAAAAGGTCCTATTTCAAGGTGGAAACCTGGTATTTCTTGGAGAAGATGTTACATATTTGGGAGAAATATGGCATGTCTGGAAGAAACTGCCGTATTCTGGGGATTAAAGTGGTATTTGTGGGTGAAAAGGTCCTATTTGAAGGGGGAAACGTGGTATTTCTTGGAGTAGATGTGATATATTTGGGAGAAATCTGGCATTTCTGGAAGAAAATGTCCCATTTTGGGGATAAAAGAGGTATTTGTGGGTGAAAAGGTCCTATTTGAAGGGGGAAAGCTGGTATTTCTTGGAGAAGATGTGATCTATTTGGGAGAAATGTGGCATTTCTGGAAGAAACTGTCCTATTTTGAGGATAAAACAGGTATTTGTGGGTGTAAAGGTCTTATTTAAAGAGGGAAACCTGTTATTTCTTGAGAAGATGTGATATATTTGGGAGAAATGTGGCATTTCTGGAAGAAACTGTCCTATTTTGGGGATAAAAGAGGTATTTGTGGGTGAAAAGTTCCTATTTCAAGGGGGAAACCTGGTATTTCTTGGAGAAGATGTGATATATTAGGAAGAAATGTGGCCTTTCTGGAAGAAAATGTCCAATTTGGGGAATAGACGGGTATTTGTGGATGGAAAGTTCTTAGTTCAAGGGGGAAAGCTGGTATTTCTTGGAGAAGATGTGATATATTTGGGAGAAATCTGGCATGTCTGGAAGAAAATGTCATATTTGGGGGATAGAACAGGTATTTGTGGGTGAAAAGGTCCTATTTGAAGGGAGAAACCTGGCATTTCTTGGAGAAGATGTGATATATTTGGGAGAAATGTGGCATTTCTGGATGAAAATGTCCTATTTTGGGGATAAAAGAGGTATTTGTGGGTGAAAAGGTCCTATTTCAGGAGGAAACCTGGTATTTCTTGGAGAAGATGTGATATATTTGGGAGAAATGTGGCATTTCTGGAAGAAACTGTCCTCTTTTGGGGATAAAAGAGGTATTTGTGGGTGAAAAGGTCCTATTTGAAGGAGGAAAGCTGGTATTTCTTGGAGAAGATGTGATATATTTGGGTGAAATGTGGCATTTCTGGAGGAAACTGTCCTATTTTCGGGATAAAAGAGGTATTTGTGTGTGAAAAGGTCCCATTTAAAGGGGAAACCTGGTATTTCTTGGAGAAGATGTGATATATTTGGGAGAAATGTGGCATGTCAGGAAGTAACTGTCCTCTTTTGGGGATAAAAGAGGTATTTGTGGGTGAAAAGGTCCTATTTCCAGGGGGAAACGTGGAATTTCTTGGAGAAGATGTGATATATTTGGGAGAAATGTGGCATTTCTGGAAGTAATTGTCCTCTTTTGGGGATAAAAGAGGTATTTGTGAGTGAAAAGTTCCTATTTCATGGGGGAAACCTGGTATTTCTTGGAGAAGATGTGATGTATTTGGAAGAAATGTGGCATGTCTGCAAGAAACTGTCCTATTTGGGGGGAGAAGGCTGGTATTTGTGGGAGAAAACTTCCTATTTCATGGGGGAAATCCGGTATTTCTTGGAGAAGATGTGATATATTTGGGAGAAATGTGGCATTTCTGGAAGAAACTGTCCTATTTTGGGGATAAAAGAGGTATTTGTGGGTGAGAAGGTCCTATTTGAAGGGGGTAACCTGGTATTTCTTGGAGAAGATGTTCCATATTTGAGAGAAATGTGGCATGTCTGGAAGAAACTGCCCTACTTGGGGGGAGAAGGCTGGTATTTGTGGGAGAAAAGGTCCTATTTGAAGGGGGAAACCTGGTATTTCTAGGAGGAGATGTGATATATTTGGGAGAAATGTGGCCTTTCTGGAAGAAACTGTCCTACTTTAGGGGTAAAAGAGGTATTTGTGGGTGAAAAGGTCCTATTTGAAGGGGGAAAGCTGGTATTTCTTGGAGAAGATGTGATATATTTGGGAGAAATTTGGCATTTCTGGAAAAAAATGCCCAATTTGTGGGGAGAAGGCTGGTATTTCCGTGTGAAAAGGTCCTATTTGAAGGGGGAATCCTGGTATTTCTTGGAGAAGATGTTACATATTTGGGAGAAATGTGTCATGTTAGGAAGGAAATGTCCTATTTTGGGGATAAAAGAGGTATTTGTGGGTGAAAAGGTCCTATTTGAAGGGGGAAACCTGGTATTTCTTGGAGAAGACGTAATATATTTGGGAGAAATGTGGCATTTCTGGAAGAAACTGTCCTATTTTGGGGATAAAACAGGTATTTGTGGGTGAAAAGTTCCTATTTGAAGGGGGAAACCTGGTATTTCTTGGAGAAGATGTGATATATTTGGGAGAAATGTGGCATTTCTGGAAGAAAATTTCCAATTAGGGTGGAGAAGGATGGTATTCTTGGGAGAAAAGGTCCTATTTGAAGGGGGAAACCTGGTATTCCTTGGAGAAGATGTGATATATTTGGGAGAAATCTGGCATTTCTGGAAGTAACTGTCCTATTTTGGGGATAAAAGAGGTATTTGTGGGTGAAAAGGTCCTATTTGCAGGGGGAATCCTGGTATTTCTTGGAGAAGATGTGGTATATTTGGGAGAAATGTGGCATTTCTGGACGAAACTGTCCTATTTTGGGGATAAAAGAGGTATTTGTGGGTGGCAAGGTCCTATTTCAAGGGGGAAACCTGGTATTTCTTGGAGGAGATGTGATATAT
This sequence comes from Lophura swinhoii, assembly GCA_030408155.1. Lineage (NCBI taxonomy): Eukaryota > Metazoa > Chordata > Aves > Galliformes > Phasianidae > Lophura > Lophura swinhoii. Next base: position 6,855,032 of record CM059475.1, read on the forward strand.
TTGGGAGAAATGTGGCATTTCTGGACGAAACTGTCCTATTTGGGGGATAAAAGATGTATTAGTTGGTGAAAAGGTCCTATTTGAAGGGGGAAACCTGGTATTTCATGGAGAAGATGTGATATATTTGGGAGAAATGTGGCATGTCTGGAAGAAACTGTCCTCTTTTGGGGATAAAAGAGGTATTTGTGGGTGAAAAGGTCCTATTTCAAGGTGGAAACCTGGTATTTCTTGGAGAAGATGTTACATATTTGGGAGAAATATGGCATGTCTGGAAGAAACTGTCCTATTTGGGGGGAGAAGGCTGGTATTTGTGGGAGAAAAGGTCCTATTTCAAGGGGGAAATCCGGTATTTCTTGGAGAAGATGTGATATATTTGGGAGAAATGTGGCATTTCTGGAAGAAAATGTCCGATTTGGGGATAAAAGAGGTATTTGTGGGTGAAAAGGTCCTATTTGAAGGGGAAACGTGGTATTTCTTGGAGGAGATGTGATATATTTGGGAGAAATGTGGCATTTCTGGAAGAAACTGTCCTCTTTTGGGGATAAAAGAGGTATTTGTGGGTGAAAAGGTCCTATTTGAAGGGGGAATCCTGGTATTTCTTGGAGAAGATGTGATATATTTGGGAGAAATCAGGCATTTCTGTAAGAAACTGTCCAATTCGGGGAGAGAAGGCAGGTATTTGTGGGAGAAAAGGTCCTATTTGAAGGGGGAATCCTGGTATTTCTTGGAGAAGATGTGATATATTTGGGAGAAATGTGGCATTTCTGGAAGAAACTGTACTATTTTGGGGATAAAAGAGGTATTTGTGGGTGAAAAGGTCCTATTTCACGGGGGTAACCTGACATTTCTTGGAGAAGATGTTCTATATTTGAGAGAAATGTGTCATGTCTGGAAGAAACTGTCCTACTTGGGGGGAGAAGGCTGGTATTTGTGGGAGAAAAGTTCCTATTTCATGGGGGAAATCCGGTATTTCTTGGAGAAGATGTGATATATTTGGGAGAAATGTGGCATTTCTGGAAGAAACTGTCCTATTTTGGGGATAAAAGAGGTATTTGTGGGTGAAAAGGTCTTATTTGAAGGGGGAAACGTGGTATTTCTTGGAGAAGATGTTACATACTTGGGAGAAATGTGGCATTTCTGGAAGAAACTGTCCTATTTTGGGGATAAAAGAGGTATTTGTGGGTGAAAAGGTCCTATTTGAAGGGGAATCCTGGTATTTCTTGGAGAAGATGTGATATATTTGGGAGAAATGTGGCATGTCTGGAAGAAACTGTCCTATTTGGGGGGAGAAGGCTGGTATTTGTGGGAGAAAAGGTCCTATTTCAAGGGGGAAATCCGGTATTTCTTGGAGAAGATGTGATATATTTGGGAGAAATGTGGCATTTCTGGAAGAAAATGTCCGATTTGGGGATAAAAGAGGTATTTGTGGGTGAAAAGGTCCTATTTGAAGGGGGAAACGTGGTATTTCTTGGAGGAGATGTGATATATTTGGGCAAAATGTGGCATTTCTGGAAGAAACTGTCCTCTTTTGGGGATAAAAGAGGTATTTGTGGGTGAAAAGGTCCTATTTGAAGGGGGAATCCTGGTATTTCTTGGAGAAGATGTGATATATTTGGGAGAAATCTGGCATGTCAGGAAGAAACTGTCCAATTTTGGGGATAAAAGAGGTATTTGTGGGTGAAAAGGTCCTCTTTGAAGGGGGAAACCTGGTATTTCTTGGAGAAGATGTGATATATTTGGGAGAAATGAGGCATTTCTGGAAGAAAATGTCCTATTTTGGGGATAAAAGAGGTATTTGTGGGTGAAATGGTACTATTTGAAGGGGGAACCTGGTATTTCTTGGAGAAGATGTGATATATTTGGGAGAAATGTGGCATGTCAGGAAGAAACTGTCCTATTTTGGGGATAAAAGAGGTATTTCTGTGTGAAAAGGTCCTATTTCCAGAGGGAAACCTGGTATTTCTTGGAGAAGATGTGATCTATTTGGGAGAAATGTGGCATGTCTGGAAGAAACTGTCCTATTTTGGAGATAAAAGAGGTATTTGTGTTTGAAAAGGTCCTATTTGAAGGGGGAGGCCTGGTATTTCTTGGAGAAGATGTGATATATTTGGGAGAAATGTGGCATTTCTGGAAGAAAATTTCCAATTAGGGTGGAGAAGGATGGTATTCTTGGGAGAAAAGGTCCTATTTGAAGGGGGAAAGCTGGTATTCCTTGGAGAAGATGTGATATATTTGGGAGAAATGTGGCATTTCTGGAAGTAACTGTCCTATTTTGGGGATAAAAGAGGTATTTGTGGGTGAAAAGGTCCTATTTGAAGGGGGAATCCTGGTATTTCTTGGAGAAGATGTGGTATATTTGGGAGAAATGTGGCATTTCTGGACGAAACTGTCCTATTTTGGGGATAAAAGAGGTATTTGTGGGTGGCAAGGTCCTATTTCATGGGGGAAACCTGGTATTTCTTGGAGGAGATGTGATATATTTGGGAGAAATGTGGCATTTCTGGAAGAAACTGTCCTATTTGGGGGATAAAAGAGGTATTTGTGGGTGAAAAGGTCCTATTTCAAGGTGGAAACCTGGTATTTCTTGGAGAAGATGTTACATATTTGGGAGAAATATGGCATGTCTGGAAGAAACTGCCGTATTCTGGGGATTAAAGTGGTATTTGTGGGTGAAAAGGTCCTATTTGAAGGGGGAAACGTGGTATTTCTTGGAGTAGATGTGATATATTTGGGAGAAATCTGGCATTTCTGGAAGAAAATGTCCCATTTTGGGGATAAAAGAGGTATTTGTGGGTGAAAAGGTCCTATTTGAAGGGGGAAAGCTGGTATTTCTTGGAGAAGATGTGATCTATTTGGGAGAAATGTGGCATTTCTGGAAGAAACTGTCCTATTTTGAGGATAAAACAGGTATTTGTGGGTGTAAAGGTCTTATTTAAAGAGGGAAACCTGTTATTTCTTGAGAAGATGTGATATATTTGGGAGAAATGTGGCATTTCCTGAAGAAACTGTCCTATTTTGGGGATAAAAGAGGTATTTGTGGGTGAAAAGTTCCTATTTCAAGGGGGAAACCTGGTATTTCTTGGAGAAGATGTGATATATTAGGAAGAAATGTGGTCTTTCTGGAAGAAAATGTCCAATTTGGGGAATAGACAGGTATTTGTGGATGGAAAGTTCTTAGTTCAAGGGGGAAAGCTGGTATTTCTTGGAGAAGATGTGATATATTTGGGAGAAATCTGGCATGTCTGGAAGAAAATGTCATATTTGGGGGATAGAACAGGTATTTGTGGGTGAAAAGGTCCTATTTGAAGGGAGAAACCTGGCATTTCTTGGAGAAGATGTGATATATTTGGGAGAAATGTGGCATTTCTGGATGAAAATGTCCTATTTTGGGGATAAAAGAGGTATTTGTGGGTGAAAAGGTCCTATTTCAGGAGGAAACCTGGTATTTCTTGGAGAAGATGTGATATATTTGGGAGAAATGTGGCATTTCTGGAAGAAACTGTCCTCTTTTGGGGATAAAAGAGGTATTTGTGGGTGAAAAGGTCCTATTTGAAGGAGGAAAGCTGGTATTTCTTGGAGAAGATGTGATATATTTGGGTGAAATGTTGCATTTCTGGAGGAAACTGTCCTATTTTCGGGATAAAAGAGGTATTTGTGTGTGAAAAGGTCCCATTTAAAGGGGAAACCTGGTATTTCTTGGAGAAGATGTGATCTATTTGGGAGAAATGTGGCATGTCAGGAAGTAACTGTCCTCTTTTGGGGATAAAAGAGGTATTTGTGGGTGAAAAGGTCCTATTTGAAGGGGGAAACGTGGAATTTCTTGGAGAAGATGTGATATATTTGGGAGAAATGTGGCATTTCTGGAAGTAACTGTCCTCTTTTGGGGATAAAAGAGGTATTTGTGAGTGAAAAGTTCCTATTTCATGGGGGAAAGCTGGTATTTCTTGGAGAAGATGTGATGTATTTGGAAGAAATGTGGCATGTCTGCAAGAAACTGTCCTATTTGGGGGAGAAGGCTGGTATTTGTGGGAGAAAACTTCCTATTTCATGGGGGAAATCCGGTATTTCTTGGAGAAGATGTGATATATTTGGGAGAAATGTGGCATTTCTGGAAGAAACTGTCCTATTTTGGGGATAAAAGAGGTATTTGTGGGTGAGAAGGTCCTATTTCATGGGGATAACCTGGTATTTCTTGGAGAAGATGTTCCATATTTGAGAGAAATGTGGCATGTCTGGAAGAAACTGCCCTACTTGGGGGGAGAAGGCTGGTATTTGTGGGAGAAAAGGTCCTATTTGAAGGGGGAAACCTGGTATTTCTAGGAGGAGATGTGATATATTTGGGAGAAATGTGGCCTTTCTGGAAGAAACTGTCCTATTTTAGGGGTAAAAGAGGTATTTGTGGGTGAAAAGGTCCTATTTGAAGGGGGAAAGCTGGTATTTCTTGGAGAAGATGTGATATATTTGGGAGAAATTTGGCATTTCTGGAAAAAAATGCCCAATTTGTGGGGAGAAGGCTGGTATTTCCGTGTGAAAAGGTCCTATTTGAAGGGGGAATCCTGGTATTTCTTGGAGAAGATGTTACATATTTGGGAGAAATCTGTCATGTTAGGAAGGAAATGTCCTCTTTTGGGGATAAAAGAGGTATTTGTGGGTGAAAAGGTCCTATTTGAAGGGGGAAACGTGGTATTTCTTGGAGAAGACGTAATATATTTGGGAGAAATGTGGCATTTCTGGAAGAAACTGTCCTATTTTGGGGATAAAACAGGTATTTGTGGGTGAAAAGTTCCTATTTGAAGGGGGAAACCTGGTATTTCTTGGAGAAGATGTGATATATTTGGGAGAAATGTGGCATTTCTGGAAGAAAATTTACAATTAGGGTGGAGAAGGATGGTATTCTTGGGAGAAAAGGTCCTATTTGAAGGGGGAAAGCTGGTATTCCTTGGAGAAGATGTGATATATTTGGGAGAAATCTGGCATTTCTGGAAGTAACTGTCCTATTTTGGGGATAAAAGAGGTATTTGTGGGTGAAAAGGTCCTATTTGCAGGGGGAATCCTGGTATTTCTTGGAGAAGATGTGGTATATTTGGGAGAAATGTGGCATTTCTGGACGAAACTGTCCTATTTTGGGGATAAAAGAGGTATTTGTGGGTGGCAAGGTCCTATTTCAAGGGGGAAACCTGGTATTTCTTGGAGGAGATGTGATATATTTGGGAGAAATGTGGCATTTCTGGACGAAACTGTCCTATTTGGGGGATAAAAGATGTATTAGTTGGTGAAAAGGTCCTATTTGAAGGGGGAAACCTGGTATTTCTTGGAGAAGATGTGATATATTTGGGAGAAATGTGGCATGTCTGGAAGAAACTGTCCTATTTTGGGGATAAAAGAGGTATTTGTGGGTGAAAAGTTCCTATTTCAAGGGGGAAACCTGGTATTTCTTGGAGAAGATGTGATATATTAGGAAGAAATGTGGCCTTTCTGGAAGAAAATGTCCAATTTGGGGAATAGACAGGTATTTGTGGATGGAAAGTTCTTAGTTCAAGGGGGAAAGCTGGTATTTCTTGGAGAAGATGTGATATATTTGGGAGAAATCTGGCATGTCTGGAAGAAAATGTCATATTTGGGGGATAAAAGAGGTATTTGTGAGTGAAAAGTTCCTATTTCATGGGGGAAACCTGGCATTTCTTGGAGAAGATGTGATATATTTGGGAGAAATGTGGCATGTCTGCAAGAAACTGTCCTCTTTTGGGGATAAAAGAGGTATTTGTGGGTGAAAAGGTCCTATTTCAGGAGGAAACCTGGTATTTCTTGGAGAAGATGTGATATATTTGGGAGAAATGTGGCATTTCTGGAAGAAACTGTCCTCTTTTGGGGATAAAAGAGGTATTTGTGGGTGAAAAGGTCCTATTTGAAGGAGGAAAGCTGGTATTTCTTGGAGAAGATGTGATATATTTGGGTGAAATGTGGCATTTCTGGAGGAAACTGTCCTATTTTCGGGATAAAAGAGGTATTTGTGTGTGAAAAGGTCCCATTTAAAGGGGAAACCTGGTATTTCTTGGAGAAGATGTGATCTATTTGGGAGAAATGTGGCATGTCAGGAAGTAACTGTCCTCTTTTGGGGATAAATGAGGTATTTGTGGGTGAAAAGGTCCTATTTGAAGGGGGAAACGTGGAATAAGATGTGATATATTTGGGAGAAATGTGGCATTTCTGGAAGTAACTGTCCTCTTTTGGGGATAAAAGAGGTATTTGTGAGTGAAAAGTTCCTATTTCATGGGGAAAGCTGGTATTTCTTGGAGAAGATGTGATGTATTTGGAAGAAATGTGGCATGTCTGCAAGAAACTGTCCTATTTGGGGGGAGAAGGCTGGTATTTGTGGGAGAAAACTTCCTATTTCATGGGGGAAATCCGGTATTTCTTGGAGAAGATGTGATATATTTGGGAGAAATGTGGCATTTCTGGAAGAAACTGTCCTATTTTGGGGATAAAAGAGGTATTTGTGGGTGAGAAGGTCCTATTTCATGGGGGTAACCTGGTATTTCTTGGAGAAGATGTTCCATATTTGAGAGAAATGTGGCATGTCTGGAAGAAACTGCCCTACTTGGGGGGAGAAGGCTGGTATTTGTGGGAGAAAAGGTCCTATTTGAAGGGGGAAACCTGGTATTTCTAGGAGGAGATGTGATATATTTGGGAGAAATGTGGCCTTTCTGGAAGAAACTGTCCTATTTTAGGGGTAAAAGAGGTATTTGTGGGTGAAAAGGTCCTATTTGAAGGGGGAAACCTGGTATTTCTTGGAGAAGATGTGATATATTTGGGAGAAATTTGGCATTTCTGGAAAAAAAATGCCCAATTTGTGGGGAGAAGGCTGGTATTTCCGTGTGAAAAGGTCCTATTTGAAGGGGGAATCCTGGTATTTCTTGTAGAAGATGTTACATATTTGGGAGAAATCTGTCATGTTAGGAAGGAAATGTCCTATTTTGGGGATAAAAGAGGTATTTGTGGGTGAAAAGGTCCTATTTGAAGGGGGAAACGTGGTATTTCTTGGAGAAGACGTAATATATTTGGGAGAAATGTGGCATTTCTGGAAGAAAACTGTCCTATTTTGGGGATAAAACAGGTATTTGTGGGTGAAAAGTTCCTATTTGAAGGGGGAAACCTGGTATTTCTTGGAGAAGATGTGATATATTGGGAGAAATGTGGCATTTCTGGAAGAAACTGCCCTATTTTGGGGATGAAAGAGGTATTTGTGGGAGAAAAGTTCCTATTTGAAGGGGGTGAAACCTGGTATTTCTTGGAGAATATGTGATATATTTGGGAGAAATGTGGCATTTCTGGAAGAAACTATCCTATTTTGGGGATCAAACAGGTATTTGTGGGTGAAAGGTCCTATTTGAAGGGGGAAAGCTGGTATTTCTTGGAGAAGATGTGGTATATTTGGGCGAAACGTGGCATTTCTGGAGAAAATGTCCAATTTGAAGGGAGAATGCTGGTATTTGTGGGTGAAAAGGACCTATTTGAAGGGGGAAACCTGGTATTTCTTGGAGAAGATGTGATATATTTGGGAGAAATGTGGCATTTCTGAAGAAACTGTCCTATTTTGGGGATAAATGAGGTATTTGTGTTTGAAAAGGTCCTATTTGAAGGGGGAAACTGGTATTTCTTGGAGAAGATGTGATATATTTGGGAGAAATCTGGCATTTCTGGAAGAAAATGTCCGATTTGGGGATAAAAGAGTTATTTGTGGGTGAAAAGGTCCTATTTGAAGGGGGAAACCTGGTATTTCTTGGAGAAGATGTGATATATTTGGGCAATAATGTGGCATTTCTGGAAGAAACTGTACTCTTTTGGGGATAAAAGAGGTATTTGTGGGTGAAAAGGTCCTATTTGAAGGGGAAACCTGGTATTTCTTGGAGAAGATGTGATATATTTGGGAGAAATCTGCATGTCAGGAAGAAACTGTCCAATTTTGGGGATAAAAGAGGTATTTGTGGGTGAAAAGGTCCTATTTGAAGGGGGAATCCTGGTATTTCTTGGAGAAGATGTGATATATTTGGGAGAAATCTGGCATGTCAGGAAGAAAATGTCCTATTTTGGGGATAAAAGAGGTATTTGTGGGTGAAATGGTACTATTTGAAGGGGGAACCTGATATTTCTTGGAGAAGATGTGATATATTTGGGAGAAATGTGGCATGTCAGGAAGAAACTGTCCTATTTTGGGGATAAAAGAGGTATTTGTGGTTCAAATGGTCCTATTTCAAGGGGGAAACGTGGTATTTGTTGGAGAAGATGTGATCTATTTGGGAGAAATGTGGCATTTCTGGAAGTAACTGTCCTATTTTGGGGATAAAAGAGGTATTTGTGTTTGAAAAGGTCCTATTTCAAGAGGGAAACCTGGTATTTCTTGGAGAAGATGTGATATATTTGGGAGAAATGTGGCATTTCTGGAAGAAAATTTCCAATTAGGGTGGAGAAGGATGGTATTCTTGGGAGAAAAGGTCCTATTTGAAGGGGGAAAGCTGGTATTTCTTGGAGAAGATGTGATATATTTGGGAGAAATGTGGCATTTCTGGAAGTAACTGTCCTATTTTGGGGATAAAAGAGGTATTTGTGGGTGAAAAGGTCCTATTTGAAGGGGAAAGCTGGTATTTCTTGGAGAAGATGTGGTATATTTGGGAGAAATGTGGCATTTCTGGACGAAACTGTCCTATTGTGGGGATAAAAGAGGTATTTGTGGGTGGCAAGGTCCTATTTCAAGGGGGAAACCTGGTATTTCTTGGAGGAGATGTGATATATTTGGGAGAAATGTGGCATTTCCGGACGAAACTGTCCTATTTGGGGGATAAAAAAGGTATTTGTGGGTGAAAAGGTCCTATTTCAAGGTGGAAACCTGGTATTTCTTGGAAAAGATGTTACATATTTGGGAGAAATATGGCATGTCTGGAAGAAACTGCCGTATTCTGGGGATTAAAGTGGTATTTGTGGGTGAAAAGGTCCTATTTGAAGGGGGAAACGTGGTATTTCTTGGAGTAGATGTGATATATTAGGGAGAAATCTGGCATTTCTGGAAGAAAATGTCCCATTTTGGGGATAAAAGAGGTATTTGTGGGTGAAAAGGTCCTATTTGAAGGGGGAAAGCTGGTATTTCTTGGAGAAGATGTGATCTATTTGGGAGAAATGTGGCATTTCTGGAAGAAACTGTCCTATTTTGAGGATAAAACAGGTATTTGTGGGTGTAAAGGTCTTATTTAAAGTGGGAAACCTGTTATTTCTTGAGAAGATGTGATATATTTGGGAGAAATGAGGCATTTCTGGAAGAAACTGTCCTATTTTGGGGATAAAAGAGGTATTTGTGGGTGAAAAGTTCCTATTTCAAGGGGGAAACCTGGTATTTCTTGGAGAAGATGTGATATATTAGGAAGAAATGTGGCCTTTCTGGAAGAAAATGTCCAATTTGGGGAATAGACAGGTATTTGTGGATGGAAAGTTCTTAGTTCAAGGGGGAAAGCTGGTATTTCTTGGAGAAGACGTGATATATTTGGGAGAAATCTGGCATGTCTGGAAGAAAATGTCATATTTGGGGGATAGAACAGGTATTTGTGGGTGAAAAGGTCCTATTTGAAGGGGGAAACCTGGTATTTCTTGGAGAAGATGTGATATATTTGGGAGAAATGTGGCATGTCTGCAAGAAACTGTCCTCTTTTGGGGATAAAAGAGGTATTTGTGGGTGAAAAGGTCCTATTTGAAGGAGGAAAGCTGGTATTTCTTGGAGAAGATGTGATATATTTGGGTGAAATGTGGCATTTCTGGAGGAAACTGTCCTATTTTCGGGATAAAAGAGGTATTTGTGTGTGAAAAGGTCCCATTTAAAGGGGAAACCTGGTATTTCTTGGAGAAGATGTGATCTATTTGGGAGAAATGTGGCATGTCAGGAAGTAACTGTCCTCTTTTGGGATAAATGAGGTATTTGTGGGTGAAAAGGTCCTATTTGAAGGGGGAAACGTGGAATTTCTTGGAGAAGATGTGATATATTTGGGAGAAATGTGGCATTTCTGGAAGTAACTGTCCTCTTTTGGGGATAAAAGAGGTATTTGTGAGTGAAAAGTTCCTATTTCATGGGGGAAAGCTGGTATTTCTTGGAGAAGATGTGATGTATTTGGAAGAAATGTGGCATGTCTGCAAGAAACTGTCCTATTTGGGGGGAGAAGGCTGGTATTTGTGGGAGAAAACTTCCTATTTCATGGGGGAAATCCGGTATTTCTTGGAGAAGATGTGATATATTTGGGAGAAATGTGGCATTTCTGGAAGAAACTGTCCTATTTTGGGGATAAAAGAGGTATTTGTGGGTGAGAAGGTCCTATTTCATGGGGGTAACCTGGTATTTCTTGGAGAAGATGTTCCATATTTGAGAGAAATGTGGCATGTCTGGAAGAAACTGCCCTACTTGGGGGGAGAAGGCTGGTATTTGTGGGAGAAAAGGTCCTATTTGAAGGGGGAAACCTGGTATTTCTAGGAGGAGATGTGATATATTTGGGAGAAATGTGGCCTTTCTGGAAGAAACTGTCCTATTTTAGGGGTAAAAGAGGTATTTGTGGGTGAAAAGGTCCTATTTGAAGGGGGAAAGCTGGTATTTCTTGGAGAAGATGTGATATATTTGGGAGAAATTTGGCATTTCTGGAAAAAAATGCCCAATTTGTGGGGAGAAGGCTGGTATTTCCGTGTGAAAAGGTCCTATTTGAAGGGGGAATCCTGGTATTTCTTGTAGAAGATGTTACATATTTGGGAGAAATCTGTCATGTTAGGAAGGAAATGTCCTATTTTGGGGATAAAAGAGGTATTTGTGGGTGAAAAGGTCCTATTTGAAGGGGGAAACCTGGTATTTCTTGGAGAAGACGTAATATATTTGGGAGAAATGTGGCATTTCTGGAAGAAACTGTCCTATTTTGGGGATAAAACAGGTATTTGTGGGTGAAAAGTTCCTATTTGAAGGGGGAAACCTGGTATTTCTTGGAGAAGATGTGATATATTTGGGAGAAATGTGGCATTTCTGGAAGAAACTGCCCTATTTTGGGGATGAAAGAGGTATTTGTGGGAGAAAAGTTCCTATTTGAAGGGGGAAACCTGGTATTTCTTGGAGAATATGTGATATATTTGGGAGAAATGTGGCATTTCTGGAAGAAACTATCCTATTTTGGGGATCAAACAGGTATTTGTGGGTGAAAAGGTCCTATTTGAAGGGGGAAAGCTGGTATTTCTTGGAGAAGATGTGGTATATTTGGGCGAAACGTGGCATTTCTGGAAGAAAATGTCCAATTTGAAGGGAGAATGCTGGTATTTGTGGGTGAAAAGGACCTATTTGAAGGGGGAAACCTGGTATTTCTTGGAGAAGATGTGATATATTTGGGAGAAATGTGGCATTTCTGGAAGAAACTGTCCTATTTTGGGGATAAATGAGGTATTTGTGTTTGAAAAGGTCCTATTTGAAGGGGGAAACCTGGTATTTCTTGGAGAAGATGTGATATATTTGGGAGAAATCTGGCATTTCTGGAAGAAAATGTCCGATTTGGGGATAATAGAGTTATTTGTGGGTGAAAAGGTCCTATTTGAAGGGGGAAACCTGGTATTTCTTGGAGAAGATGTGATATATTTGGGCAAAATGTGGCATTTCTGGAAGAAACTGTACTCTTTTGGGGATAAAAGAGGTATTTGTGGGTGAAAAGGTCCTATTTGAAGGGGAAACCTGGTATTTCTTGGAGAAGATGTGATATATTTGGGAGAAATCTGGCATGTCAGGAAGAAACTGTCCAATTTTGGGGATAAAAGAGGTATTTGTGGGTGAAAAGGTCCTATTTGAAGGGGGAATCCTGGTATTTCTTGGAGAAGATGTGATATATTTGGGAGAAATCTGGCATGTCAGGAAGAAAATGTCCTATTTTGGGGATAAAAGAGGTATTTGTGGGTGAAATGGTACTATTTGAAGGGGGAACCTGATATTTCTTGGAGAAGATGTGATATATTTGGGAGAAATGTGGCATGTCAGGAAGAAACTGTCCTATTTTGGGGATAAAAGAGGTATTTGTGGTTCAAATGGTCCTATTTCAAGGGGGAAACGTGGTATTTGTTGGAGAAGATGTGATATATTTGGGAGAAATGTGGCATTTCTGGAAGTAACTGTCCTATTTTGGGGATAAAAGAGGTATTTGTGTTTGAAAAGGTCCTATTTCAAGAGGGAAACCTGGTATTTCTTGGAGAAGATGTGATATATTTGGGAGAAATGTGGCATTTCTGGAAGAAAATTTCCAATTAGGGTGGAGAAGGATGGTATTCTTGGGAGAAAAGGTCCTATTTGAAGGGGGAAAGCTGGTATTTCTTGGAGAAGATGTGATATATTTGGGAGAAATGTGGCATTTCTGGAAGTAACTGTCCTATTTTGGGGATAAAAGAGGTATTTGTGGGTGAAAAGGTCCTATTTGAAGGGGGAATCCTGGTATTTCTTGGAGAAGATGTGGTATATTTGGGAGAAATGTGGCATTTCTGGACGAAACTGTCCTATTGTGGGGATAAAAGAGGTATTTGTGGGTGGCAAGGTCCTATTTCAAGGGGGAAACCTGGTATTTCTTGGAGGAGATGTGATATATTTGGGAGAAATGTGGCATTTCCGGACGAAACTGTCCTATTTGGGGGATAAAAAAGGTATTTGTGGGTGAAAAGGTCCTATTTCAAGGTGGAAACCTGGTATTTCTTGGAAAAGATGTTACATATTTGGGAGAAATATGGCATGTCTGGAAGAAACTGCCGTATTCTGGGGATTAAAGTGGTATTTGTGGGTGAAAAGGTCCTATTTGAAGGGGGAAACGTGGTATTTCTTGGAGTAGATGTGATATATTTGGGAGAAATCTGGCATTTCTGGAAGAAAATGTACCATTTTGGGGATAAAAGAGGTATTTGTGGGTGAAAAGGTCCTATTTGAAGGGGGAAAGCTGGTATTTCTTGGAGAAGATGTGATCTATTTGGGAGAAATGTGGCATTTCTGGAAGAAACTGTCCTATTTTGAGGATAAAACAGGTATTTGTGGGTGTAAAGGTCTTATTTAAAGTGGGAAACCTGTTATTTCTTGAGAAGATGTGATATATTTGGGAGAAATGAGGCATTTCTGGAAGAAACTGTCCTATTTTGGGGATAAAAGAGGTATTTGTGGGTGAAAAGTTCCTATTTCAAGGGGGAAACCTGGTATTTCTTGGAGAAGATGTGATATATTAGGAAGAAATGTGGCCTTTCTGGAAGAAAATGTCCAATTTGGGGAATAGACAGGTATTTGTGGATGGAAAGTTCTTAGTTCAAGGGGGAAAGCTGGTATTTCTTGGAGAAGACGTGATATATTTGGGAGAAATCTGGCATGTCTGGAAGAAAATGTCATATTTGGGGGATAGAACAGGTATTTGTGGGTGAAAAGGTCCTATTTGAAGGGAGAAACCTGGCATTTCTTGGAGAAGATGTGATATATTTGGGAGAAATGTGGCATTTCTGGATGAAAATGTCCTATTTTGGGGATAAAAGAGGTATTTGTGGGTGAAAAGGTCCTATTTCAGGAGGAAACCTGGTATTTCTTGGAGAAGATGTGATATATTTGGGAGAAATGTGGCATTTCTGGAAGAAACTGTCCTCTTTTGGGGATAAAAGAGGTATTTGTTTGTGAAAAGGTCCTATTTGAAGGAGGAAAGCTGGTATTTCTTGGAGAAGATGTGATATATTTGGGTGAAATGTGGCATTTCTGGAGGAAACTGTCCTATTTTCGGGATAAAAGAGGTATTTGTGTGTGAAAAGGTCCCATTTAAAGGGGAAACCTGGTATTTCTTGGAGAAGATGTGATATATTTGGGAGAAATGTGGCATGTCAGGAAGTAACTGTCCTCTTTTGGGGATAAAAGAGGTATTTGTGGGTGAAAAGGTCCTATTTCCAGGGGGAAACGTGGAATTTCTTGGAGAAGATGTGATATATTTGGGAGAAATGTGGCATTTCTGGAAGTAACTGTCCTCTTTTGGGGATAAAAGAGGTATTTGTGAGTGAAATGTTCCTATTTCATGGGGGAAACCTGGTATTTCTTGGAGAAGATGTGATGTATTTGGAAGAAATGTGGCATGTCTGCAAGAAACTGTCCTATTTGGGGGGAGAAGGCTGGTATTTATGGGAGAAAACTTCCTATTTCATGGGGGAAATCCGGTATTTCTTGGAGAAGATGTGATATATTTGGGAGAAATGTGGCATTTCTGGAAGAAACTGTCCTATTTTGGGGATAAAAGAGGTATTTGTGGGTGAGAAGGTCCTATTTCATGGGGGTAACCTGGTATTTCTTGGAGAAGATGTTCCATATTTGAGAGAAATGTGGCATGTCTGGAAGAAACTGCCCTACTTGGGGGGAGAAGGCTGGTATTTGTGGGAGAAAAGGTCCTATTTGAAGGGGGAAACCTGGTATTTCTAGGAGGAGATGTGATATATTTGGAAGAAATGTGGCCTTTCTGGAAGAAAATGCCCAATTTGTGGGGAGAAGGCTGGTATTTCCGTGTGAAAAGGTCCTATTTGAAGGGGGAATCCTGGTATTTCTTGTAGAAGATGTTACATATTTGGGAGAAATCTGTCATGTTAGGAAGGAAATGTCCTATTTTGGGGATCAAAGAGGTATTTGTGGGTGAAAAGGTCCTATTTGAAGGGGGAAACCTGGTATTTCTTGGAGAAGACGTAATATATTTGGGAGAAATGTGGCATTTCTGGAAGAAACTGTCCTATTTTGGGGATAAAACAGGTATTTGTGGGTGAAAAGTTCCTATTTGAAGGGGGAAACCTGGTATTTCTTGGAGAAGATGTGATATATTTGGGAGAAATGTGGCATTTCTGGAAGAAAATTTCCAATTAGGGTGGAGAAGGATGGTATTCTTGGGAGAAAAGGTCCTATTTGAAGGGGGAAAGCTGGTATTCCTTGGAGAAGATGTGATATATTTGGGAGAAATCTGGCATTTCTGGAAGTAACTGTCCTATTTTGGGGATAAAAGAGGTATTTGTGGGTGAAAAGGTCCTATTTGAAGGGGGAATCCTGGTATTTCTTGGAGAAGATGTGGTATATTTTTGGAGAAATGTGGCATTTCTGGACGAAACTGTCCTATTTTGGGGATAAAAGAGGTATTTGTGGGTGGCAAGGTCCTATTTGAAGGGGGAAACGTGGTATTTCTTGGAGTAGATGTGATATATTTGGGAGAAATGTGGCATTTCTGGACGAAACTGTCCTATTTGGGGGATAAAAGATGTATTAGTTGGTGAAAAGGTCCTATTTGAAGGGGGAAACCTGGTATTTCTTGGAGAAGATGTGATATATTTGGGAGAAATGTGGCATGTCTGCAAGAAACTGTCCTCTTTTGGGGATAAAAGAGGTATTTGTGGGTGAAAAGGTCCTATTTCAAGGTGGAAACCTGGTATTTCTTGGAGAAGATGTTACATATTTGGGAGAAATATGGCATGTCTGGAAGAAACTGCCGTATTCTGGGGATTAAAGTGGTATTTGTGGGTGAAAAGGTCCTATTTGAAGGGGGAAACGTGGTATTTCTTGGAGTAGATGTGATATATTTGGGAGAAATCTGGCATTTCTGGAAGAAAATGTCCCATTTTGGGGATAAAAGAGGTATTTGTGGGTGAAAAGGTCCTATTTGAAGGGGGAAAGCTGGTATTTCTTGGAGAAGATGTGATCTATTTGGGAGAAATGTGGCATTTCTGGAAGAAACTGTCCTATTTTGAGGATAAAACAGGTATTTGTGGGTGTAAAGGTCTTATTTAAAGAGGGAAACCTGTTATTTCTTGAGAAGATGTGATATATTTGGGAGAAATGTGGCATTTCCTGAAGAAACTGTCCTATTTTGGGGATAAAAGAGGTATTTGTGGGTGAAAAGTTCCTATTTCAAGGGGGAAACCTGGTATTTCTTGGAGAAGATGTGATATATTAGGAAGAAATGTGGCCTTTCTGGAAGAAAATGTCCAATTTGGGGAATAGACAGGTATTTGTGGATGGAAAGTTCTTAGTTCAAGGGGGAAAGCTGGTATTTCTTGGAGAAGATGTGATATATTTGGGAGAAATCTGGCCTTTCTGGAAGAAAATGTCATATTTGGGGGATAGAACAGGTATTTGTGGGTGAAAAGGTCCTATTTGAAGGGAGAAACCTGGCATTTCTTGGAGAAGATGTGATATATTTGGGAGAAATGTGGCATTTCTGGATGAAAATGTCCTATTTTGGGGATAAAAGAGGTATTTGTGGGTGAAAAGGTCCTATTTCAGGAGGAAACCTGGTATTTCTTGGAGAAGATGTGATATATTTGGGAGAAATGTGGCATTTCTGGAAGAAAATGTCCGATTTGGGGATAAAAGAGGTATTTGTGGGTGAAAAGGTCCTATTTGAAGGGGGAAACGTGGTATTTCTTGGAGAAGATGTGATATATTTGGGTGAAATGTGGCATTTCTGGAGGAAACTGTCCTATTTTCGGGATAAAAGAGGTATTTGTGTGTGAAAAGGTCCCATTTAAAGGGGAAACCTGGTATTTCTTGGAGAAGATGTGATATATTTGGGAGAAATGTGGCATGTCAGGAAGTAACTGTCCTCTTTTGGGGATAAAACAGGTATTTGTGGGTGAAAAGGTCCTATTTCCAGGGGAAACGTGGAATTTCTTGGAGAAGATGTGATATATTTGGGAGAAATGTGGCATTTCTGGAAGTAACTGTCCTCTTTTGGGGATAAAAGAGGTATTTGTGAGTGAAAAGTTCCTATTTCATGGGGGAAAGCTGGTATTTCTTGGAGAAGATGTGATGTATTTGGAAGAAATGTGGCATGTCTGCAAGAAACTGTCCTATTTGGGGGGAGAAGGCTGGTATTTGTGGGAGAAAACTTCCTATTTCATGGGGGAAATCCGGTATTTCTTGGAGAAGATGTGATATATTTGGGAGAAATGTGGCATTTCTGGAAGAAACTGTCCTATTTTGGGGATAAAAGAGGTATTTGTGGGTGAGAAGGTCCTATTTCATGGGGATAACCTGGTATTTCTTGGAGAAGATGTTCCATATTTGAGAGAAATGTGGCATGTCTGGAAGAAACTGCCCTACTTGGGGGGAGAAGGCTGGTATTTGTGGGAGAAAAGGTCCTATTTGAAGGGGGAAACCTGGTATTTCTAGGAGGAGATGTGATATATTTGGGAGAAATGTGGCCTTTCTGGAAGAAACTGTCCTATTTTAGGGGTAAAAGAGGTATTTGTGGGTGAAAAGGTCCTATTTGAAGGGGGAAAGCTGGTATTTCTTGGAGAAGATGTGATATATTTGGGAGAAATTTGGCATTTCTGGAAAAAAATGCCCAATTTGTGGGGAGAAGGCTGGTATTTCCGTGTGAAAAGGTCCTATTTGAAGGGGGAATCCTGGTATTTCTTGTAGAAGATGTTACATATTTGGGAGAAATCTGTCATGTTAGGAAGGAAATGTCCTATTTTGGGGATAAAAGAGGTATTTGTGGGTGAAAAGGTCCTATTTGAAGGGGGAAACCTGGTATTTCTTGGAGAAGACGTAATATATTTGGGAGAAATGTGGCATTTCTGGAAGAAACTGTCCTATTTTGGGGATAAAACAGGTATTTGTGGGTGAAAAGTTCCTATTTGAAGGGGGAAACCTGGTATTTCTTGGAGAAGATGTGATATATTTGGGAGAAATGTGGCATTTCTGGAAGAAACTGCCCTATTTTGGGGATGAAAGAGGTATTTGTGGGAGAAAAGTTCCTATTTGAAGGGGGAAACCTGGTATTTCTTGGAGAATATGTGATATATTTGGGAGAAATGTGGCATTTCTGGAAGAAACTATCCTATTTTGGGGATCAAACAGGTATTTGTGGGTGAAAAGGTCCTATTTGAAGGGGGAAAGCTGGTATTTCTTGGAGAAGATGTGGTATGTTTGGGCGAAACGTGGCATTTCTGGAAGAAAATGTCCAATTTGAAGGGAGAATGCTGGTATTTGTGGGTGAAAAGGTCCTATTTGAAGGGGGAAACCTGGTATTTCTTGGAGAAGATGTGATATTTTTGGGCGAAACGTGGCCTTTCTGGAAGAAAATGTCCTATTTTGGGGATAAATGAGGTATTTGTGGGTGAAAAGGTCCTATTTGAAGGGGGAAACCTGGTATTTCTTGGAGAAGATGTGATATATTTGGGAGAAATCTGGCATTTCTGGAAGAAAATGTCCGATTTGGGGATAAAAGAGTTATTTGTGGGTGAAAAGGTCCTATTTGAAGGGGGAAACCTGGTGTTTCTTGGAGAAGATGTGATATATTTGGGCAAAATGTGGCATTTCTGGAAGAAACTGTCCTCTTTTGGGGATAAAAGAGGTATTTGTGGGTGAAAAGGTCCTATTTGAAGGGGGAATCCTGGTATTTCTTGGAGAAGATGTGATATATTTGGGAGAAATCTGGCATGTCAGGAAGAAACTGTCCAATTTTGGGGATAAAAGAGGTATTTGTGGGTGAAAAGTTCCTCTTTGAAGGGGGAAACCTGGTATTTCTTGGAGAAGATGTGATATATTTGGGAGAAATGAGGCATTTCTGGAAGAAAATGTCCTATTTTGGGGATAAAAGAGGTATTTGTGGGTGAAATGGTACTATTTGAAGGGGGAACCTGGTATTTCTTGGAGAAGATGTGATATATTTGGGAGAAATGTGGCATGTCAGGAAGAAACTGTCCTATTTTGGGGATAAAAGAGGTATTTGTGGTTGAAATGGTCCTATTTCAAGGGGGAAACGTGGTATTTGTTGGAGAAGATGTGATATATTTGGGAGAAATGTGGCATTTCTGGAAGAAACTGTCCTATTTTGGGGATAAAAGAGGTATTTGTGTTTGAAAAGGTCCTATTTCAAGAGGGAAACCTGGTATTTCTTGGAGAAGATGTGATATATTTGGGAGAAATGTGGCATGTCTGCAAGAAACTGTCCTCTTTTGGGGATAAAAGAGGTATTTGTGGGTGGCAAGGTCCTATTTCAAGGGGAAACCTGGTATTTCTTGGAGGAGATGTGATATATTTGGGAGAAATGTGGCATGTCTGCAAGAAACTGTCCTATTTTTGGGATAAAAGAGGTATTTGTGGGTGGCAAGGTCCTATTTGAAGGGGGAAACCGGGTATTTCTTGGAGAAGATGTGATCTATTTGGGAGAAATGTGGCATGTCTGGACGAAACTGTCCTCTTTTGGGGATAAAAGAGGTATTTGTGGGTGAAAAGATCCTATTTGAAGGGGGAAACCTGGTATTTCTTGGAGAAGATGTGATCTATTTGGGAGAAATGTGGCATTTCTCAAAGAAACTGTCCTATTTTGAGGATAAAACAGGTATTTGTGGGTTTAAAGGTCTTATTTAAAGAGGGAAACCTGTTATATCTTGAGAAGATGTGATATATTTGGGAGAAATGTGGCATTTCTCGAAGAAACTGTCCGATTTTGGGGATAAAAGAGGTATTTGTTGGTGAAAAGTTCCTATTTCAAGGGGGAAAGCTGGTATTTCTTGGAGAAGATGAGATATATTTGGGAGAAATGTGGCATTTCTGGAAGAAACTGTCGTATTCTGGGGATAAAAGAGGTATTTGTGGGTGAAAAGGTCCTATTTGAAGGGGGAAAGCTGGTATTTCTTGGAGAAGATGTGATACATTTGGGAGAAATGTGGCATTTCTGGA
Organism: Lophura swinhoii; assembly: GCA_030408155.1. Classification (NCBI taxonomy): domain Eukaryota; kingdom Metazoa; phylum Chordata; class Aves; order Galliformes; family Phasianidae; genus Lophura; species Lophura swinhoii. The sequence goes on from CM059475.1 coordinate 6,874,752, forward strand.
AGAAACTGACCTCTTTTGGGGATAAAAGAGGTATTTCTTTGTGAAAAGGTCCTATTTGAAGTGGGAAACCTAGTATTTCTTGGAGAAGATGTGATATATTTGGGAGAAATGTGGCATTTCTGGAAGAAACTGTCCTATTTTGGGAATAAAAGAGGTATTTGTGGGTGAAAAGGTCCTATTTCCAGGGGGAAACCTGGTATTTCTTGGAGAAGATGTGATATATTTGGGAGAAATGTGGCATTTCTGGAAGAAACTGTCCTATTTTGTGGATAAAAGAGGTATTTGTGGGTGAAAAGTTCCTATTTGATGGGGGAAACCTGGTATTTCTTGGAGAAGATGTGATATATTTGGGAGAAATGTAACCTTTCTGGAAGAAACTGTCCTATTTTGGGGATAAGAGAGGTATTTGTGGGTGAAAAAGTCCTATTTCAAGGTGGAAACCTGGTATTTCTTGGAGAAGATGTTACATATTTGGGAGAAATATGGCATGTCTGGAAGGAACTGCCGTATTTTGGGGATAAAAGTGGTATTTGTGGGTGAAAAGGTCCTATTTCAAGGGTGAAACGTGGTATTTCTTGGAGAAGATGTGATATATTTGGGAGAAATGTGGCCTTTCTGGAAGAAAATGTCCTATTTTGGGGATAAAAGAGGTATTTGTGGGTGAAAAGGTCCTATTTGAAGGGGGAAACCTGGTATTTCTTGGAGAAGATGTGATATATTTGGGAGAAATCTGGCATTTCTGGAAGAAAATGTCCGATTTGGGGATAAAAGAGTTATTTGTGGGTGAAAAGGTCCTATTTGAAGGGGGAAACCTGGTGTTTCTTGGAGAAGATGTGATATATTTGGGCAAAATGTGGCATTTCTTGGAGAAACTGTCCTCTTTTGGGGATAAAAGAGGTATTTGTGGGTGAAAAGGTCCTATTTGAAGGGGGAATCCTGGTATTTCTTGGAGAAGATGTGATATATTTGGGAGAAATCTGGCATGTCAGGAAGAAACTGTCCAATTTTGGGGATAAAAGAGGTATTTGTGGGTGAAAAGGTCCTCTTTGAAGGGGGAAACCTGGTATTTCTTGGAGAAGATGTGATATATTTGGGAGAAATGAGGCATTTCTGGAAGAAAATGTCCTATTTTGGGGATAAAAGAGGTATTTGTGGGTGAAATGGTACTATTTGAAGGGGGAACCTGGTATTTCTTGGAGAAGATGTGATATATTTGGGAGAAATGTGGCATGTCAGGAAGAAACTGTCCCATTTTGGGGATAAAAGAGGTATTTGTGGTTGAAATGGTCCTATTTCAAGGGGGAAACGTGGTATTTGTTGGAGAAGATGTGATATATTTGGGAGAAATGTGGCATTTCTGGAAGTAACTGTCCTATTTTGGGGATAAAAGAGGTATTTATGGGTGAAAAGGTCCTATTTGAAGGGGGAAATCTGGTATCCCTTGGAGAAGATGTGATATATTTGGGAGAAATTTTGGCATGTCTGGAAGAAACTGTCCAATTCGGGTGGAGGAGGCTGGTATTTCTGGGTGACAATGTCCTATTTGAAGAGGGAAACCTGGTATTTCTTGGAGAAGATGTGATATATTTGGGAGAAATCAGGCATTTCTGTAAGAAACTGTCCTATTTTGAGGATAAAACAGGTATTTGTGGGTGAAAATGTCTTATTTAAAGAGGGAAACCTGTTATTTCTTGAGAAGACGTGATATATTTGGAGAAATCTGGCATTTCTGGAAGAAACTGTCCTCATTTGGGGATAAAAGAGGTATTTGTGGGTGAAAAGTTCCTATTTCAAGGGGGAAAGCTGGTATTTCTTGGAGAAGATGTGATATATTAGGAAGAAATCTGGCCTTTCTGGAAGAAAATGTCCAATTTGGGGAATAGACAGGTATTTGTGGGTGGAAAGTTCCTATTTCAATGGGGAAAGCTAGTATTTCTCGGAGAAGATGTGATATATTTGGGAGAAATCTGGCATGCCTGGAAGAAAATGTCCTATTTGGGGGATAAAAGAGGTATTTGTGGGTGAAAAGGTCCTATTTCCAGGGGTAAAGCTGGTATTTCTTGGAGAAGATGTGATATATTTGGGACAAGTCTGGCATTCCTGGATGAAAATGTCCTATTTTGGGGATAAAAGAGGTATTTGTGGGTGAAAATGTCCTATTTCTGGAGGAAACCTGGTATTTCTTGGAGAAGATGTGATATATTTGGGAGAAATGTGGCATTTCTGGAAGTAACTGTCCTCTTTTGGGGATAAAAGAGGTATTTGTGGGTGAAAAGGTCCAATTTCAAGGTGGAAACCTGGTATTTCTTGGAGAAGATGTGATATATTTGGGAGAAATGTGGCATTTCTGGTAGAAACTGTCCAATTCTGGGGATAAAAGAGGTATTTGTGGGTGAAAAGGTCCTATTTGAAGGGGGAAACCTGGTATTTCTTGGAGAAGATGTGATATATTTGGGAGAAATGTGGCATTTCTGGAAGAAACTGTCCTATTTTGGGGATAAAAGAGGTATTTGTGGTTGAAATGGTCCTATTTCAAGGGGGAAACGTGGTATTTGTTGGAGAAGATGTGATATATTTGGGAGAAATGTGGCATTTCTGGAAGTAACTGTCCTATTTTGGGGATAAAAGAGGTATTTCTGTGTGAAAAGGTCCTATTTCAAGAGGGAAACCTGGTATTTCTTGGAGAAGATGTGATATATTTGGGAGAAATGTGGCATGTCTGGAAGAAACTGTCCTCTTTTGGGGATAAAAGAGGTATTTGTGGGTGAAAAGGTCCTATTTGAAGGGGGAAACGTGGTATTACTTGGAGAAGATGTGATATATTTGGGAGAAATGTGGCATTTCTGGAAGAAAATTTCCAATTAGGGTGGAGAAGGATGGTATTCTTGGGAGAAAACGTCCTATTTCCAGGAGGAATAATGGTATTTCTTGGAGAAGATGTGATATATTTGGGAGAAATCTGGCATTTCTGGAAGAAACTGTCCTATTTTGGGGATAAAAGAGGTATTTGTGGGTGAAAAGGTCCTATTTGAAGGGGGAATCCTGGTATTTCGTGGAGGAGATGTGATATATTTGGGAGAAATGTGGCATGTCTGCAAGAAACTGTCCTATTTGGGGGAAAAAAGAGGTATTTGTGGGTGGCAAGGTCCTATTTGAAGGGGGAAACCTGGAATTTCTTGGAGAAGATGTGATATATTTGGGAGAAATGTGGCATGTCTGGACGAAACTGTCCTCTTTTGGGGATAAAAGAGGTATTTGTGGGTGAAAAGGTCCTATTTGAAGGGGGAAAGCTGGTATTTCTTGGAGAAGCTGTGATATATTTGGGAGAAATGTGGCATGTCTGGAAGAAACTGTCCTATTTTGGGGATAAAAGAGGTATTTATGGGTAAAATGTTCCTATTTCCAGGGGGAAACCTGGTATTTCTTGGAGAAGATGTGATCTATTTGGGAGAAATGTGGCATTTCTGGAAGAAAACGTCCTCTTTTGGGGATAAAACAGGTGTTTGTGGGTGAAAAGGTCCTATTTGAAGGGGGAAAGCTGGTATTTCTTGAGAAGATGTGATAGATTTGGGAGAAATGTGGCATTTCTGGAAGAAACTGTCCTATTTTTGGGATAAAAGAGGTATTTGTGGGTGAAAAGGTCCTATTTGAAGGGGGAAACCTGGTATTTCTTGGAGAAGATGTGATCTATTTGGGAGAAATGTGGCATTTCTCAAAGAAACTGTCCTATTTTCAGGATAAAACAGGTATTTGTGGGTGTAAAGGTCTTATTTAAAGAGGGAAACCTGTTATTTCTTGAGAAGATGTGATATATTTGGGAGAAATGTGGCATTTCTGGAAGAAACTGTCCTCTTTTGGGGATAAAAGAGGTATTTGTGGGTGAAAAGTTCCTATTTCAAGGGGTAAAGCTGGTATTTCTTGGAGAAGATGTGATATATTAGGAAGAAATCTGGCCTTTCTGGAAGAAAATGTCCAATTTGGGGAATAGACAGGTATTTGTGGATGGAAAGTTCCTAGTTCAAGGGGGAAAGCTGGTATTTCTTGGAGAAGATGTGATATATTTGGGAGAAATGTGGCATTTCTGGAAGAAACTGTCCTATTTTGGGGATCAAACAGGTATTTGTGGGTGAAAAGGTCCTATTTGAAGGGGGAATCCTGGTATTTCTTGGAGAAGATGTGATATATTTGGGAGAAATGTGGCATTTCTGGATGAAAATGTCCTATTTTGGGGATAAAAGAGGTATTTGTGGGTGAAAAGATCCTATTTCAGGAGGAAACCTGGTATTTCTTGGAGAAGATGTGATATATTTGGGAGAAATCTGGCATTCCTGGAAGAAACTGTCCTATTTTGGGGATAAAAGAGGTATTTGTGGGAGAAAAGGTCCTATTTGAAGGAGGAAAACTGGTATTTCTTGGAGAAGATGTGATATATTTGGGTGAAATGTGGCATTTCTGCAGGAAACTGTCCTATTTTCGGGATAAAAGAGGTATTTGTGGGTGAAAAGGTCCTATTTCCAGGGGAAACCTGGTATTTCTTGGAGAAGATGTGATATATTTGGGAGAAATCTGGTCTTTCTGGAAGTAACTGTCCTCTTTTGGGGATAAAAGAGGTATTTGTGGGTGAAAAGGTCCTATTTCATGGGGGAAACGTGGTATTTCTTGGAGAAGATGTGATATATTTGGGAGAAATGTGGCATTTCTGGAAGAAACTGTCCTCTTTTGGGGATAAAACAGGTGTTTGTGTGTGAAAAGGTCCTATTTCAAGGGGGAAACCTGGTATTTCTTGGTGAAGATGTGATATATTTGGGAGAAATGTGGCATTTCTGGAAGAAACTGTCAAATTTGGGGGGAGAAGGCTGGTATTTGTGGGAGAAAAGGTCCTATTTCAAGGGGGTAAGCTGGTATTTCTTGGAGAAGATGTGATCTATTTGGGAGAAATGTGGCATTTCTGGAAGAAACTGTCCTATTTTGGGGATAAAAGAGGAATTTGTTGGTGAAAAGTTCCTATTTGAAGGGGGAAACGTGGTATTTCTTGGAGAAGATGTGATATATTTGGGAGAAATGTGGCATGTCTGGAAGAAAATGTCCTATTTTGGGGATAAAGGAGTTATTTGTGGGTGTAAAGGTCCTATTTGAAGAGGGAAACCTGGTATTTCTTGGAGGAGATGCGATATATTTGGGAGAAATGTGGCATTTCTGGAAGAAACTGTCCTATTTTGGGTATAAAAGAGGTATTTGTGGGTGAAAAGGTCCTATTTGAAGTGGGAAAGCTGGTATTTCTTGGAGGAGATGTGATATATTTGGGAGAAATGTGGCCTTTCTGGAAGAACTTGTCCAATTTGTGTGGAGAAGGCAGGTATTTGTGGGTGAAAAGGTCCTATTTCAGGAGGAATACTGGTATTTCTTGGAGAAGATGTGATATATTTGGGAGAAATGTGGCATGTCTGGAAGAAACTATCCTATTTTGGGGATAAAACAGGTATTTGTGGGTGAAAAGTCCTATATGAAGTTGGAAAGCTGGTATTTCTTGGAGGAGATGTGATATATTTGGGAGAAATGTGGCCTTTCTGAAAGAAACTGTCCTCTTTTGGGGATAAAAGAGGTATTTGTGCGTGAAAACGTCCTATTTCCAGTGGGAGAGCTGGTATTTCTTGGAGAAGATGTGATATATTTGGGAGAAATGTGGCATTTCTGGAAGAAACTGTCCTATTTTGGGCATAAAAGAGGTCTTTGTGGGTGTAAAGGTTCTATTTCCAGGGGGAAACCTGGTATTTCTTGGAGAAGATGTGATATATTTGGGAGAAATGTGGCATTTCTGGAAGAAAATGTCCAATTTGGAGGGAGAAGGCTGGTATTTGTGGGAGAAAATGTCCTATTTCCAGGAGGAATCGTGGTATTTCTTGGAGAAGATGTGATATATTTGGGAGAAATGTGGCATTTCTGGAAGACAATGTCCTATTTTGGGGATAAAAGAGGTATTTGTGGGTGAAAAGGTCCTATTTGAAGGGGGAAAGTTGGTATTTCTTGGAGAAGATGTGATATATTTGGGAGAAATGTGGCATTTCTGGAAGAACTTGTCCAATTTGTGTGGAGAAGGCTGGTATTTCTGTGTGAAAAGGTCCTATTTGAAGGAGGAATACTGGTATTTCTTGGAGAAGATGTGATATATTTGGGAGAAATGTGGCATGACTGGATGAAACTGCCCTATTTTGGGGATGAAAGAGGTATTTGTGGGTGAAAAGGTCCTATTTCAGGAGGAAACCTGATATTTCTTGGAGAAGATGTGATGTATTTGGGATAAATGTGGCCTTTCTGGAAGAAACGGTCCTATTTTGGGGATAAAACAGGTATTTGTGGGTGAAAAGGTCCTATTTGAAGGGGGAAACCTGGTATTTCTTGGAGAAGATGTGATAGATTTGGGAGAAATATGGCATGTCAGGAAGAAAATGTCCTATTTTGGGGATAAAAGAGGTATTTGTGGGTGAAAAGGTCCTATTTCCAGCGGGAAACGTGGTATTTCTTGGAGGAGATGTGATATATTTGGTGAAATGTGGCCTTTCTGGAAGAAACTGTCCTATTTGAGGGATAAAAGAGGTATTTGTGGGTGAAAAGGTCCTATTTGAAGGGGGAAAGCTGGTATTTCATGGAGAAGATGTGATATATTTGGGAGAAATGTGGCCTTTCTGGAAGAAACTGTCGTATTTTGGGGATAAAAGAGGTATTTGTGGGTGAAAAGGTCCTATTTCAGGAGGAAAGCTGGTATTTCTCGGAGAAGATGTGATATATTTGGGAGAAATGTGGCATTTCTGGAAGACAAAGTCCTATTTTGGGGATCAAACAGGTATTTGTGGGTTTAAAGGTCATATTTGAAGGGGGAAACCTGGTATTTCTTGGAGAAGATGTGATATATTTGGGAGAAATGTGGCATTTCTGGAAGAAACTGTCCTATTTGGGTATAAAACAGGTATTTGTGCGTGAAAACGTCCTATTTGAAGGGGGAAAGCTGGTATTTCTTGGAGAAGACGTGATATATTTGGGAGAAATGTGGCATGTCTGGAAGAAACTGTCCTATTTTGGGGATAAAACAGGTATTTGTGGGTGAAAAGGTCGTATTTGAAGGGGGAAACCAGGTATTTCTTGGAGAAGATGTGATATATTTGGGAGAAATCTGGTCTTTCTGGAAGTAACTGTCCTCCTTTGGGGATAAAAGAGGTATTTGTGGGTGAAAAGGTCCTATTTGAAGGGGGAAAGCTGGTATTTCTTGGAGAAGATGTGATCTATTTGGGAGAAATCTGGCATGTCTGGAAGAAAATGTCCTCTTTTGGGGATCAAACAGGTATTTGTGGGTGAAAAGGTCCTAATTGAAGGGGGAAAGAACAGGTATTTCTTGGAGAAGATGTGATATATTTGGGAGAAATGTGGCATGTCTGCAAGAAACTGTCCTATTTTGGGGATAAAACAGGTATTTGTGGGTGAAAAGGTCCTATTTCAAGGGGGAAAGCTGGTATTTCTTGGAGAAGATGTGATCTATTTGGGAGAAATGTGGCATGTCTGGAAGAAACTGTCCTATTTTGGGGATAAAAGAGGTATTTGTGAGTGAAGAGGTCTTATTTATTGAGGGAAAACTGTTATTTCCTGTTAAGATGTGATAGACTTGGGAGAAATGTGGCATTTCTAGAAGAAACTATCCTATTTTGGGGATAAAAGAGGTATTTGTGGGTGAAAAGGTCCTATTTCAGGAGGAAACCTGGTATTTCTTGGAGAAGATGTGATAGATTTGGGAGAAATGTGGCCTTTCTGGAAGAAACTGTCCTATTTTGGGGATAAAACAGGTATTTGTGGGTGAAAAGGTCCTATTTGAAGGGGGAAAGCTGGTATTTCTTGGAGAAGATGTGATAGATTTGGGAGAAATGTGGCATTTCTGGAAGAAACTGTCCTATTTTGGGGATAAAACAGGTATTTGTGCGTGAAAACGTCCTATTTCCAGTGGGAGAGCTGGTATTTCTTGGAGAAGATGTGATGTATCTGGGAGAAATTTGGCATTTCCTGAAGAACTTGTCCAATTTGTGTGGAGAAGGCTGGTATTTCTGTGTGAAAAGGTCCTATTTCAGGAGGAATACTGGTATTTCTTGGAGAAGATGTGATATATTTGGGAGAAATGTAGCCTTTCTGGAAGAAACTGTCCTATTTTGGGGATAAAAGAGGTATTTGTGGGTGAAAAGGTCCTATTTGAAGGGGGAATCCTGGTATTTCTTGGAGAAGATGTGATAGATTTGGGAGAAATCTGGCCTTTCTGGAAGAAACTGTCCTATTTTGGGGATCAAACAGGTATTTGTGGGTGAAAAGGTCCTCTTTGAAGGGGGAAAGCTGGTATTTCTTGGTGAAGATGTGATATATTTGGGAGAAATGTGGCCTTTCTGGAAGAACATGTCAATTTTGGGGGGAGAAGGTGGGTATTTGTGGGTGAAAATGTCCTATTAGAAGGGGGAAACGTGGTATTTCTTGGAGAAGATGTGATATATTTGGGAGAAATGTGGCCTTTCTGGAAGAAACTGTCCTATTTTGGGGATCAAACAGGTATTTGTGGGTGAAAAGGTCCTATTTGAAGGGGGAAAGCTGGTATTTCGTGGAGAAGATGTTACATATTTGGGAGAAATGTGGCATGTCTGGAAGAAACTGTCCTCTTTTGGGGATAAAAGAGGTATTTGTGGGTGAAAAGGTCCTATTTGAAGGGGGAAACCTGGTATTTCTTGGAAGAGATGTGATATATTTGGGAGAAATGTGGCCTTTCTGGAAGAAACTGTCCTATTTGAGGGATAAAAGAGGTATTTGTGGGTGAAAAGGTCCTATTTCCAGGGGGAAAGCTGGTATTTCTTGGAGAAGATGTGATCTATTTGGGAGAAATGTGGCCTTTCTGGAAGAAACTGTCCTCTTTTGGGGATAAAAGAGGTATTTGTGGGTGAAAAGGTCCTATTTCCAGGGGGAAAGCTGGTATTTCTTGGAGAAGATGTGATATATTTGGGAGAAATGTGGCCTTTCCGGAAGAAACTGTCCTATTTTGGGGATCGAACAGGTATTTGTTGGAGAAAAGGTCATATTTGAAGGGGGAAACGTGGTATTTCTTGGAGAAGATGTGATATATTTGGGAGAAATGTGGCAGTTCTGGAACAAACTGTCCTATTTGGTGGATAAAAGAGGTATTTGTGCGTGAAAACGTCCTATTTGAAGGGGGAAAGCTGGTATTTCTTGGAGAAGATGTGATATATTTGGGAGAAATGTGGCCTTTCTGGAAGAAACTGTCCTGTTTTGGGATAAAAGAGGTATTTGTGGGTGAAAAAGTCCTATTTGAAGGGGGAAACGTGGTATTTCTTGGAGAAGATGTGATATATTTGGGAGAAATGTGGCATTTCTGGAAGAACTTGTCCAATTTGTGTGGAGAAGGCTGGTATTTCTGGGTGAAAAGGTCCTATTTCAGGAGGAATACTGGAATTTCTTGGAGAAGATGTGATCTATTTGGGAGAAATGTGGCATGTCTGGAAGAAACTGTCCTATTTTGGGGATAAAAGAGGTATTTGTGGGTGAAAAGGTCCTATTTGAAGGGGGAAAGCTGGTATTTCTTGGAGAAGATGTGATAGATTTGGGAGAAATCTGGCATGTCAGGAGGAAACTGTCCTCTTTTGGGGATAAAAGAGGTATTTGTGGGTGAAAAGTTCCTATTTGAAGGGGGAAACCTGGTATTTCTTGGAGAAGATGTGATATATTTGGGAGAAATGTGGCCTTTCTGGAAGAAACTGTCCTATATGAGGGATAAAAGAGGTATTTGTGGGTGACAAGGTCCTATTTCAAGGGGGAAACCTGGTATTTCTTGGAGAAGATGTGATATATTTGGGAGAAATGTGGCATGTCTGGAAGAAAATGTCCAATTTGGGGGGAGAAGGCGGGTATTTGTGGGTCAAAAGGTCCTATTAGAAGGGGGAAACGTGGTATTTCTTGGAGAAGATGTGATATATTTGGGAGAAATGTGGCATGTCAGGAAGAAAATGTCCTCTTTTGGGGATCAAACAGGTATTTGTGGGTGAAAAGGTCCTATTTGAAGGGGGAAACCTGGTATTTCTTGGAGAAGATGTGATATATTTGGGAGAAATGTGGCATTTCTGGAAGACACTGTCCTATTTTGGGGATAAAAGAGGTATTTGTGGGTGAAAAGGTCCTATTTGAAGGGGGAAAGCTGGTATTTCTTGGAGAAGATGTGATAGATTTGGGAGAAATCTGGCATGTCAGGAGGAAACTGTCCTCTTTTGGGGATAAAAGAGGTATTTGTGGGTGAAAAGTTCCTATTTGAAGGGGGAAACCTGGCCTTTCTTGGAGAAGATGTGATATATTTGGGAGAAATGTGGCCTTTCTGGAAGAAACTGTCCTATATGAGGGATAAAAGAGGTATTTGTGGGTGACAAGGTAATATTTCAAGGGGGAAACCTGGTATTTCTTGGAGAAGATGTGATATATTTGGGAGAAATGTGGCATGTCTGGAAGAAAATGTCCAATTTGGGGGGAGAAGGCGGGTATTTGTGGGTGAAAAGGTCCTATTAGAAGGGGGAAACGTGGTATTTCTTGGAGAAGATGTGATATATTTGGGAGAAATGTGGCATTTCTGGAAGAAACTGTCCTCTTTTGGGGATAAAAGAGGTATTTGTGGGTGAAAAGGTCCTATTTGAAGGGGGAAACCTGGTATTTCTTGGAGAAGATGTGATATATTTGGGAGAAATGTGGCATTTCTGGAAGACACTGTCCTATTTTGGGGATGAAACAGGTATTTGTGGGTGAAAAGGTCCTATTTGAAGGGGAAACCTGGTATTTCTTGGAGAAGATGTGATATATTTGGGAGAAATGTGGCCTTTCTGGAAGAAACTGTCCTATTTTGGGGATAAAAGAGGTATTTGTGGGTGAAATGGTCTTATTTGAAGGGGGAAAGCTGGTATTTCTTGGAGAAGATGTGATATATTTGGGAGAAATGTGGCCTTTCTGGAAGAAACTGTCCTATTTTGGGGATAAAAGAGGTATTTGTGGGTGAAAAGGTCCTATTTGAAGGGGGAAACCTGGTATTTCTTGGAGAAGATGTGATCTATTTGGGAGAAATGTGGCATTTCTGGAAGAAACTGTCCTATTTTGTGGATAAAACAGGCATTACAGGATGAAAAGGTCCTATTTGAAGGGGGAAACCTGGTATTTCTTGGAAAAGATGTGATATATTTGGGAGAAATGTGGCATTTCTGGAAGAAACTGTCCTCTTTTGTGTATAAAACAGGTATTTGTGGGTGAAAAGGTCCTATTTGAAGGGGGAAAGCTGGTATTTCTTGAAGGAGATGTGATATACTTGGGAGAAATGTGGCATTTCTGGAAGAAACTGTCCTATTTTGGGGATCAAACAGGTATTTGTGGGTGAAAAGGTCCTATTTGAAGGGGGAAACCTGGTATTTCTTGGAGAAGATGTGATCTATTTGGGAGAAATCTGGCATTTCTGGAAGAAACTGTCCTATTTTGTGGATAAAACAGGCATTACAGGATGAAAAGGTCCTATTTCCAGGGGGAAACCTGGTATTTCTTGGAAAAGATGTGATATATTTGGGAGAAATGTGGCATTTCTGGAAGAAACTGTCCTCTTTTGTGTATAAAACAGGTATTTGTGGGTGAAAAGGTCCTATTTGAAGGGGGAAAGCTGGTATTTCTTGAAGGAGATGTGATATACTTGGGAGAAATGTGGCATTTCTGGAAGAAACTGTCCTATTTTGGGGATCAAACAGGTATTTGTGGGTGAAAAGGTCCTATTTGAAGGGGGAAACCTGGTATTTCTTGGAGAGAATGTGATATATTTGGGAGAAATGTGGCATTTCTGGAAGAACTTGTCCAATTTGTGTGGAGAAGGCAGGTATTTCTGGGTGAAAAGGTCCTATTTCAGGAGGAATACTGGTATTTCTTGGAGATGATGTGATATATTTGGGAGAAATGTGGCCTTTCTGGAAGAAACTATCCTGTTTTGGGGATAAAACAGGTATTTGTGGGTGAAAAGGTCCTATTTGAAGTGGAAAAAGCTGGTATTTCTTGGAGAAGATGTGATCTATTTGGGAGAAATCTGGCCTTTCTGGAAGAAACTGTCCTCTTTTGGGGATCAAACAGGTATTTGTGGGTGAAAAGGTCCTATTTGAAGGGGGAAATGTGGTATTTCTAGGAGGAGATGTGATATATTTGGGAGAAATGTGGCCTTTCTGGAAGAAACTGTCCTATTTTGGGGATAAAAGAGGTATTTGTGCGTGAAAAGGTCCTATTTCCAGTGAGAGAGCTGGTATTTCTTGGAGAAGATGTGATATATTAGGAAGAAATCTGGCCTTTCTGGAAGAAACTGTCCTATTTTGGGGATAAAACAGGTATTTGTGGGTGAAAAGGTCCTCTTTGAAGGGGGAAACCTGGTATTTCTTGGAGAAGATATGATAGATTTGGGAGAAATGTGGCCTTTCTGGAAGAAACTGTCCTATTTGGGGGATCAAACAGGTATTTGTGTTTGAAAAGGTCCTATTTGAAGGGGGAAAACTGGTATTTCTTGGAGAAGATGTGATATATTTGGGAGAAATGTGGCATGTCTGGAGGAAACTGTCCTCTTTTGGGGATAAAAGAGGTATTTGTGGGTAAAAAGGTCCTATTTCCAGGGGGAAACCTGGTATTTCTTGGAGAAGATGTGATATATTTGGGAGAAATGTGGCATTTCTGGAAGAAACTGTCCTATTTTGGGGATAAAATAGGTATTTGTGGGTGAAAAAGACCTTTTTCTGGAGGAATCCTGGTATTTCTTGGAGAGGATGTGATCTATTTGGGAGAAATGTGGCATTTCTGGAAGAAACTGTCCTATTTTGGGGGTAAAAGAGGTATTTGTGGGTGAAAAGGTCCTTTTTCAGGAGGAATCCTGGTATTTCTTGGAGAAGATGTGATATATTTGGGAGAAATCTTGCATGTCCGGAAGAAAATGTCCTATTTTGTGTATAATAGAGGTATTTGTGGGTGAAAAGGTCCTATTTCAAGGGGGAAACCTGGTATTTCTTGGAGAAGATGTGATAGATTTGGGAGAAATGTGGCATTTCTGGAAGAAACTGCCCTATTTTGGGGATAGAACAGGTATTTGTGGGTGAAAAGGTCCTATTTCCAGGGGGAAACCTGGTATTTCTTGGAGAAGATGTGATAGATTTGGGAGAAATCTGGCATTTCTGGAACAAATTGTCCTATTTTGGTGATGAAACAGGTATTTGTTGGTAAAAAGGTCCTATTTGAAGGGGAAACCTGGTATTTCTTGGAGAAGATGTGATCTATTTGGGAGAAATGTGGCATTTCTGGAAGAAACTGTCCTATTTTGGGGATAAACAGGTATTTGAGCGTGAAAACGTCCTATTTCCAGTGGGAGAGCTGGTATTTCTTGGAGGAGATGTGATATATTTGGGAGAAATGTGGCATTTCTGGAAGAAACTGTCCTATTTTGGGGATAAAAGAGGTATTTGTGGGTGAAAAGGTCCTCTTTGAAGGGGGAAAGCTGGTATTTCTTGGAGAAGATGTGATAGATTTGGGAGAAATCTGGCATGTCAGGAGGAAACTGTCCTATTTTGGGGATAAAAGAGGTATTTGTGGGTGAAAAGTTCCTATTTGAAGGGGGAAACCTGGTATTTCTTGGAGAAGATGTGATATATTTGGGAGAAATGTGGCCTTTCTGGAAGAAACTGTCCTATATGAGGGATAAAAGAGGTATTTGTGGGTGAAAAGGTCCTATTTCAAGGGGGAAAGGTGGTATTTCTTGGAGAAGATGTGATATATTTGGGAGAAATGTGGCATGTCTGGAAGAAAATGTCCAATTTGGGGGGAGAAGGCGGGTATTTGTGGGTGAAAAGGTCCTATTAGATGGGGGAAACGTGGTATTTCTTGGAGAAGATGTGATATATTTGGGAGAAATGTGGCATTTCTGGAAGAAAATGTCCTCTTTTGGGGATCAAACAGGTATTTGTGGGTGAAAAGGTCCTATTTGAAGGGGGAAACCTGGTATTTCTTGGAGAAGATGTGATCTATTTGGGAGAAATGTGGCATTTCTGGAAGACACTGTCCTATTTTGGGGATGAAACAGGTATTTGTGGGTGAAAAGGTCCTATTTCCAGGGGAAACCAGGTATTTCTTGGAGAAGATGTGATATATTTGGGAGAAATGTGGCCTTTCTGGAAGAAACTGTCCTATTTTGGGGATAAAAGAGGTATTTGTGGGTGAAATGGTCTTATTTGAAGGGGGAAACCTGGTATTTCTTGGAGAAGATGTGATATATTTGGGAGAAATGTGGCCTTTCTGGAAGAAACTGTCCTATTTTGGGGATAAAAGAGGTATTTGTGGGTGTAAAGGTCCTATTTGAAGGGGGAAACCTGGTATTTCTTGGAGAAGATGTGATCTATTTGGGAGAAATCTGGCATTTCTGGAAGAAACTGTCCTATTTTGTGGATAAAACAGGCATTACAGGATGAAAAGGTCCTATTTGAAGGGGGAAACCTGGTATTTCTTGGAAAAGATGTGATATATTTGGGAGAAATGTGGCATTTCTGGAAGAAACTGTCCTCTTTTGTGTATAAAACAGGTATTTGTGGGTGAAAAGGTCCTATTTGAAGGGGGAAAGCTGGTATTTCTTGAAGGAGATGTGATATACTTGGGAGAAATGTGGCATTTCTGGAAGAAACTGTCCTATTTTGGGGATCAAACAGGTATTTGTGGGTGAAAAGGTCCAATTTGAAGGGGGAAACCTGGTATTTCTTGGAGAGAATGTGATATATTTGGGAGAAATGTGGCATTTCTGGAAGAACTTGTCCAATTTGTGTGGAGAAGGCAGGTATTTCTGGGTGAAAAGGTCCTATTTCAGGAGGAATACTGGTATTTCTTGGAGATGATGTGATATATTTGGGAGAAATGTGGCCTTTCTGGAAGAAACTATCCTGTTTTGGGGATAAAACAGGTATTTGTGGGTGAAAAGGTCCTATTTGAAGTGGAAAAGCTGGTATTTCTTGGAGAAGATGTGATCTATTTGGGAGAAATCTGGCCTTTCTGGAAGAAACTGTCCTCTTTTGGGGATCAAACAGGTATTTGTGGGTGAAAAGGTCCTATTTGAAGGGGGAAATGTGGTATTTCTAGGAGGAGATGTGATATATTTGGGAGAAATGTGGCATTTCTGGAAAAAACTGTCCTCTTTTGGGGATAAAACAGGTATTTGTGCGTGAAAAGGTCCTATTTCCAGTGAGAGAGCTGGTATTTCTTGGAGAAGATGTGATATATTAGGAAGAAATCTGGCCTTTCTGGAAGAAACTGTCCTATTTTGGGGATAAAACAGGTATTTGTGGGTGAAAAGGTCCTCTTTGAAGGGGGAAACCTGGTATTTCTTGGAGAAGATATGATAGATTTGGGAGAAATCTGGCCTTTCTGGAAGAAACTGTCCTATTTGGGGGATCAAACAGGTATTTGTGTTTGAAAAGGTCCTATTTGAAGGGGGAAAACTGGTATTTCTTGGAGAAGATGTGATATATTTGGGAGAAATGTGGCATGTCTGGAGGAAACTGTCCTCTTTTGGGGATAAAAGAGGTATTTGTGGATAAAAAGGTCCTATTTCCAGGGGGAAACCTGGTATTTCTTGGAGAAGATGTGATATATTTGGGAGAAATGTGGCCTTTCTGGAAGAAACTGTCCTATTTTGGGGATAAAAGAGGTATTTGTGGGTGAAAAAGACCTATTTCTGGAGGAATCCTGGTATTTCTTGGAGAGGATGTGATCTATTTGGGAGAAATGTGGCATTTCTGGAAGAAACTGTCCTATTTTGGGGATAAAAGAGGTATTTGTGGGTGAAAAGGTCCTTTTTCAGGAGGAATCCTGGTATTTCTTGGAGAAGATGTGATATATTTGGGAGAAATCTTGCATGTCCGGAAGAAAATGTCCTATTTTGTGTATAAAGGAGGTATTTGTGGGTGAAAAGGTCCTATTTCAAGGGGGAAACCTGGTATTTCTTGGAGAAGATGTGATAGATTTGGGAGAAATGTGGCATTTCTGGAAGAAACTGCCCTATTTTGGGGATAGAACAGGTATTTGTGGGTGAAAAGGTCCTATTTCCAGGGGGAAACCTGGTATTTCTTGGAGAAGATGTGATATATTTGGGAGAAATCTGGCATTTCTGGAACAAATTGTCCTATTTTGGTGATGAAACAGGTATTTGCTGGTAAAAAGGTCCTATTTGAAGGGGAAACCTGGTATTTCTTGGAGAAGATGTGATCTATTTGGGAGAAATCTGGCATTTCTGGAAGAAAATGTCCTATTTTGGGGTAAAAGAGCTATTTGTGGGAGAAAAGGTCCGATTTCCAGGGGGAAACCTGGTATTTCTTGGAGAAGATGTGGTATATTTGGGAGAAATCTGGCATTTCTGGAAGAAACTGTCCTCTTTTGGGGATAAAAGAGGTATTTTTGGGTGAAAAGGTCCTATTTCAAGGGGGAAACCTGGTATTTCTTGGAGAAGATGTGATATATTTGGGAGAAATCTGGCACGTCAAGAAGAAAATGTACAGTTTGAGGGGAGAAGGCTTGTATCTGTGGGTGAAAATGTCCTATTTGAAGGGGAAACCTGGTATTTCGTGGAGAAGATGTGATATATATGGGAGAAATGTGGCATTTCTGGAAGAAACTGTCCTATTTTGGGGATCAAACAGGTATTTGAGCGTGAAAAGGTCCTATTTGAAGGGGGAGAGCTGGTATTTCTTGGAGGATATGTGATATATTTGGGAGAAATGTGGCATTTCTGGAAGAAACTGTCCTATTTTGGGGATAAAAGAGGTATTTGTGGGAGAAAAGGTCCTATTTGAAGGGGGAAAGCTGGTATTTCTTGGAGAAGATCTTAAATATCTGGGAGAAATGTGGCATTTCTGGAAGAAACTGTCCTCTTTTGGGGATAAAAGAGGTATTTGTGGGTGAAAAGGTCCTATTTCAAGGTGGAAACCTGGTATTTCTTGGAGAAGATGTGATAGATTTGGGAGAAATGTGGCATTTCTGGAAGAAACTGTCCTATTTTGGGGATGAAACAGGTATTTGTGGGTGAAAAGGTCCTATTTCCAGGGGGAAACCTGGTATTTCTTGGAGAAGATGTGATAGATTTGTGAGAAATCTGGCATTTCTGGAAGAAACTGTCCTATTTTGGGGATAAAAGAGCTATTTGTGGGTGAAAAGGTCCTATTTCCAGGGGAAAACCTGGAATTTCTTGGAGAAGATGTGATATATTTGGGAGAAATGTGGCCTTTCTGGAAGAAACTGTCCTATTTTGGGGATAAAAGAGGTATTTGTGGGTGTAAAGGTCCTATTTGAAGGGGGAAACCTGGTATTTCTTGGAGAAGATGTGATCTATTTGGGAGAAATCTGGCATTTCTGGAAGAAACTGTCCTATTTTGTGGATAAAACAGGCATTACAGGATAAAAAAGGTCCTATTTGAAGGGGGAAAGCTGGTATTTCTTGGAAAAGATGTGATATATTTGGGAGAAATGTGGCATTTCTGGAAGAAACTGTCCTCTTTTGTGTATAAAACAGGTATTTGTGGGTGAAAAGGTCCTATTTGAAGGGGGAAAGCTGGTATTTCTAGAAGGAGATGTGATATACTTGGGAGAAATGTGGCATTTCTGGAAGAAACTGTCCTATTTTGGGGATCAAACAGGTATTTGTGGGTGAAAAGGTCCTATTTGAAGGGGGAAACCTGGTATTTCTTGGAGAGAATGTGATATATTTGGGAGAAATGTGGCATTTCTGCAAGAACTTGTCCAATTTGTGTGGAGAAGGCGGGTATTTCTGGGTGAAAAGGTCCTATTTCAGAAGGAATACTGGTATTTCTTGGAGATGATGTGATATATTTGGGAGAAATGTGGCCTTTCTGGAAGAAACTATCCTGTTTTGGGGATAAAACAGGTATTTGTGGGTGAAAAGGTCCTATTTGAAGTGGAAAAGCTGGTATTTCTTGGAGAAGATGTGATCTATTTGGGAGAAATCTGGCCTTTCTGGAAGAAACTGTCCTATTTTGGGGATCAAACAGGTATTTGTGGGTGAAAAGGTCCTATTTGAAGGGGGAAATGTGGTATTTCTAGGAGGAGATGTGATATATTTGGGAGAAATGTGGCATTTCTGGAAGAAACTGTCCTCTTTTGGGGATAAAACAGGTATTTGTGCGTGAAAAGGTCCTATTTCCAGTGAGAGAGCTGGTATTTCTTGGAGAAGATGTGATATATTAGGAAGAAATCTGGCCTTTCTGGAAGAAACTGTCCTATTTTGGGGATAAAACAGGTATTTGTGGGTGAAAAGGTCCTATTTCAAGGGGGAAACCTGGTATTTCTTGGAGAAGATATAATAGATTTGGGAGAAATCTGGCCTTTCTCGAAGAAACTGTCCTATTTGGGGGATCAAACAGGTATTTGTGTTTGAAAAGGTCCTATTTGAAGGGGGAAAACTGGTATTTCTTGGAGGAGATGTGATATATTTGGGAGAAATGTGGCATGTCTGGAGGAAACTATCCTCTTTTGGGATAAAAGAGGTATTTGTGGGTAAAAAGGTCCTATTTGAAGGGGGAACCCTGGTATTTCTTGGAGAAGATGTGATCTATTTGGGAGAAATGTGGCATTTCTGGAAGAAACTGTCCTCTTTTGGGGATAAAACAGGTATTTGTGGGAGAAAAAGTCCTATTTCAGGAGGAATCCTGGTATTTCTTGGAGAGGATGTGATCTATTTGGGAGAAATGTGGCATTTCTGGAAGAAACTGTCCTCTTTTGGGGATAAAAGAGGTATTTGTGGGTGAAAAGGTCCTTTTTCAGGAGGAATCCTGGTATTTCTTGGAGAAGATGTGATATATTTGGGAGAAATCTTGCATGTCCGGAAGAAACTGTCCTATTTTGTGTATAAAAGAGGTATTTGTGGGTGAAAAGGTCCTATTTCAAGGGGGAAACCTGGTATTTCTTGGAGAAGATGTGATAGATTTGGGAGAAATGTGGCATTTCTGGAAGATACTGCCCTATTTTGGGGATAGAACAGGTATTTGTGGGTGAAAAGGTCCTATTTCCAGGGGGAAACCTGGTATTTCTTGGAGAAGATGTGATATATTTGGGAGAAATCTGGCATGTCAAGAAGAAAATGTACAGTTTGAGGGGAGAAGGCTTATATCTGTGGGTGAAAAGGTCCTATTTGAAGGGGAAACCTGGTATTTCGTGGAGAAGATGTGATATATATGGGAGAAATGTGGCATTTCTGGAAGAAACTGTCCTATTTTGGGGATCAAACAGGTATTTGTGCGTGAAAAGGTCCTATCTGAAGGGGGAGAGCTGGTATTTCTTGGAGGATATGTGATATATTTGGGAGAAATATGGCATTTCTGGAAGAAACTGTCCTATTTTGGGGATAAAAGAGGTATTTGTGGGAGAAAAGGTCCTATTTGAAGGGGGAAACCTGGTATTTCTTGGAGAAGATCTTAATTATCTGGGAGAAATGTGGCATTTCTGGAAGAAACTGTCCTCTTTTGGGGATAAAAGAGGTATTTGTGGGTGAAAAGGTCCTATTTCAAGGTGGAAACCTGGTATTTCTTGGAGAAGATGTGATAGATTTGGGAGAAATGTGGCATTTCTGGAAGAAACTGTCCTATTTTGGGGATGAAACAGGTATTTGTGGGTGAAAAGCTCCTATTTGAAGGGGGAAACCTGGTATTTCTTGGAGAAGATGTGATAGATTTGTGAGAAATCTGGCATTTCTGGAAGAAACTGTCCTATTTTGGGGATAAAAGAGCTATTTGTGGGTGAAAAGGTCCTATTTCCAGGGGAAAACCAGGAATTTCTTGGAGAAGATGTGATATATTTGGGAGAAATGTGGCCTTTCTGGAAGAAACTGTCCTATTTTGGGGATAAAAGAGGTATTTGTGGGTGTAAAGGTCCTATTTGAAGGGGGAAACCTGGTATTTCTTGGAAAAGATGTGATATATTTGGGAGAAATGTGGCATTTCTGGAAGAAACTGTCCTCTTTTGTGTATAAAACAGGTATTTGTGGGTGAAAAGGTCCTATTTGAAGGGGGAAAGCTGGTATTTCTTGAAGGAGATGTGATATACTTGGGAGAAATGTGGCATTTCTGGAAGAAACTGTCCTATTTTGGGGATCAAACAGGTATTTGTGGGTGAAAAGGTCCTATTTGAAGGGGGAAACCTGGTATTTCTTGGAGAGAATGTGATATATTTGGGAGAAATGTGGCATTTCTGGAAGAACTTGTCCAATTTGTGTGGAGAAGGCGGGTATTTCTGGGTGAAAAGGTCCTATTTCAGGAGGAATACTGGTATTTCTTGGAGATGATGTGATATATTTGGGAGAAATGTGGCCTTTCTGGAAGAAACTATCCTGTTTTGGGGATAAAACAGGTATTTGTGGGTGAAAAGGTCCTATTTGAAGTGGAAAAGCTGGTATTTCTTGGAGAAGATGTGATCTATTTGGGAGAAATCTGGCCTTTCTGGAAGAAACTGTCCTCTTTTGGGGATCAAACAGGTATTTGTGGGTGAAAAGGTCCTATTTGAAGGGGGAAATGTGGTATTTCTAGGAGGAGATGTGATATATTTGGGAGAAATGTGGCATTTCTGGAAGAAACTGTCCTCTTTTGGGGATAAAACAGGTATTTGTGGGTGAAAAGGTCCTATTTGAAGGGGGAAATGTGGTATTTCTTGCAGAAGATGTGATATATTTGGGAGAAATGTGGCATGTCTGGAAGAAACTGTCCTATTTTGGGGATAAAAGAGGTATTTGTGGGTGAAAAGGTCCTCTTTGAAGGGGGAAACCTGGTATTTCTTGGAGAAGATATGATAGATTTGGGAGAAATGTGGCCTTTCTGGAAGAAACTGTCCTATTTGGGGGATCAAACAGGTATTTGTGGGTGAAAAGGTCCTATTTGAAGTGGAAAAGCTGGTATTTCTTGGAGAAGATGTGATCTATTTGGGAGAAATCTGGCCTTTCTGGAAGAAACTGTCCTATTTTGGGGATCAAACAGGTATTTGTGGGTGAAAAGGTCCTATTTGAAGGGGGAAATGTGGTATTTCTAGGAGGAGATGTGATATATTTGGGAGAAATGTGGCATTTCTGGAAGAAACTGTCCTCTTTTGGGGATAAAACAGGTATTTGTGCGTGAAAAGGTCCTATTTCCAGTGAGAGAGCTGGTATTTCTTGGAGAAGATGTGATATATTCGGAAGAAATCTGGCCTTTCTGGAAGAAACTGTCCTATTTTGGGGATAAAACAGGTATTTGTGGGTGAAAAGGTCCTCTTTGAAGGGGGAAACCTGGTATTTCTTGGAGAAGATATGATAGATTTGGGAGAAATCTGGCCTTTCTCGAAGAAACTGTCCTATTTGGGGGATCAAACAGGTATTTGTGTTTGAAAAGGTCCTATTTGAAGGGGGAAAACTGGTATTTCTAGGAGGAGATGTGATATATTTGGGAGAAATGTGGCATGTCTGGAGGAAACTGTCCTCTTTTGGGGATAAAAGAGGTATTTGTGGGTAAAAAGTTCCTATTTCCAGGGGGAAACGCGGTATTTCTTGGAGAAGATGTGATATATTTGGGAGAAATGTGGCATTTCTGGAAGAAACTGTCCTATTTTGGGGATAAAACAGGTATTTGTGGGAGAAAAAGTCCTATTTCAGGAGGAATCCTGGTATTTCTCGGAGAGGATGTGATCTATTTGGGAGAAATGTGGCATTTCTGGAAGAAACTGTCCTATTTTGGGGATAAAAGAGGTATTTGTGGGTGAAAAGGTCCTTTTTCAGGAGGAATCCTGGTATTTCTTGGAGAAGATGTGATATATTTGGGAGAAATCTTGCATGTCCGGAAGAAAATGTCCTATTTTGTGTATAAAAGAGGTATTTGTGGGTGAAAAGGTCCTATTTCAAGGGGGAAACCTGGTATTTCTTGGAGAAGATGTGATAGATTTGGGAGAAATCTGGCATTTCTGGAAGAAACTGCCCTATTTTGGGGATAGAACAGGTATTTGTGGGTGAAAAGGTCCTATTTCCAGGGGGAAACCTGGTATTTCTTGGAGAAGATGTGATAGATTTGAGAGAAATCTGGCATTTCTGGAACAAATTGTCCTATTTTGGTGATGAAACAGGTATTTGTTGGTAAAAAGGTCCTATTTGAAGGGGAAACCTGGTATTTCTTGGAGAAGATGTGATCTATTTGGGAGAAATCTGGCATTTCTGGAAGAAAATGTCCTATTTTGGGGGTAAAAGAGCTATTTGTGGGAGAAAAGGTCCTATTTCCAGGGGGAAACCTGGTATTTCTTGGAGAAGATGTGGTATATTTGGGAGAAATCTGGCATTTCTGGAAGAAACTGTCCTCTTTTGGGGATAAAAGAGGTATTTGTGGGAGAAAAGGTCCTATTTGAAGGGGGAAACCTGGTATTTCTTGGAGAAGATCTTAAATATCTGGGAGAAATGTGGCATTTCTGGAAGAAACTGTCCTCTTTTGGGGATAAAAGAGGTATTTGTGGGTGAAAAGGTCCTATTTCAAGGTGGAAACCTGGTATTTCTTGGAGAAGATGTGATAGATTTGGGAGAAATGTGGCATTTCTGGAAGAAACTGTCCTATTTTGGGGATGAAACAGGTATTTGTGGGTGAAAAGGTCCTATTTCCAGGGGGAAACCTGGTATTTCTTGGAGAAGATGTGATAGATTTGTGAGAAATCTGGCATTTCTGGAAGAAACTGTCCTATTTTGGGGATAAAAGAGCTATTTGTGGGTGAAAAGGTCCTATTTCCAGGGGAAAACCTGGAATTTCTTGGAGAAGATGTGATATATTTGGGAGAAATGTGGCCTTTCTGGAAGAAACTGTCCTATTTTGGGGATAAAAGAGGTATTTGTGGGTGTAAAGGTCCTATTTGAAGGGGGAAACCTGGTATTTCTTGGAGAAGATGTGATCTATTTGGGAGAAATCTGGCATTTCTGGAAGAAACTGTCCTATTTTGTGGATAAAACAGGCATTACAGGATGAAAAGGTCCTATTTGAAGGGGGAAACCTGGTATTTCTTGCAAAAGATGTGATATATTTGGGAGAAATGTGGCATTTCTGGAAGAAACTGTCCTCTTTTGTGTATAAAACAGGTATTTGTGGGTGAAAAGGTCCTATTTGAAGGGGAAAGCTGGTATTTCTTGAAGGAGATGTGATATACTTGGGAGAAATGTGGCATTTCTGGAAAAAAACTGTCCTATTTTGGGGATCAAACAGGTATTTGTGGGTGAAAAGGTCCTATTTGAAGGGGGAAACCTGGTATTTCTTGGAGAGAATGTGATATATTTGGGAGAAATGTGGCATTTCTGGAAGAACTTGTCCAATTTGTGTGGAGAAGGCAGGTATTTCTGGGTGAAAAGGTCCTATTTCAGGAGGAATACTGGTATTTCTTGGAGATGATGTGATATATTTGGGAGAAATGTGGCCTTTCTGGAAGAAACTATCCTGTTTTGGGGATAAAACAGGTATTTGTGGGTGAAAAGGTCCTATTTGAAGTGGAAAAGCTGGTATTTCTTGGAGCAGATGTGATCTATTTGGGAGAAATCTGGCCTTTCTGGAAGAAACTGTCCTCTTTTGGGGATCAAACAGGTATTTGTGGGTGAAAAGGTCCTATTTGAAGGGGGAAATGTGGTATTTCTAGGAGGAGATGTGATATATTTGGGAGAAATGTGGCATTTCTGGAAGAAACTGTCCTCTTTTGGGGATAAAACAGGTATTTGTGGGTGAAAAGGTCCTATTTCAAGGGGGAAAGCTGGTATTTCTTGCAGAAGATGTGATATATTTGGGAGAAATGTGGCATGTCTGGAAGAAACTGTCCTATTTTGGGGATAAAAGAGGTATTTGTGGGTGAAAAGGTCCTCTTTGAAGGGGGAAACCTGGTATTTCTTGGAGAAGATATGATAGATTTGGGAGAAATCTGGCCTTTCTGGAAGAAACTGTCCTATTTGGGGGATCAAACAGGTATTTGTGTGTGAAAAGGTCCTATTTGAAGGGGGAAAACTGGTATTTCTAGGAGGAGATGTGATATATTTGGGAGAAATGTGGCATGTCTGGAGGAAACTGTCCTCTTTTGGGGATAAAAGAGGTATTTGTGGGTAAAAAGGTCCTATTTCCAGGGGGAAACCTGGTATTTCTTGGAGAAGATGTGATATATTTGGGAGAAATGTGGCATTTCTGGAAGAAACTGTCCTATTTTGGGGATAAAACAGGTATTTGTGGGAGAAAAAGTCCTATTTCAGGAGGAATCCTGGTATTTCTTGGAGAGGATGTGATATATTTGGGAGAAATGTGGCATTTCCTGAAGAAACTGTCCTATTTTGGGGATAAAAGAGGTATTTGTGGGAGAAAAGGTCCTATTTGAAAGGGGAAACCTGGTATTTCTTGGAGAAGATGTGATATATTTGTGAGAAATCTTGCATGTCTGGAAGAAACTGTCCTATTTTGTGTATAAAAGAGGTATTTGTGGGTGAAAAGGTCCTATTTCAAGGGGGAAACCTGGTATTTCTTGGAGAAGATGTGATAGATTTGGGAGAAATCTGGCATTCCTGGAAGAAACTGCCCTATTTTGGGGATAGAACAGGTATTTGTGGGTGAAAAGGTCCTATTTCCAGGGGGAAACCTGGTATTTCTTGGAGAAGATGTGATAGATTTGGGAGAAATCTGGCATTTCTGAAACAGATTGTCCTATTTTGGTGATGAAACAGTTATTTGTTGGTAAAAAGTTCCTATTTGAAGGGGAAACCTGGTATTTCTTGGAGAAGATGTGATCTATTTGGGAGAAATCTGGCATTTCTGGAAGAAAATGTCCTATTTTGGGGGTAAAAGAGGTATTTGTGGGAGAAAAGGTCCTATTTCCAGGGGGAAACCTGGTATTTCTTGGTGAAGATGTGATATATTTGGGAGAAATGTGGCCTTTCTGGAAGAACATGTCAATTTTGGGGGGAGAAGGCGGGTATTTGTGGGTGAAAAGGTCCTATTAGAAGGGGGAAACGTGGTATTTCTTGGAGAAGATGTGATATATTTGGGAGAAATGTGGCCTTTCTGGAAGAAACTGTCCTATTTTGGGGATCAAACAGGAATTTGTGGGTGAAAAGGTCCTATTTGAAGGGGGAAAGCTGGTATTTCGTGGAGAAGATGTTACATATTTGGGAGAAATGTGGCATGTCTGGAAGAAACTGTCCTCTTTTGGGGATAAAAGAGGTATTTGTGGGTGAAAAGGTCCTATTTGAAGGGGGAAACCTGGTATTTCTTGGAGAAGATGTGATATATTTGGGAGAAATCTGGCATGTCAAGAAGAAAATGTCCAGTTTGAGGGGAGAAGGCTTGTATCTGTGGGTGAAAAGGTCCTATTTGAAGGGGAAACCTGGTATTTCGTGGAGAAGATGTGATATATATGGGAGAAATGTGGCATTTCTGGAAGAAACTGTCCTATTTTGGGGATCAAACAGGTATTTGTGCGTGAAAAGGTCCTATTTGAAGGGGGAGAGCTGGTATTTCTTGGAGAAGATGTGATATATTTGGGAGAAATGTGGCATTTCTGGAAGAAACTGTCCTATTTTGGGGATAAAAGAGGTATTTGTGGGAGAAAAGGTCCTATTTGAAGGGGGAAACCTGGTATTTCTTGGAGAAGATCTTAAATATCTGGGAGAAATCTGGCATTTCTGGAAGAAAATGTCCTATTTTGGGGATAAAAGAGGTATTTGTAGGTGAAAAGGTCCTATTTCAAGGTGGAAACCTGGTATTTCTTGGAGAAGATGTGATAGATTTGGGAGAAATGTGGCATTTCTGGAAGAAACTGTCCTATTTTGGGGATGAAACAGGTATTTGTGGGTGAAAAGGTCCTATTTCCAGGGGGAAACCTGGTATTTCTTGGAGAAGATGTGATAGATTTGTGAGAAATCTGGCATTTCTGGAAGAAACTGTCCTATTTTGGGGATAAAAGAGGTATTTGTGGGTGAAAAGGTCCTATTTGAAGGGGGAAACCTGGAATTTCTTGGAGAAGATGTGATATATTTGGGAGAAATATGGCATGTCTGGAAGAAACTGTCCTATTTTGGAGATAAAAGAGGTATTTGTGGGTGAAAATGTCCTATTTCAGGAGGAATCCTGGTATTTCTTGGAGAAGATGTGATACATTTGGGAGAAATCTGGCCTTTCTGGAAGGAAATGTCTTTTTTGGGGATGAAACAGGTATTTGTGGGAGAAAAAGTCCTATTTCAGGAGGAATCCTGGTATTTCTTGGAGAAGATGTGATATATTTGGGAAACATCTGGCATGTCTGGAAGAAACTGTCCTATTTTGTGTATAAAAGAGGTATTTGTGGGTGAAAAGGTCCTATTTGAAGGGGGAAACCTGGTATTTCTTGGAGAAGATGTGATATATTTGGGAGAAATCTGGCATGTCAGGAAGAAAATGTCCAATTTCGGGGGAGAAGGCTGGTATTTGTGGGTGAAAAAGTCCTATTTGACGGGGGAAAGCTGGTATTTCTTGGAGAAGATGTGATCTATTTGGGAGAAATGTGGCATTTCTGGAAGAAACTGTCCTATTTTGGGGATAAAAGAGGTATTTGTGGGTGAAAAGGTCCTATTTGAAGGGGGAAAGCTGGTATTTCTTGGAGAAGATGTGGTATATTTGGGAGAAATCTGGCATTTCTGGAAGAAAATGTCCAATTTTGGGGATAAAACAGGTATTTGTGGGTGATAAGGTCCTATTTGAAGGGGGAAAGCTGGTATTTCTTGGAGAAGATGTGATATATTTGGGAGAAATGTGGCATGTCTGGAAGAAACTGTCCTCTTTTGGGGATAAAAGAGGTATTTGTGGGTGAAAAGGTCCTATTTGAAGGGGGAAAGATGGTATTTCTTGGTGGAGATGTGATATATTTGGGAGAAATGTGGCATGTCAGGAAGAAACTGTCCTATTTTGGGGATAAAAGAGGTATTTGTGGGTGAAAAGTTCCTATTTCCATGGGGAGAGCTGGTATTTCTTGGAGAAGATGTGATCTATTTGGGAGAAATGTGGCATTTCTGGAAGAAACTGTCCTATTTTGGGGATAAAAGTGGTATTTGTGGGTGAAAAGGTCCTAGTTGAAGGGGGAAACCTGGTATTTCTTGGAGAAGATGTGGTATATTTGGGAGAAATGTGGCATTTCTGGAAGAAACAGTCCTGTTTTGGGGATAAAAGAGGTATTTGTGTTTGAAAAGGTCCTATTTGAAGGGGGAAAGCTGGTATTTCTTGGAGAAGATGTGATATATTTGGGAGAAATGTGGCATGTCTGGAAGAAACTGTCCTATTTTGGGGATAAAAGAGGTATTTGTGGGTGAAAAGGTCCTATATCAGGAGGAATCCTGGTATTTCTTGGAGAAGATGTGGTATATTTGGGAGAAATGTGGCATTTCTGGAAGAAACTGTCCTCTTTTGGGGATAAAAGAGGTATTTGTGGGTGAAAAGGTCCTATTTGAAGGGGGAAACCTGGTATTTCTTGGAGAAGATGTGATATATTTGGGCGAAATGTGGCATTTCTGGAAGAAACTGTCCTCTTTTGGGGATCAAAGAGGTATTTGTGGGTGAAAAGGTCCTATTTGAAGGGGGAAACCTGGTATTTCGTGGAGAAGATGTGATATATTTGGGCAAAATGTGGCATTTCTGGAAGAAACTGTCCTATTTTGGGGATAAAAGACGTATTTTTGTTTGAAAAGGTCCTATTTGAAGGGGGAAAGCTGGTATTTCGTGGAGAAGATGTGATATATTTGGGAGAAATGTGGCATTTCTGGAAGAAACTGTCCTCTTTTGGGGATCAAAGAGGTATTTGTGGGTGAAAAGTTCCTATTTCAAGGGGGAAACCTGGTATTCCTTGGAGGAGATGTGATATATTTGGGAGATATGCGGCCTTTCTGGAAGAAACTGTCCTATTTTGGGGATAAAAGAGGTATTTGTGGGTGAAAAGGTCCTATTTGAAGGGGGAACCCTGGTATTTCTTGGAGAAGATGTGATATATTTGGGAGAAATGTGGCATTTCTGGAAGAAACTTTCCTCTTTTGGGGATAAAAGAGGTATTTGTGGGTGAAAAGGTCCTATTTGTAGGGGGAAAGCTGCTATTTCTTGGAGGAGATGTGATATATTTGGGAGAAATGTGGCATTTCTGGAAGAAACTGTCCTCTTTTGTGGATAAAAGAGGTATTTGTGGGTGAAAAGGTCCTATTTGAAGGGGGAAAGCTGGTATTTCTTGGAGAAGATGTGATAGATTTGGGAGAAATGTGGCATTTCTGGAAGAAACTGTCCTAATTTGGGGATAAAAGAGGTATTTGTGGGTGAAAAGGTCCTATTTGAAGGGGGAAAGCTGGTATTTCTTGGAGAAGATGTGATATATTTGGGAGAAATCTGGCATTTCTGGAAGAAAACGTCCTACTTTGCAGATAAAAGAGGTATTTGTGGGAGAAAAGGTCCTATTTGAAGGGGTAAACCCCGAATTTCTTGGAGAGGATGTGATCTATTTGCGAGAAATCTGGCATCTCTGGAAGAAACTGTCCTATTTTGGGGATAAAAGAGGTATTTGTGGGTGAAAAGGTCCTATTTGAAGGGGGAAACCTGGTATTCCTTGGAGGAGATGTGATATATTTGGGTGATATGTGGCCTTTCTGGAAGAAACTGTCCTCTTTTGGGGATAAAACAGGTATTTGTGGGTGAAAAGGTCCTATTTGAAGGGGGAAACGTGGTATTTCTTGGAGAAGATGTGGTATATTTGGGAGAAATGTGGCCTTTCTGGAAGAAACTGTCCTATTTTGGGTATAAAAGAGGTATTTGTGGGTGAAAAGGTCCTATTTGAAGGGGGAAAGCTGGTATTTCTTGGAGAAGATGTGATATATTTGGGCGAAATGTGGCATTTCTGGAAGAAACTGTCGTATTCTGGGGATAAAAGAGGTATTTGTGGGTGAAAAGGTCCTATTTGAAGAGGGAAACCCGGTATTTCGTGGAGAAGATGTGATATATTTGGGCGAAATGTGGCATTTCTGGAAGAAACTGTCCTATTTTGGGGATAAAAGAGGTATTTGTGTTTGAAAAGGTCCTATTTGAAGGGGGAGGCCTGGTATTTCTTGGAGAAGATGTGATCTATTTGGGAGAAATATGGCATTTCTGGAAGAAACTGTCCTATTTTGGGGATAAAAGAGGTATTTGTGGGTGAAAAGGTCCTATTTCAAGAGGGAAACCTGGTATTCCTTGGAGGAGATGTGATATATTTGGAAGATATGTGGCCTTTCTGGAAGAAACTGAGCTATTTTGGGGATAAAAGAGGTATTTGTGGGTGAAAAGTTCCTATTTGAAGGGGGAAAACTGGTATTTCTTGGAGAAGATGTGGTATATTTGGGAGAAATGTGGCGTTTCTGGAAGAAACTGTCCTATTTTGGGGATAAAAGAGGTATTTGTGGGTGAAAAGGTCCTATTTGAAGGGGGAAAGCTGGTATTTCTTGGAGAAGATGTGATATATTTGGGAGAAATGTGGCATTTCCTGAAGAAACTGTCCTAATTTGGGGATAAAAGAGGTATTTGTGGGTGAAAAGGTCCTATTTGAAGGGGGAAAGCTGGTATTTCTTGGAGAAGATGTGATATATTTGGGAGAAATCTGGCATTTCTGGAAGAAAACGTCCTACTTTGCGGATAAAAGAGGTATTTGTGGGAGAAAAGGTCCTATTTGAAGGGGTAAACCCTGAAATTCTTGGAGGAGATGTGATCTATTTGGGAGAAATCTGGCATCTCTGGAAGAAACTGTCCTATTTTGGGGATAAAAGAGGTATTTGTGGGTGAAAAGGTCCTATTTGAAGGGGAAAACCTGGTATTCCTTGGAGGAGATGAGATATATTTGGGTGATATGTGGCCTTTCTGGAAGAAACTGTCCTCTTTTGGGGATAAAACAGATATTTGTGGGTGAAAAGGTCCTATTTGAAGGGGGAAACGTGGAATTTCTTGGAGAAGATGTGGTATATTTGGGAGAAATGTGGCCTTTCTGGAAGAAACTGTCCTATTTTGGGGATCAAACAGGTATTTGTGGGAGAAAATGTGCCACTTCCAGGGGAAACCTGGTATTTCTTGGTGAAGATGTGATATATTTGGGAGAAATGTGGCCTTTCTGGAAGAAACTGTCCTATTTTGGGTATAAAAGAGGTATTTGTGGGT
This sequence comes from Lophura swinhoii, assembly GCA_030408155.1. Classification (NCBI taxonomy): domain Eukaryota; kingdom Metazoa; phylum Chordata; class Aves; order Galliformes; family Phasianidae; genus Lophura; species Lophura swinhoii. The sequence goes on from CM059475.1 coordinate 6,905,024, forward strand.
GAAAAGGTCCTATTTGAAGGGGGAAAGCTGGTATTTCTTGGAGAAGATGTGATATATTTGGGCGAATTGTGGCATTTCTGGAAGAAACTGTCCTATTTTGGGGATAAAAGAGGTATTTGTGTTTGAAAAGGTCCTATTTGAAGGGGGAGGCCTGGTATTTCTTGGAGAAGATGTGATCTATTTGGGAGAAATGTGGCATTTCTGGAAGAAACTGTCCTATTTTGGGGATAAAAGAGGTATTTGTGTTCGAAAAGGTCCTATTTGAAGGGGGAAAGCTGGTATTTCGTGGAGAAGATGTGATATATTTGGGAGAAATCTGGCATGTCTGGAAGAAACTGTCCTATTTTGGGGATCAAAGAGGTATTTGTGGGTGAAAAGTTCCTATTTCAGGAGGAAACCTGTTATTTCTTGGAGAAGATGTGCTATATTTGGGAGAAATCTGGCATTTCTGGAAGAAACTGTCCTCTTTTGGGTATAAAAGAGGTATTTGAGGGTGAAAAGGTCCTATTTGAAGGGGGAAAGCTGGTATTTCTTGGAGAAGATGTGATATATTTGGGAGAAATGTGGCATTTCTGGCAGAAACTGTCCTATTTTGGGGATAAAAGAGGTATTTGTGGGTGAAAAGGTCCTATTTGAAGGGGGAAACCTGGTATTTCTTGAAGAAGATGTGATATATTTGGGAGAAATGTGGCATTTCTGGAAGAAACTGTCCTATTTTGGGGATAAAAGAGGTATTTGTGGGAGAAAAGGTCCTATTTGAAGGGGGAAACCTGGTATTTCTTGGAGAAGATCTTAAATATCTGGGAGAAATGTGGCATTTCTGGAAGAAACTGTCCTCTTTTGGGGATAAAAGAGGTATTTGTGGGTGAAAAGGTCCTATTTCAAGGTGGAAACCTGGTATTTCTTGGAGAAGATGTGATAGATTTGGGAGAAATGTGGCATTTCTGGAAGAAACTGTCCTATTTTGGGGATGAAACAGGTATTTGTGGGTGAAAAGGTCCTATTTCCAGGGGGAAACCTGGTATTTCTTGGAGAAGATGTGATAGATTTGTGAGAAATCTAGCATTTCTGGAAGAAACTGTCCTATTTTGGGGATAAAAGAGGTATTTGTGGGTGAAAAGGTCCTATTTGAAGGGGGAAACCTGGAATTTCTTGGAGAAGATGTGATGTATTTGGGAGAAATATGGCATGTCTGGAAGAAACTGTCCTATTTTGGGGATAAAAGAGGTATTTGTGGGTGAAAATGTCCTATTTCAGGAGGAATCCTGGTATTTCTTGGAGAAGATGTGATACATTTGGGAGAAATCTGGCATTTCTGGAAGGAAATGTCTTTTTTTGGGATTAAACAGGTATTTGTGGGAGAAAAAGTCCTATTTCAGGAGGAATCCTGGTATTTCTTGGAGAAGATGTGATATATTTGGGAAACATCTGGCATGTCTGGAAGAAACTGTCCTATTTTGTGTATAAAAGAGGTATTTGTGGGTGAAAAGGTCCTATTTGAAGGTGGAAACCTGGTATTTCTTGGAGAAGATGTGGTATATTTGGGAGAAATCTGGCATGTCAGGAAGAAAATGTCCAATTTCGGGGGAGAAGGCTGGTATTTGTGGGTGAAAAAGTCCTATTTGACGGGGGAAAGCTGGTATTTCTTGGAGAAGATGTGATCTATTTGGGAGAAATGTGGCATTTCTGGAAGAAACTGTCCTATTTTGGGGATAAAAGAGGTATTTGTGGGTGAAAAGGTCCTATTTGAAGGGGGAAAGCTGGTATTTCTTGGAGAAGATGTGGTATATTTGGGAGAAATCTGGCATTTCAGGAAGAAAACGACCTATTTTGGTGATAAAACAGGTATTTGTGGGTGAAAAGGTCCTATTTGAAGGGGGAAAGCTGGTATTTCTTGGAGAAGATGTGATATATTTGGGAGAAATGTGGCATGTCTGGAAGAAACTGTCCTCTTTTGGGGATAAAAGAGGTATTTGTGGGTGAAAAGGTCCTATTTGAAGGGGGAAAGATGGTATTTCTTGGTGGAGATGTGATATATTTGGGAGAAATCTGGCATTTCTGGAAGTAACTGTCCTATTTTGGGGATAAAAGAGGTATTTGTGGGTGAAAAGGTCCTATTTCCATGGGGAGAGCTGGTATTTCTTGGAGAAGATGTGATCTATTTGGGAGAAATGTGGCATTTCTGGAAGAAACTGTCCTATTTTGGGGATAAAAGTGGTATTTGTGGGTGAAAAGGTCCTAGTTGAAGGGGGAAACCTGGTATTTCTTGGAGAAGATGTGGTATATTTGGGAGAAATGTGGCATTTCTGGAAGAAACAGTCCTGTTTTGGGGATAAAAGAGGTATTTGTGGGAGAAAAGGTCCTATTTGAAGGGGGAAAGCTGGTATTTCTTGGAGAAGATGTGATATATTTGGGAGAAATGTGGCATGTCTGGAAGAAACTGTCCTATTTTGGGGATAAAAGAGGTATTTGTGGGTGAAAAGGTCCTATTTCAAGAGGGAAACCTGGTATTCCTTGGAGGAGATGTGATATATTTGGAAGATATGTGGCCTTTCTGGAAGAAACTGAGCTATTTTGGGGATAAAAGAGGTATTTGTGGGTGAAAAGTTCCTATTTGAAGGGGGAAAACTGGTATTTCTTGGAGAAGATGTGGTATATTTGGGAGAAATGTGGCGTTTCTGGAAGAAACTGTCCTCTTTTGGGGATAAAAGAGGTATTTGTGGGTGAAAAGGTACTATTTGAAGGGGGAAAGCTGGTATTTCGTGGAGAAGATGTGATATATTTGGGAGAAATGTGGCATTTCCTGAAGAAACTGTCCTAATATGGGGATAAAAGAGGTATTTGTGGATGAAAAGGTCCTATTTGAAGGGGGAAAGCTGGTATTTCTGGGAGAAGATGTGATATATTTGGGAGAAATCTGGCATTTCTGGAAGAAAACGTCCTACTTTGCGGATAAAAGAGGTATTTGTGGGAGAAAAGGTCCTATTTGAAGGGGTAAACCCGGAAATTCTTGGAGGAGATGTGATCTATTTGGGAGAAATCTGGCATCTCTGGAAGAAACTGTCCTATTTTGGGGATAAAAGAGGTATTTGTGGGTGAAAAGGTCCTATTTGAAGGGGAAAACGTGGTATTCCTTGGAGGAGATGAGATATATTTGGGTGATATGTGGCCTTTCTGGAAGAAACTGTCCTCTTTTGGGGATAAAACAGATATTTGTGGGTGAAAAGGTCCTATTTGAAGGGGGAAACGTGGAATTTCTTGGAGAAGATGTGGTATATTTGGGAGAAATGTGGCCTTTCTGGAAGAAACTGTCCTATTTTGGGGATCAAACAGGTATTTGTGGGAGAAAATGTGCCACTTCCAGGGGAAACCTGGTATTTCTTGGAGAAGATGTGATATATTTGGGAGAAGTGTGGCCTGTCTGGAGAAACTGTCCTATTTTGGGGATCAAAGAGGTATTTGTGGGTGAAAAGGTCCAATTTGAAGTGGGAAACCTGGTATTTCTAGGAGAAGATGTGATCTATTTGGGAGAAATGTGGCCTTTCTGGAAGAAACTGTCCTCTTTTGGGGATAAAAGAGGTATTTGTGGGTGAAAAGGTCCTATTTGAAGGGGGAAAGCTGGTATTTCTTGGAGAAGATGTGATATATTTGGGAGAAATGTGGCATTTCTGGAAGAAACTGTCCTCTTTTGGGGATAAAACAGGTATTTGTGGGTGAAAAGGTCCTATTTGAAGGGGGAAACCTGGTATTTCTTGGAGAAGATGTGATATATTTGGGAGAAATGTGGCATTTCTGGAAGAAACTGTCCTGTTTTGGGGATAAAAGAGGTATTTGTGGGTGAAAAGGTCCTATTTGAAGGGGGAATCCTGGTATTTCTTGGAGAAGATGTGATATATTTAGGAGAAATGTGGCCTTTCTGGAAGAAACTGTCCTATTTTGGGGACAAAAGAGGTATTTGTGGGTGAAAAGGTCCTATTTGAAGGGGGAAACCTGGTATTTCTTGGAGGAGATGTGATATATTTGGGAGAAATGTGGCATTTCTGGAAGAAACTGTCCTCTTTTGGGGATAAAAGAGGTATTTGTGAGTGAAAAGGTCCTATTTCCAGGGGGAAACCTGGTATTTCTTGGAGAAGATGTGATATATTTGGGAGAAATGTGGCATGTCTGGAAGAAACTGTCCTCTTTTGGGGATAAAAGAGGTATTTGTGGGTGAAAAGGTCCTATTTGAAGGGGGAAAGCTGGTATTTCTTGGAGAAGATGTGATCTATTTGGGAGAAATGTGGCATTTCTGGAAGAAAACGTACAATTAGGGGGGAAAAGGCTGGTATTTGTGGGTGAAAAGGCCCTATTTCAGGAGGAATCCTGGTATTTCTAGGAGAAGATGTGATATATCTGGGAGAAATGAGGCATTTCTGGAAGAAACTGTCCTATTTTGTGGATAAAACAGGTATTTGTGGGTGAAAAGGTCCTATTTGTAGGGGGAAACCTGGTATTTCTTGGAGAAGATGTGCTATATTTGGGAGAAATGTGGCATTTCTGGAAGAAACTGTCCCCTTTTGGGGATAAAAGAGGTATTTGTGGGTGAAAAGGTCCTATTTGAAGGGGTCAACGTGGTATTTCTTGGAGAAGATGTGATATATTTGGGAGGAATCTGGTATTTCTGGAAGAAACTGTCCTATTTTGTGTATAAAAGAGGTATTTGTGGGTGAAAAGGTCCTATTTCAGGAGGAATCCTGGTATTTCTTGGAGAAGATGTGATATATTTGGGAGAAATGTGGCATTTCTGGAAGAAACTGTCCTCTTTTGGGGATAAAAGAGGTATTTGTGGGTGAAGAGGTCCTATTTGAAGGGGGAAAGCTGGTATTTCTTGGAGAAGATGTGATATATTTGGGAGAAATGTGGCATGTCTGGAAGAAACTGTCCTATTTTGGGGATAAAAGAGGTATTTGTGGGTGAAAAGTTCCTATTTGTAGGGGGAAAGCTGGTATTTCTTGGAGAAGATGTGATATATTTGGGAGAAATGTGGCATGTCTGGAAGAAACTGTCCTATTTTGGGGATCAAACAGGTATTTGTGGGTGAAAAGGTCCTATTTCAAGAGGCAAGCCAGGTATTTCTTGGAGAAGATGTGATATATTTGGGAGAAATGTGGCATGTCAGGAAGAAACTGTCGTATTTTGGGGATAAAAGAGGTATTTGTGGGTGAAAAGGTCCTATTTGAAGGGGGAAACCTGGTATTTCTTGGAGAAGATGTGATATATTTGGGAGAAATGTGGCCTTTCTGGAAGAAACTGTCCTCTTTTGGGGATAAAAGAGGTATTTGTGGGTGAAAAGGTCCTATTTGAAGGAGGAATCCTGGTATTTCTTGGAGAAGATGTGATATATTTGGGAGAAATCTGGCATGTCAGGAAGAAAATGTCCTCTTTTGGGGATAAAACAGGTATTACAGTGTGAAAAGGCCCTATTTCAAGGGGGAGGCCTGGTATTTCTTGGAGAAGATGTGATATATTTGGGAGAAATGTGGCATGTCTGGAAGAAACTGTCCTATTTTGGGGATCAAACAGGTATTTGTGGGAGAAATGGTCCTATTTCAAGGGGGAACCTGGTATTTCTTGGAGAAGATGTGATATATTTGGGAGAAATCTGGCATGTCAGGAAGAAAATGTCCACTTTTGGGGATAAAACAGGTATTACAGGGTGAAAAGGTCCTATTTCAAGGGGGAAAGCTGGTATTTCTTGGAGAAGATGTGATATATTTGGGAGAAATGTGGCATGTCTGGAAGAAACTGTCCTATTTTGGGGATAAAAGAGGTATTTGTGGGTGAAAAGGTCCTATTTGAAGGGGGAAACCTGGTATTTCTTGGAGAAGATGTGATATATTTGGGAGAAATGTGGCATGTCTGGAAGAAACTGTCCTATTTTGGGGATCAAACAGGTATTTGTGGGTGAAATGGTCCTATTTGATGGCGGAAAGCTGGTATTTCTTGGAGAAGATGTGATATATTTGGGAGAAATGTGGCATTTCTGGAAGAAACTGTCCTGTTTTGGGGATAAAAGAGGTATTTGTGGGTGAAAAGGTCCTATTTGAAGGGGGAAAGCTGGTATTTCTTGGAGAGGATGTGATATATTTGGGAGAAATGTGGCATTTCTGGAAGAAACTGTCCTCTTTTGGGGATAAAATATGTATTTGTGGGAGAAAAGGTCCTATTTGAAGGGGGAAACCTGGTATTCCTTGGAGGAGATGTGATATATTTGGGAGAAATCTGGCATGTCGGAAGAAACTGTCCTCTTTTGGGGATAAAAGAGGTATTTGTGTTTGAAAAGGTCCTATTTGAAGGGGGAAACCTGGTATTTCTTGGAGGAGATGTGATCTATTTGGGAGAAATGTGGCATTTCTGGAAGAAACTGTCCTATTTTGGGGATAAAAGAGGTATTTGTGGGTGAAAAGGTCCTATTTGAAGGGGGAAAGCTGGTATTTCGTGGAGAAGATGTGATCTATTCGGGAGAAATGTGGCATGTCTGGAAGAAACTGTCCTCTTTTGGGGATAAAAGAGGTATTTGTGTGTGAAAAGTTCCTATTTGAAGGGGGAAACCTGGTATTTCTTGGAGAAGATGTGATATATTTGGGAGAAGTGTGGCATGTCAGGAGAAACTGTCCTCTTTTGGGGATAAAAGAGGTATTTGTGGGTGAAAAGGTCCTATTTGAAGGGGGAACCTGGTATTTCTTGGAGAAGATGTGATCTATTAGGGAGAAATGTGGCATTTCTGGAAGAAACTGTCCTATTTTGGGGATAAAACAGGCATTACAGGGTGAAAAGTTCCTATTTCCAGGGGGAAACCTGGTATTTCTTGGAGAAGATGTGATATATTTTGGAGAAATGTGGCATTTCTGGAAGAAACTGTCCTCTTTTGGGGATAAAAGAGGTATTTGTGGGTGAAAAGGTCCTATTTGAAGGGGGAAACCTGGTATTTCTTGGAGGAGATGTGATATATTTGGGAGAAATGTGGCATTTCTGGAAGAAACTGACCTATTTTGGGTATAAAAGAGGTATTTGTGGGTGAAAAGGTACTATTTGAAGGGGAATTCTGGTATTTCTTGGAGAAGATGTGATATATTTGGGAGAAGTGTGGCCTGTCAGGAAAAAACAGTCCTATTTTGGGGATAAAAGAGGTATTTGTGGGTGAAAAGGTCCTATTTGAAGGGGGAAACCTGGTATTTCTAGGAGAAGATGTGATCTATTTGGGAGAAATGTGGCCTTTCTGGAAGAAACTGTCCTATTTTGGGGATAAAAGAGGTATTTGTGGGTGAAAAGGTCCTATTATAATGGGGAAACCCGGTATTTCTTGGAGACGATGTGATATATTTGGGAGAAATGTGGTATTTCTGGAAGAAACTGTCCTCTTTTGGGGATAAAACAGGTATTACAGGGTGAAAATGTCCAATTTGAAGGGGGAGGCCTGGTATTTCTTGGAGAAGATGTGATCTATTTGGGAGAAATGTGGCATTTCTGGAAGAAACTGTCTTATTTTGTGGATAAAGCAGGCATTATAGGATGAAAAGGTCCTATTTGAAGGCGGAAACCTGGTATTTCTTGGAGAAGATGTGATATATTTGGGAGAAATGTGGCATTTCTGGAAGAAACTGTCCTCTTCTTTGTATAAAACAGGTATTTGTGGGTGAAAAGGTCCTATTTGAAGGGGGAAAGCTGGTATTTCTTTAAGGAGATGTGATATACTTCGGAGAAATGTGGCATTTCTGGAAGAAACTGTCCTCTTCTGGGGATAAAACAGGTATTTGTGGGTGAAAAGGTCCTATTTGAAGGGGGAAAGCTGGTATTTCTTGGAGAAGATGTGATCTATTTGGGAGAAATGTGGCATTTCTGGAAGAAACTGTCCTATTTTGGGGGTAAAAGAGCTATTTGTGGGAGAAAAGGTCCTATTTGAAGGGGGAAACCTGGTATTTCTTGGAGAAGATGTGATCTATTTGGGAGAAATGTGGCATTTCTGGAATAAACTGTCCTCTTTTGGGGATAAAAGAGGTATTTGTGGGTGAAAAGGTCCTATTTGAAGGGGGAAACCTGGTATTTCTTGCAGAAGATGTGATCTATTTGGGAGAAATGTGGCATTTCTGGAAGAAACTGTCCTATTTTGGGGATAAAACAGGCATTACAGGGTGAAAAGGTCCTATTTGAAGGGGGAAACCTGGTATTTCTTGGAGAAGATGTGATATATTTGGGAGAAATGTGGCATTTCTGGAAGAAACTGTCCTATTTTGGGGATAAAAGAGGTATTTGTGGGTGAAAAGGTCCTATTTGAAGGGGGAAACCTGGTATTTCTTGGAGAAGATGTGATATATTTGGGAGAAATGTGGCATTTCTGGAAGAAACTGTCCTATTTTGGGGACAAGGCTGGTATTTGTGGGAGAAAAGTTCCTATTTCAAGGGGGAACCCTGGTATTTCTTGGAGAAGATGTGATATATCTGGGAGAAATGTGGCATTTCTGGAAGAAACTGTCGTATTCTGGGGATAAAAGAGGTATTTGTGGGTGAAAAGGTCCTATTTGAAGGGGGAAATGTGGTATTTCTTGGAGAAGATGTGATATATTTGGGAGAAATGTGGCATTTCTGGAAGAAAAAGTCAAATTTGGGGGGAGAAGGCTGGTATTTGTGGGAGAAAGGTTCCTAATTCAGGAGGAATCCTGGTATTTCTTGGAGAAGATGTGATATATTTGGGAGAAATGTGGCATTTCTGGAAGAAACTGTCCTATTTTGGGGATAAAAGAGGTATTTGTGGGTGAGAAGGTCCAATTTGAAGGGGGAAACCTGGTATTTCTTGGAGAAGATGTGATCTATTTGGGAGAAATGTGGCATGTCTGGAAGAAACTGTCCTATTTTGGGGATAAAAGAGGTATTTGTGGGTGAAAAGGTCCTATTTGAAGGGGGAAACCTGGTATTTCTTGGAGAAGATGTGGTATATTTGGGAGAAATGTGGCATATCTGGAAGAAACTGTCCTATTTTGGGGATAAAACAGGTAATTGTGGGTGAAAAGGTCCTATATGAAGGGGGTAAGCTGGTGTTTCTTGGAGAAGATGTGATATATTTGGGAGAAATGTGGCATTTCTGGAAGAAACTGTCCTATTTTGGGGATAAAAGAGGTATTTGTGGGTGAAAAGGTCCTATTATAAGGGGGAAACCTGTTATTTCTTGGAGAAGATGTGATATATTTGGGAGAAATGTGGCATTTCTGGAAGAAACTGTCCTATTTTGGGGATAAAAGAGGTATTTGTGGGTGTAAAGGTCCTATTTGAAGGGGGAAAGCTGGTATTTCTTGGAGGAGATGTGATATATTTGGGAGAAATGTGGCATTTCTGGAAGAAACTGTCCTATTTTGGTGATAAAAGAGGTATTTGTGGGTGAAAAGGTACAATTTCATGGGGGAAAGCTGGTATTTCTTGGAGGAGATGTGATATATTTGGGAGAAATCAGGTATTTCTGGAAGAAACTGTCCTATTTTGGGGATAAAAGAGGTATTTGTGGGTGAAATGGTCCTATTTCAAGGAGGACTCCCGGTATTTCTTGGAGAAGATGTAATCTATATGGGAGAAATGTGGCATTTCTGGTAGAAAATGTCCAATTTGGTGGGAGAAGGCTGGTATTTGTGGGAGAAAAGGTTCTATTCCCAGGGGGAAACCTGGTATTTCTTGGAGAAGATGTGCTATATTTGGGAGAAATCAGGCATTTCTGGCAGAAACTGTCCTCTTTTGGGGATAAAAGAGGTATTTGTGGGTGAAAAGGTATTATTTGACGGGGAGAGCTGGTATTTCTTGGAGAAGATGTGATATATTTGGGAGAAATGTGGCATTTCTGGAAGAAGATGTCGTATTTTGGGGATAAAAAAGGTATTTGTGTTTGAAAAGGTCCTATTTGAAGGCGGAAATCTGGTATTTCGTGGAGAAGATGTGATATATTTGGGAGAAATGTGGCATTTCTGGAAGAAACTGTCCTATTTTGGGGATAAAACAGGTATTTGTGGGAGAAAAGTTCCTATTTCAGGAGGAATCCTGGTATTTCTTGGAGAAGATGTGATATATTTGGGAGAAATGTGGCATTTCTGGAAGTAACTGTCCTATTTTGGGGATAAAACAGGTATTTGTGGGTGAAAAGGTCCTATTTGAAGGGGGAAAGCTGGTATTTCTTGGAGAAGATGTGATATATTTGGGAGAAATCTGGCATGTCTGGAAGAAACTGTCCTCTTTTGGGGATAAAAGAGGTATTTGTGGGTGAAAAGGTCCTATTTCAGGAGGAATCCTGGTATTTCTTGGAGAAGATGTGATATATTTGGGAGAAATGTGGCATTTCTGGAAGAAAAATTCAAATTTGGGGGGACAAGGCTGGTATTTGTGGGAGAAAAGTTCCTATTTCAGGAGGAATCCTGGCATTTCTTGGAGAAGATATGATACATTTGGGAGAAATGTGGCATTTCTAGAAGAAACTGTCCTACTTTGGGGATAAAAGAGGTATTTGTGGGTGAAAAGGTCCTATCTGAAGGGGGAAACCTGGTATTTCTTGAAGAAGATGTGATATATTTGGGAGAAATGTGGCATTTCTCGAAGAAGAAGTCCAATTTGGGGGGAGAAGGCTGGTATTTGTGGGAGAAAGGTTCCTATTTCAGGAGGAAACCTTTTATTTCTTGGAGAAGATGTGATATATTTGGGAGAAATGTGGCATTTCTGGAAGAAACTGTCCTATTTTGGGGATAAAAGAGGTATTTGTGGGTGAAAAGGTCCTATTTCAAGGGGGACTCACGGTATTTCTTGGAGAAGATGTGATCTATTTGGGAGAAAAGTGGCATTTCTGGTAGAAAATGTCCAATTTGGTGGGAGAAGGCTGGTATTTGTGGGAGAAAAGGTCCTATTTCCAGGGGGAAACCTGGTATTTCTTGGGAAGATGTGCTATATTTGGGAGAAATCTGGCATTTCTGGCAGAAACGGTCCTCTTTTGGGGATAAAAGAGGTATTTGTGGGTGAAAAGGTCCTATTTGAAGGGGGAAACCTGGTATTTCTTGGAGAAGATGTGATATATTTGGGAGAAATCAGGTATTTCAGGAAGAAACTGTCCTCTTTTGGGGATCAAAGAGGTATTTGTGGGTGAAAAGGTCCTATTTGAAGGGGGAAAGCTGGTATTTCTTGGAGAAGATGTGATATACTTGGGAGAAATGTGGCATTTCTGGAAGAAAATGTTCAATCTGGGGGGAGAAGGCAGGTATTTGTAGGAGAAAAGGTCCTATTTCAGGTGGAATACTGGTATTTCTTGTAGAAGATGTGATATAATTGGGCGAAATGTGGCATTTCTGGAAGAAACTGTCCTATTTTGGGGATAAAAGAGGTATTTGTCGGTGAAAAGGTCCTATTTCCAGGGGGAAACCTGGTATTTCTTGGAGAAGATGTGATATATTTGGGAGAAATGTGGCATTTCTGGAAGAAACTGTCCTCTTTTGGGGATAAAAGAGGTATTTGTCGGTGAAAAGGTCCTATTTCCAGGGGGAAACCTGGTATTTCTTGGAGAAGATGTGATACATTTGGGAGAAATGTGGCATGTCGGGAAGAAACTGTCCTATTTTGGGGATCAAACAGGTATTTGTGGGTGCAAAGGTCCTATTTCCAGGGGGAAACCTAGTATTTATTGGAGAAGATGTGACATATTTGGGAGAAATGTGGCATTTCTGGAAGAAACTGTCCTCTTTTGGGGATAAAACAGGCATTACAGGGTGAAAAGGTCCTATTTGAAGGGGGAAACCTCGTATTTCTTGAAGAAGATATGATATACTTGGGAGAAATGTGGCATTTCTGGAAGAAACTGTCCTCTTTTGGGGATAAAACAGGTATTTGTGGGTGAAAAGGTCCTATTTGAAGGGGGAAACCTGGTATTTCTTGGAGGAGATGTGATATACTTGGGAAAAATGTGGCATTTCTGGAAGTAACTGTCCTATTTTGGGAATAAAAGAGGTATTTGTGGGTGAAAAGGTCCTATTTGAAGGGGGAATTCTGGTATTTCTTGGAGAAGATGTGATATATTTGGAAGAAGTGTGGCATTTCCGGCAGAAACTGTCCTCTTTTGGGGATAAAAGAGGTATTTGTGGGTGAAAAGGTCTTATTTGAAGTGGGAAACCTGGTATTTCTTGGAGAAGATGTGATCTATTTGGGAGAAATGTGGCATTTCTGGAAGAAACTGTCCTATTTTGTGGATAAAAGAGGTATTTGAGGGTGAAGAGGTCCTATTTGAAGGGGCAAACCTTGTAGATCTTGCAGGAGATGTGATATATTTGGGAGAAATGTGGCATTTCTGGCAGAAACTGTCCTATTTTGAGGATCAAACAGGTATTTTTCGGTGAAAAGGTCCTATTTCAGGAGGAATCCTGGTATTTCTTGGAGAAGATGTGATCTATTTGGGAGAAAGGTGGTCTTTCTTGAAGAAAATGTCCTATTTTGGGGATAAAAGAGGTATTTGTGGGTGAAAAGGCCCTATTTCTTGGGGGAAAGCTGGTATTTCTTGGAGGAAATGTGATATATTTGGGAGAAATGTGGCATTTCTGGAAGAAACTGTCCTATTTTGGGGATAAAATAGGTATTTGTGAGTGAAAAGGTCCTATTTGAAGGGGGAAACCTGGTATTTCTTGGAGAAGATGTGATATATTTGGGAGAAATGTGGCATGTCAGGAAGAAACTGTCCTATTTTGTGTATAAAAGAGGTATTTGTGGGTGAAAAGGCCCTATTTCAGGAGGAATCCTGATATTTCTCGGAGAAGATGTGATATATTTGGGAGAAATGTGGCATTTCTGGAAGAAACTGTCCTATTTTGGGGATAAAAGAGGTATTTGTGGGTGAAAAGGTCCTATTTGAAGGGGGAAACCTGGTATTCCTTGGAGAAGATGTGATATATTTGGGTGATATGTGGCCTTTCTGGAAGAAACTGTCCTATTTGGGGGATAAAAGAGGTATTTGTGGGAGAAAATGTGCTACTTCCAGGGGGAAACCTGGTATTTCTTGGAGAAGATGTGATATATTTGGGAGAAATCTGTCATGTCGGGAAGAAATTGTCCTCTTTTGGGGATTAAACAGGAATTACAGGGTGAATAGGTCCTATTTGAAGGGGGAGGCCTGGTATTTCTTGGAGAAGATGTGGTATATTTGGGAGAAATGTGGCATTTCTGGAAGGAACTGTCCTATTTTGGGGATAAAACAGGCATTACAGGGTGAAAAGGTCCTATTTGAAGGGGGAAACCTGTTATTTCTTGGAGAAGATGTGATTTATTTGGGAGAAATGTGGCATTTCTGGAAGAAACTGTCCTATTTTGGGGATAAAAGAGGTATTTGTGGGTGTAAAGGTCCTATTTGAAGTGGGAAACCTGGTATTTCTTGGAGACGATGTGATATACTTGGGAGAAAAGTGGCATTTCTGGAAGAAACTGTCCTATTTTGGGATCAAACAGGTATTTGAGGGAGAAAATGTGCTACTTCCAGGGGGAAACCTGGTATTTCTTGGAGAAGATGTGGTATATTTGGGAGAAATGTGGCATTTCTGGAAGAAACTGTCCTATTTTGGGGATAAAAGAGGTATTTGTGGGTGAAAAGGTCCTATTTGAAGGGGGAACCTGGTATTTCTTGGAGAAGATGTGATATATTTGGGAGAAATCTGGCATGTCAGGAAGAAAATGTCCTCTTTTGGGGATAAAACAGGTATTACAGGGTGAAAATGTCCAATTTGAAGGGGGAGGCCTGGTATTTCTTGGAGAAGATGTGATCTATTTGAAAGAAATGTGGAATTTCTGGAAGAAACTGTCCTATTTTGTGGATAAAACAGGCATTACAGGATGAAAAGGTCCTATTTGAAGGGGGAAACCTGGTATTTCTTGGAGAAGATGTGATATATTTGGGAGAAATGTGGCATTTCTGGTAGAAAATGTCCAATTTGGTGGGAGAAGGCTGGTATTTGTGGGAGAAAAGGTCCTATTTCCAGGGGGAAACCTGGTATTTCTTGGAGAAGATGTGCTATATTTGGGAGAAATCTGGCATTTCTGGCAGAAACTGTCCTCTTTTGGGGATAAAAGAGGTATTTGTGGGTGAAAAGGTCCTATTTGAAGGGGGAAAGCTGGTATTTCTTGGAGAAGATGTGATATATTTGGGAGAAATCAGGTATTTCAGGAAGAAACTGTCCTCTTTTGGGGATAAAAGAGGTATTTGTGGGTGAAAAGGTCCTATTTGAAGGGGGAAAGCTGGTATTTCTTGGAGAAGATGTGATATACTAGGGAGAAATGTGGCATTTCTGGAAGAAAATGTCCAATTTGGGGGGAGAAGGCAGGTATTTGTAGGAGAAAAGGTCCTATTTCAGGTGGAATACTGGTATTTCTTGGAGAAGATGTGATATAATTGGGCGAAATGTGGCCTTTCTGGAAGAAACTGTCCTATTTTGGGGATAAAAGAGGTATTTGTGGGTGAAAAGGTCCTATTTCAGGAGGAAAGCTGGTATTTCTTGGAGAAGATGTGATATATTTGGGAGAAATGTGGCATGTCAGGAAGAAACTGTCCTATTTTGTGTATAAAAGAGGTATTTGTGGGTGAAAAGGCCCTATTTCAGGAGGAATCCTGATATTTCTCGGAGAAGATGTGATATATTTGGGAGAAATGTGGCATTTCTGGAAGAAACTGTCCTATTTTGGGGATAAAAGAGGTATTTGTGGGTGAAAAGGTCCTATTTGAAGGGGGAAACCTGGTATTCCTTGGAGAAGATGTGATATATTTGGGTGATATGTGGCCTTTCTGGAAGAAACTGTCCTATTTGGGGGATAAAAGAGGTATTTGTGGGAGAAAATGTGCTACTTCCAGGGGGAAACCTGGTATTTCTTGGAGAAGATGTGATATATTTGGGAGAAATCTGTCATGTCGGGAAGAAATTGTCCTCTTTTGGGGATTAAACAGGAATTACAGGGTGAATAGGTCCTATTTGAAGGGGGAGGCCTGGTATTTCTTGGAGAAGATGTGGTATATTTGGGAGAAATGTGGCATTTCTGGAAGGAACTGTCCTATTTTGGGGATAAAACAGGCATTACAGGGTGAAAAGGTCCTATTTGAAGGGGGAAACCTGTTATTTCTTGGAGAAGATGTGATTTATTTGGGAGAAATGTGGCATTTCTGGAAGAAACTGTCCTATTTTGGGGATAAAAGAGGTATTTGTGGGTGTAAAGGTCCTATTTGAAGTGGGAAACCTGGTATTTCTTGGAGACGATGTGATATACTTGGGAGAAAAGTGGCATTTCTGGAAGAAACTGTCCTATTTTGGGATCAAACAGGTATTTGAGGGAGAAAATGTGCTACTTCCAGGGGGAAACCTGGTATTTCTTGGAGAAGATGTGGTATATTTGGGAGAAATGTGGCATTTCTGGAAGAAACTGTCCTATTTTGGGGATAAAAGAGGTATTTGTGGGTGAAAAGGTCCTATTTGAAGGGGGAACCTGGTATTTCTTGGAGAAGATGTGATATATTTGGGAGAAATCTGGCATGTCAGGAAGAAAATGTCCTCTTTTGGGGATAAAACAGGTATTACAGGGTGAAAATGTCCAATTTGAAGGGGGAGGCCTGGTATTTCTTGGAGAAGATGTGATCTATTTGAAAGAAATGTGGCATTTCTGGAAGAAACTGTCCTATTTTGTGGATAAAACAGGCATTACAGGATGAAAAGGTCCTATTTGAAGGGGGAAACCTGGTATTTCTTGGAGAAGATGTGATATATTTGGGAGAAATGTGGCATTTCTGGTAGAAAATGTCCAATTTGGTGGGAGAAGGCTGGTATTTGTGGGAGAAAAGGTCCTATTTCCAGGGGGAAACCTGGTATTTCTTGGAGAAGATGTGCTATATTTGGGAGAAATCTGGCATTTCTGGCAGAAACTGTCCTCTTTTGGGGATAAAAGAGGTATTTGTGGGTGAAAAGGTCCTATTTGAAGGGGGAAAGCTGGTATTTCTTGGAGAAGATGTGATATATTTGGGAGAAATCAGGTATTTCAGGAAGAAACTGTCCTCTTTTGGGGATAAAAGAGGTATTTGTGGGTGAAAAGGTCCTATTTGAAGGGGGAAAGCTGGTATTTCTTGGAGAAGATGTGATATACTAGGGAGAAATGTGGCATTTCTGGAAGAAAATGTCCAATTTGGGGGGAGAAGGCAGGTATTTGTAGGAGAAAAGGTCCTATTTCAGGTGGAATACTGGTATTTCTTGGAGAAGATGTGATATAATTGGGCGAAATGTGGCCTTTCTGGAAGAAACTGTCCTATTTTGGGGATAAAAGAGGTATTTGTGGGTGAAAAGGTCCTATTTCAGGAGGAAAGCTGGTATTTCTTGGAGAAGATGTGATATATTTGGGAGAAATGTGGCATGTCAGGAATAAACTGTCCTATTTTGTGGATAAAAGAGGTATTTGTGGGTGAAAAGGTCCTATTTGAAGGGGGTAAGCTGGTGTTTCTTGGAGAAGATGTGATACATTTGGGGGAAATGTGGCATGTCGGGAAGAAACTGTCCTATTTTGGGGATCAAACAGGTATTTGTGGGTGAAAAGGTCCTATTTGAAGTGGGAAACCTAGTATTTCTTGGAGAAGATGTGACATATTTGGGAGAAATGTGGCATTTCTGGAGGAAACTGTCCTCTTTTGGGGATAAAACAGGCATTACAAGGTGAAAAGGTCCTATTTGAAGGGGGAAACCTGGTATTTCTTGAAGAAGATGTGATATACTTGGGAGAAATGTGGCATTTCTGG
Organism: Lophura swinhoii; assembly: GCA_030408155.1. Taxonomy (NCBI): domain Eukaryota; kingdom Metazoa; phylum Chordata; class Aves; order Galliformes; family Phasianidae; genus Lophura; species Lophura swinhoii. The sequence goes on from CM059475.1 coordinate 6,921,825, forward strand.
AAGAAACTGTCCTATTTTGGGGATAAAAGAGGTATTTGTGGGTGAAAAGGTCCTATTTGAAGGGGGAAACCTGGTATTTCTTGGAGGAGATGTGATATACTAGGGAAAAATGTGGCATTTCTGGAAAAACTGTCCTATTTTGTGGATAAAAGAGGTATTTGTGGGTGAAAAGGTACTATTTGAAGGGGGAATTCTGGTATTTCATGGAGAAGATGTGATATATTTGGGAGAATTGTGGCATTTCTGGCAGAAACTGTCCTCTTTTGGGGATAAAAGAGGTATTTGTGGGTGAAAAGGTCTTATTTGAAGTGGGAAACCTGGTATTTCTAGGAGAAGATGTGATCTATTTGGGAGAAATGTGGCCTTTCGGGCAGAAACTGTCCTATTTTGGGGATAAAAGAGGTATTTGTGGGTGAAGAGGACCTATTTGAAGGGGCAGACCTTGTAGATCTTGCAGGAGATGTGATATATTTGGGAGAAATATGGCATTTCTGGCAGAAACTGTCCTATTTTGGGGATAAAAGAGGTATTTGTGGGTGAAAAGGTCCTATTTCAGGAGGAAAGCTGGTATTTCTTGGAGAAGATGTGATATATTTGGGAGAAATGTGGCATTTCTGGAAGAAACTGTCCTATTTTGGGGATAAAAGAGGTATTTGTGGGTGTAAAGGTGCTTTTTCAAGAGAGAAACCTGGTATTTCTTGGAGGAGATGTGATATATTTGGGAGAAAAGTGGCATTTCTGGAAGAAACTGTCCTATTTTGGGCATCAAACAGGTATTTGTGGGAGAAAATGTGCTACTTCCAGGGGGAAACCTGGTATTTGTTGGAGAAGATGTGGTATATTTGGGAGAAATGTGGCATTTCTGGAAGAAACTGTCCTCTTTTGGGGATAAAAGAGGTATTTGTGGGTGAAAAGGTCCTATTTGAAGGGGGAACCTGGTATTTCTTGGAGAAGGTGTGATATATTTGGGAGAAATGTGGCATGTCAGGAAGAAAATGTCCTCTTTTGGGGATAAAACAGGTATTACAGGGTGAAAAAGTCCAATTTGAAGGGGGAGGCCTGGTATTTCTTGGAGAAGATGTGATCTATTTGGGAGAAATGTGGCATTTCTGGAAGAAACTGTCCTATTTTGGGCATAAAAGAGGTATTTGTGGTTGAAAAGGTCCTATTTGAAGGGGGAAACCTGGTATTTCTTGGAGGAGATGTGATATACTTGGGAGAAATGTGGCATTTCTGGAAGAAACTGTCCTCTTCTGGGGATAAAACAGGTATTTGTGGGTGAAAAGGTCCTATTTGAAGGGGGAAAGCTGGTATTTCTTGAAGGAGATGTGATATACTTGAGAGAAATGAGGCATTTCTGGAAGAAACTGTCCTATTTTGGGGATCAGTCAGGTATTTGTGGGTGAAAAGGTCCTATTTGAAGGGGGAAACCTGGTATTTCTTGGAGAGAATGTGATATATTTGGGAGAAATGTGGCATTTCTGGAAGAAACTGTCCTATTTTGGGGATAAAAGAGGTATTTGTGGGTGAAAAGGTCCTATTTGAAGGGGGAAAGCTGGTATTTCTTGAAGGAGATGTGATATATTTGGGAGAAATGTGGCATTTCTGGAAGAAACTGTCCTCTTTTGGGGATAAAACAGGTATTTGTGGGTGAAAAGGTCCTATTTGAAGGGGGAAAGCTGGTATTTCTTGGAGAAGATGTGATCTATTTGGGAGAAATGTGGCATTTCTGGAATAAACTGTCCTCTTTTGGGGATAAAAGAGGTATTTGTGGGTGAAAAGGTCCTATTTGAAGGGGGAAACCTGGTATTTCTTGGAGAAGATGTGATCTATTTGGGAGAAATGTGGCATTTCTGGAAGAAACTGTCCTATTTTGGGGATAAAACAGGCATTACAGGGTGAAAAGGTCCTATTTGAAGGGGGAAACATGGTATTTCTTGGAGAAGATGTGATATATTTGGGAGAAATGTGGCATTTCTGGAAGAAACTGTCCTATTTTGGGGATAAAAGAGGTATTTGTGGGTGAAAAGGTCCTATTTGAAGGGGGAAACCTGGTATTTCTTGGAGGAGATGTGATATACTTGGGAGAAATGTGGCATTTCTGGAAGAAACTGTCCTATTTTGGGGATAAAAGAGGTATTTGTGGGTGAAAAGGTCCTATTTGAAGGGGGAAACCTGGTATTTCTTGGAGAAGATGTGATAGATTTGGGAGAAATGTGGCATTTCTGGAAGAAACTGTCCTATTTTGGGGATAAAAGAGGTATTTGTGGGTGTAAAGGTGCATTATCAAGAGAGAAACCTGGTATTTCTTGGAGGAGATGTGATATATCTGGGAGAAAAGTGGCATTTCTGGCAGAAACTGTCCTATTTTGGGGATAAAAGAGGTATTTGTGGGTGAAAAGGTCCTATTTCAGGAGGAAAGCTGGTATTTCTTGGAGAAGATGTGATATATTTGGGAGAAATGTGGCATTTCTGGAAGAAACTGTCCTCTTTTGGGGATAAAAGAGGTATTTGTGGGTGTAAAGGTGCTTTTTCAAGAGAGAAACCTGGTATTTCTTGGAGGAGATGTGATATATTTGGGAGAAAAGTGGCATTTCTGGAAGAAACTGTCCTATTTTGGGCATCAAACAGGTATTTGTGGGAGAAAATGTGCTACTTCCAGGGGGAAACCTGGTATTTGTTGGAGAAGATGTGGTATATTTGGGAGAAATGTGGCATTTCTGGAAGAAACTGTCCTCTTTTGGGGATAAAAGAGGTATTTGTGGGTGAAAAGGTCCTATTTGAAGGGGGAACCTGGTATTTCTTGGAGAAGGTGTGATATATTTGGGAGAAATGTGGCATGTCAGGAAGAAAATGTCCTCTTTTGGGGATAAAACAGGTATTACAGGGTGAAAATGTCCAATTTGAAGGGGGAGGCCTGGTATTTCTTGGAGAAGATGTGATCTATTTGGGAGAAATGTGGCGTTTCTGGAAGAAACTGTCCTATTTTGGGCATAAAAGAGGTATTTGTGGTTGAAAAGGTTCTATTTGAAGGGGGAAACCTGGTATTTCTTGGAGAAGATGTGATATACTTGGGAGAAATGTGGCATTTCTGGAAGAAAGTGTCCTATTTTGGGGATAAAAGAGGTATTTGTGGGTGAAAAGGTACTATATTGAAGGGGGAATTCTGGTATTTCTTGGAGAAGATGTGATATATTTGGGAGAAGTGTGGCCTGTCAGGAAAAAACTGTCCTATTTTGGGGATAAAAGAGGTATTTGAGGGTGAAGAGGTCCTATTTGAAGGGGGAAAGCTGGTATTTCTTGGAGAAGATGTGATATATTTGGGAGAAATGTGGCATTTCTGGAAGAAACTGTCCTATTTTGGGCATAAAAGAGGTATTTGTGGTTGAAAAGGTCCTATTTGAAGGGGGAAACCTGGTATTTCTTGGAGGAGATGTGATATACTTGGGAGAAATGTGGCATTTCTGGAAGAAACTGTCCTCTTCTGGGGATAAAACAGGTATTTGTGGGTGAAAAGGTCCTATTTGAAGGGGGAAACCTGGTATTTCTTGGAGGAGATGTGATATATTTGGGAGAAATCTGGCATTTCTGGAAGAAAATGTCCTATTTTGGGGATAAAAGAGGTATTTGTGGGTGTAAAGGTGCTTTTTCAAGAGAGAAACCTGGTATTTCTTGGAGGAGATGTGATATATTTGGGAGAAATGTGGCATTTCTGGAAGAAACTGTCCTATTTTGGGGATAAAAGAGGTATTTGTGGGTGAAAAGGTCCTATTTGAAGGGGGAAAGCTGGTATTTCTTGGAGAGGATGTGATATATTTGGGAGAAATGTGGCATTTCTGGAAGAAACGGTCCTATTTTGGGGATAAAAGAGGTATTTGTGGGTGAAAAGATACTATTTGAAGGGGGAAAGCTGGTATTTCTTGGAGAAGATGTGATATATTTGGGAGAAATGTGGCATGTCAGGAAGAAACTGTCCTCTTTTGGGGATAAAACAGGTATTTGTCGGTGAAAAGGCCCTATTTCAGGAGGAATCCTGGTATTTCTCGGAGAAGATGTGATCTATTTGGGAGAAATGTGGCATTTCTGGAAGAAACTGTCCTATTTTGGGGATAAAACAGGTATTTGTGGGTGAAAAGGTCCTATTTGAAGGGGGAAACCTGGTATTCCTTGGAGGAGATGTGATATATTTGGGTGATATGTGGCCTTTCTGGAAGAAACTGTCCTATTTGGGGGATAAAAGAGGTATTTGTGGGAGAAAATGTGCTATTTGAAGGGGGAAACCTGGTATTTCTTGGAGAAGATGTGATATATTTGGGAGAAATCTGTCATGTCAGGAAGAAAATGTCCTCTATTGGGGATAAAACAGGTATTACAGGGTGAATAGGTCCTATTTGAAGGGGGAGGCCTGGTATTTCTTGGAGTAGATGTGATCTATTTGGGAGAAATGTGGCATTTCTGGAAGAAACTGTCCTCTTTTGGGGATAAAACAGGCATTACAGGCTGAAAAGATCCTATTTGAATGGGGAAACCTGGTATTTCTTGGAGGAGATGTGATATATTTGGGAGAAATGTGGCATTTCTGGAAGAAACTGTCCTATTTTGGGGATAAAAGAGGTATTTGTGGGGGAAAAGGTCCTATTTCATGGCGGAAACTGGTATTTCTTGGAGACGATGTGATATATTTGGGAGAAATCTGGCATGTCAAGAAGAAAATGTCCTCTTTTGGGGATAAAACAGGTATTACAGGGTGAATAGGTCCTATTTGAAGGGGTAGGCCTGGTATTTCTTGGAGAAGATGTGATCTATTTGGGAGAAATGTGGCATTTCTGGAAGAAACTGTCATATTTTGTGGATAAAGCAGGCATTACAGGATGAAAAGGTCCTATTTGAAGGGGAAACCTGGTATTTCTTGGAGAAGATGTGATATATTTGGGAGAAATGTGGCATTTCTGGAAGAAACTGTCCTCTATTTTGTATAAAACAGGTATTTGTGGGTGAAAAGGTCCTATTTGAAGGGGGAAAGCTGGTATTTCTTGAAGGAGATGTGATATACTTGGGAGAAATGTGGCATTTCTGGAAGAAACTGTCCTATTTTGGGGATAAAAGAGGTATTTGTGGGTGAAAAGGTCCTATTTGAAGGGGCATAGCTGGTATTTCTTGGAGAAGATGTGATATATTTGGGAGAAATGTGGCATTTCTGGAAGAAACTGTCCTCTTTTGGGGATAAAAGAGGTATTTGTGGGTGAAAAGGTCCTATTTGAAGGGGGAAAGCTGGTATTTCTTGGAGAAGATGTGATCTATTTGGGAGAAATGTGGCATGTCTGGAAGAAACTGTCCTATTTGGGGGACAAGGCTGGTATTTCTGGGTGAAAAGGTCCTATTTGAAGGGGGAAACCTGGTATTTCTTGGAGAAGATGTGATATACTTGGGAGAAATGTGGCATTTCTGGAAGAAACTGTCCTCATTTGGGGATAAAAGAGGTATTTGTGAAAGAAAAGGTCCTATTTCCAGGGGGAAAGCTGGTATTTCTTGGAGATGATGTGATATATTTGAGAGAAATCTGGCATGTCGGAAGAAACTGTCCTCTTTTGGGGATAAAAGAGGTATTTGTGGGTGAAAAGGTCCTATTTGAAGGGGGGAACCTGGTATTTCTTGGAGAAGATGTGATATATTTGGGAGAAATGTGGCATTTCTGGAAGAAACTGTCCTATTTTGGGGATAAAAGAGGTATTTGTGGGTGAAAAGGTCCTATTTGAAGGGGTAAACGTGGTATTTCTTGGAGAAGATGTGATATATTTGGGAGAAATGTGGCATTTCTGGAAGAAAAAGTCAAATTTGGGGGGAGAAGGCTGGTATTTGTGGGAGAAAGGTTCCTATTTCAGGAGGAATCCTGGTATTTCTTGGAGAAGATGTGGTATATTTGGGAGAAATGTGGCATTTCTGGAAGAAACTGTCCTCTTTTGGGGATAAAAGAGGTATTTGTGGGTGAAAAGGTCCAATTTGAAGGGGGAAAGCTGGTATTTCTTGGAGAAGATGTGATATATTTCGGAGAAATGTGGCATATCTGGAATAAACTGTCCTATTTTGTGGATAAAAGAGGTATTTGTGGGTGAAAAGGTCCTATTTGAAGGGGGTAAGCTGGTGTTTCTTGGAGAAGATGTGATATATTTGGGAGAAATGTGGCATGTCTGGAAGAAACTGTCCTCTTTTGGGGATAAAACAGGTATTTGTGGGTGAAAAGGTCCTATTATAAGGGGGAAACCTGGTATTTCTTGGAGAAGATGTGATATATTTGGGAGAAATGTGGCATGTCAGGAAGAAACTGTCCTATTTTGGGGATAAAAGAGGTATTTGTGGGTGAAAAGGTCCTATTTGAAGGGAGAAAGCTGGTATTTCTTGGAGGAGATGTGATATATTTGGGAGAAATGTGGCATTTCTGGAAGAAACTGTCCTATTTTGTGTATAAAAGAGGTATTTGTGGGTGAAAAGGTCCTATTTGAAGGGGGAAAGCTGGTATTTCTTGGAGAAGATGTGATATATTTGGGAGAAATGTGGCATTTCTGGCAGAAACTGTCCTCTTTTGGGGATAAAAGAGGTATTTGTGGGTGAAAAGGTCCTATTTGAAGGGGGAAACCTGGTATTTCTTGGAGGAGATGTGATATATTTGGGAGAAATCAGGTATTTCTGGAAGAAACTGTCCTATTTTGGGGATAAAACAGGTATTTGTGGGTGAAAAGGTCCTATTTGAAGGCGGAAAGCTGGTATTTCTTGGAGAAGATGTGATATACTTGGGAGAAATGTGGCATTTCTGGAAGAAACTGTCCTATTTTGGGGATAAAAGAGGTATTTGAGGGTGAAAAGGTACTATTTGAAGGGGGTAACCTGGTATTTCTTGGAGAAGATGTGATATATTTGGGAGAAATGTGGCATTTCTGGAAGAAAATGTCGTATTTTGGGGATAAAAAAGGTATTTGTGTTTGAAAAGGTCCTATTTGAAGGCGGAAATCTGGTATTTCGTGGAGAAGATGTGATATATTTGGGAGAAATGTGGCATTTCTGGAAGAAACTGTCCTATTTTGGGGATAAAACAGGTATTTGTGGGAGAAAAGTTCCTATTTCAGGAGGAATCCTGGTATTTCTTGGAGAAGATGTGATAGATTTGGGAGAAATGTGGCATGTCTGGAAGAAACTGTCCTATTTTGGGGATCAAACAGGTATTTGAGGGTGAAAAGGTCCTATTTCAAGAGGCAAGCCTGGTATTTCTTGGAGAAGATGTGATATATTTGGGAGAAATCTGGCATGTCTGGAAGAAACTGTCCTATTTTGGGGATAAAAGAGGTATTTGTGGGTGAAAAGGTCCTATTTCAGGAGGAATCCTGGTATTTCTTGGAGAAGATGTGATATATTTGGGAGAAATATGGCATTTCTGGAAGAAAAATTCAAATTTGGGGGGACAAGGCTGGTATTTGTGGGAGAAAAGTTCCTATTTCAGGAGTAATCCTGGGATTTCTTGGAGAAGATATGATACATTTGGGAGAAATGTGTCATTTCTGGAAGAAACTGTCCTACTTTGGGGATAAAAGAGGTATTTGTGGGTGAAAAGGTCCTATTTGAAGGGGGAAAGCTGGTATTTCTTGAAGAAGATGTGATATATTTGGGAGAAATGTGGCATTTCTGGAAGAAGAAGTCCAATTTGGGGGGAGAAGGCTGGTATTTGTGGGAGAAAGGTTCCTATTTCAGGAGGAAACCTGGTATTTCTTGGAGAAGATGTGATATAATTGGGCGAAATGTGGCATTTCTGGAAGAAACTGTCCTATTTTGGGGATAAAAGAGGTATTTGTGGGTGAAAAGGTCCTATTTCAGGAGGAAAGGTGGTATTTCTTGGAGAAGATGTGATAGATTTGGGAGAAATCTGTCATGTCAGGAAGAAAATGTCCTCTTTTGGGGATAAAACAGGTATTACAGGGTGAATAGGTCCTATTTGAAGGGGGAAAGCTGGTATTTCTTGGAGAAGATGTGATATATTTGGGAGAAATGTGGCATGTCTGGAAGAAACTGTCCTCTATTTTGTATAAAACAGGTATTTGTGGGTGAAAAGGTCCTATTTGAAGGGGGAAAGCTGGTATTTCTTGAAGGAGATGTGATATACTTGGGAGAAATGTGGCATTTCTGGAAGAAACTGTCCTATTTTGGGGATAAAAGAGGTATTTGTGGGTGAAAAGGTCCTATTTGAAGGGGGAAAGCTGGTATTTCTTGGAGAAGATGTGATATATTTGGGAGAAATGTGGCATTTCTGGAAGAAACTGTCCTCTTTTGGGGATAAAAGAGGTATTTGTGGGTGAAAAGGTCCTATTTGAAGGGGGAAAGCTGGTATTTCTTGGAGAAGATGTGATATATTTGGGAGAAATGTGGCATTTCTGGAAGAAACTGCCCTAATTTGGGTTTAAAAGAGGTATTTGTGGGTGAAAAGGTCCTATTTGAAGGGGGAAACCTGGTATTTCTTGGAGAAGATGTGATATATTTGGGAGAAATCTGGCATTTCTGGAATAAACTGTCCTCTTTTGGGGATAAAAGAGGTATTTGTGGGTGAAAAGGTGCTATTTGAAGGGGGAAACCTGGTATTTCTTGGAGAAGATGTGATATATTTGGGAGAAATGTGGCATTTCTGGAAGAAACTGTCCTCTTTTGGGGATAAAAGAGGTATTTGTGAAAGAAAAGGTCCTATTTCCAGGGGGAAAGCTGGTATTTCTTGGAGAAGATGTGATATATTTGCGAGAAATGTGGCATGTCTGGAAGAAACTGTCCTCTTTTGGGGATAAAAGAGGTATTTGTGGGTGAAAAGGTCCTATTTCAGGAGGAAAGCTGGTATTTCTTGGAGAAGATATGATATATTTGGGAGAAATGTGGCATTTCTGGAAAAAAAAAATCCTATTTGGGGGGAGAAGGCTGGTATTTGTAGGAGAAAAGTTCCTATTTCTGGACGAATCCTGGTATTTCTTGGAGAAGATGTGATATATTTGAGCGAAATGTGGCATTTCTGGCAGAAACTGTCCTATTTTGGGGATAAAACAGGTATTTGTGGGAGAAAAGGTCCTATTTCAAGGGGGAAAGCTGGTATTTCTTGGAGAAGATGTGATATATTTGCGAGAAATCTGGCATGTCGGAAGAAACTGTCCTCTTTTGGGGATAAAAGACGTATTTGTGGGTGAAAAGGTCCTATTTGAAGGGGGAAACCTGGTATTTCTTGGAGAAGCTGTGATATATTTGGGAGAAATGTGGCATGTCTGGAAGAAACTGTCCTCTTTTGGGGATAAAAGAGGTATTTGTGTGTGAAAAGGTCCTATTTGAAGGGGGAAACCTGGTATTTCTTGGAGAAGATGTGATATATTTGCGAGAAATGTGGCATGTCTGGAAGAAACTGTCCTCTTTGGGGGATAAAACAGGTATTTGTGGGTGAAAAGGTCCTATTTCAAGGGGGAAAGCTGGTATTACTTGGAGAAGATGTGATCTATTTGCGAGAAATCTGGCATTTCTGGAAGAAACTGTCCTCTTTTGGGGATAAAACAGGTATTTGTGGGTGAAAAGGTCCTATTTGAAGGGGGGAACCTGGTATTTCTTGGAGAAGATGTGATATATTTGGGAGAAATGTGGCATTTCTGGAAGAAACTGTCCTCTTTTGGGGATCAAAGAGGTATTTGTGGGTGAAAAGGTCCTATTTCAAAGGGGATCCCTGGAATTTCGTGGAGAATATGTGATATATTTGGGAGAAATGTGGCATTTCTGGAAGAAACTGTCCTCTTTTGGGGATAAAACAGGTATTTGTGGGAGAAAAGGTCCTATTTCCAGGGGGAAATCTGGTATTTCTTGGAGAAGATGTGATATATTTGGGAGAAATCTGGCATGTCGGAAGAAACTGTCCTCTTTTGGGGATAAAAGAGGTATTTGTGTTTGAAAAGGTCCTATTTGAAGGGGGAAACGTGGTATGTCTTGGGGAAGATGTGATATATTTGGGAGAAATGTGGCATTTCTGGAAGAAACTGTCCTCTTTTGGGGATAAAAGAGGTATTTGTGAAAGAAAAGGTCCTATTTCCAGGGGGAAAGCTGGTATTTCTTGGAGAAGATGTGATATATTTGAGAGAAATCTGGCATGTCGGAAGAAACTGTCCTCTTTTGGGGATAAAAGAGGTATTTGTGGGTGAAAAGGTCCTATTTGAAGGGGGGAACCTGGTATTTCTTGGAGAAGATGTGATATATTTGGGAGAAATGTGGCATTTCTGGAAGAAACTGTCCTATTTTGGGGATCAAAGAGGTATTTGTGGGTGAAAAGGTCCTATTTGAAGTGGTAAACGTGGTATTTCTTGGAGAAGATGTGATATATTTGGGAGAAATGTGGCATTTCTGGAAGAAAAAGTCAAATTTGGGGGGAGAAGGCTGGTATTTGTGGGAGAAAGGTTCCTATTTCAGGAGGAATCCTGGTATTTCTTGGAGAAGATGTGGTATATTTGGGAGAAATGTGGCATTTCTGGAAGAAACTGTCCTAATTTGGGGATAAAAGAGGTATTTGTGGGTGAAAAGGTCCAATTTGAAGGGGAAAGCTGGTATTTCTTGGAGAAGATGTGATATATTTGGGAGAAATGTGGCATTTCTGGAAAAAAAAAATCCTATTTGGGGGGAGAAGGCTGGTATTTGTGGGAGAAAAGTTCCTATTTCTGGACGAATCCTGGTATTTCTTGGAGAAGATGTGATATATTTGAGCGAAATGTGGCATTTCTGGCAGAAACTGTCCTATTTTGGGGATAAAACAGGTATTTGTGGGAGAAAAGGTCCTATTTCAAGGGGGAAAGCTGGTATTTCTTGGAGAAGATGTGATATATTTGCGAGAAATCTGGCATGTCGGAAGAAACTGTCCTCTTTTGGGGATAAAAGACGTATTTGTGGGTGAAAAGGTCCTATTTGAAGGGGGAAACCTGGTATTTCTTGGAGAAGCTGTGATATATTTGGGAGAAATGTGGCATGTCTGGAAGAAACTGTCCTCTTTTGGGGATAAAAGAGGTATTTGTGTGTGAAAAGGTCCTATTTGAAGGGGGAAACCTGGTATTTCTTGGAGAAGATGTGATATATTTGCGAGAAATGTGGCATGTCTGGAAGAAACTGTCCTCTTTGGGGGATAAAACAGGTATTTGTGGGTGAAAAGGTCCTATTTCAAGGGGGAAAGCTGGTATTACTTGGAGAAGATGTGATCTATTTGCGAGAAATCTGGCATTTCTGGAAGAAACTGTCCTCTTTTGGGGATAAAACAGGTATTTGTGGGTGAAAAGGTCCTATTTGAAGGGGGGAACCTGGTATTTCTTGGAGAAGATGTGATATATTTGGGAGAAATGTGGCATTTCTGGAAGAAACTGTCCTATTTTGGGGATCAAAGAGGTATTTGTGGGTGAAAAGGTCCTATTTCAAAGGGGATCCCTGGAATTTCGTGGAGAATATGTGATATATTTGGGAGAAATGTGGCATTTCTGGAAGAAACTGTCCTCTTTTGGGGATAAAACAGGTATTTGTGGGAGAAAAGGTCCTATTTCCAGGGGGAAATCTGGTATTTCTTGGAGAAGATGTGATATATTTGGGAGAAATCTGGCATGTCGGAAGAAACTGTCCTCTTTTGGGGATAAAAGAGGTATTTGTGTTTGAAAAGGTCCTATTTGAAGGGGGAAACGTGGTATGTCTTGGGGAAGATGTGATATATTTGGGAGAAATGTGGCATTTCTGGAAGAAACTGTCCTCTTTTGGGGATAAAAGAGGTATTTGTCAAAGAAAAGGTCCTATTTCCAGGGGGAAAGCTGGTATTTCTTGGAGAAGATGTGATATATTTGAGAGAAATCTGGCATGTCGGAAGAAACTGTCCTCTTTTGGGGATAAAAGAGGTATTTGTGGGTGAAAAGGTCCTATTTGAAGGGGGGAACCTGGTATTTCTTGGAGAAGATGTGATATATTTGGGAGAAATGTGGCATTTCTGGAAGAAACTGTCCTCTTTTGGGGATAAAACAGGTATTTGTGGGTGAAAAGGTCCTATTTGAAGGGGTAAACGTGGTATTTCTTGGAGAAGATGTGATATATTTGGGAGAAATGTGGCATTTCTGGAAGAAAAAGTCAAATTTGGGGGGAGAAGGCTGGTATTTGTGGGAGAAAGGTTCCTATTTCAGGAGGAATCCTGGTATTTCTTGGAGAAGATGTGGTATATTTGGGAGAAATGTGGCATTTCTGGAAGAAACTGTCCTAATTTGGGGATAAAAGAGGTATTTGTGGGTGAAAAGGTCCAATTTGAAGGGGGAAAGCTGGTATTTCTTGGAGAAGATGTGATATATTTGGGAGAAATGTGGCATGTCTGGAAGAAACTGTCCTATTTTGGGGATAAAAGAGGTATTTGTGGATGAAAAGGTCCTATTTGAAGGGGGAAACCTGGTATTTCTTGGAGAAGATGTGATATATTTGGGAGAAATGTGGCATATCTGGAATAAACTGTCCTATTTTGTGGATAAAAGAGGTATTTGTGGGTGAAAAGGTCCTATTTGAAGGGGGTAAGTTGGTGTTTCTTGGAGAAGATGTGATATATTTGGGAGAAATGTGGCCTTTCTGGAAGAAACTGTCCTATTTTGGGGATAAAAGAGGTATTTGTGGGTGAAAAGGTCCTATTATAAGGGGGAAACCTGGTATTTCTTGGAGAAGATGTGATATATTTGGGAGAAATCTGGCATTTCTGGAAGAAAATGTCCTATTTTGGGGATAAAAGAGGTATTTGTGGGTGAAAAGGTCCTATTTGAAGGGGGAAAGCTGGTATTTCTTGGAGGAGATGTGATATATTTGTTAGAAATGTGGCATTTCTGGAAGAAACTGTCCTATTTTGGGGATAAAAGAGGTATTTGTGGGTGAAAAGGTCCTATTTGAAGGGGGAAAGCTGGTATTTCTTGGAGGAGATGTGATATATTTGGGAGAAATTTGGCATTTCTGGAAGAAACTGTCCTATTTTGGGGATAAAAGAGGTATTTGTGGGTGAAAAGGTCCTATTTGAAGGGGGAAAGCTGGTATTTCTTGGAGGAGATGTGATATATTTGGGAGAAATCAGGTATTTCTGGAAGAAACTGTCCTCTTTTGGGGATAAAACAGGTATTTGTGGGTGAAAAGGTGCTATTTGAAGGGGGAAACCTGGTATTTCTTGGAGAAGATGTGATATATTTGGGAGAAATGTGGCATTTCTGGAAGAAACTGTCCTCTTTTGGGGATAAAAGAGGTATTTGTGAAAGAAAAGGTCCTATTTCCAGGGGGAAAGCTGGTATTTCTTGGAGAAGATGTGATATATTTGAGAGAAATCTGGCATGTCGGAAGAAAAATGTCGTATTTTGGGGATAAAAAAGGTATTTGTGTTTGAAAAGGTCCTATTTGAAGGCGGAAATCTGGTATTTCGTGGAGAAGATGTGATATATTTGGGAGAAATGTGGCATTTCTGGAAGAAACTGTCCTATTTTGGGGATAAAACAGGTATTTGTGGGAGAAAAGTTCCTATTTCAGGAGGAATCCTGGTATTTCTTGGAGAAGATGTGATATATTTGGGAGAAATGTGGCATGTCTGGAAGAAACTGTCCTATTTTGGGGATCAAACAGGTATTTGTGGGTGAAAAGGTCCTATTTCAAGAGGCAAGCCTGGTATTTCTTGGAGAAGATGTGATATATTTGGGAGAAATCTGGCATGTCTGGAAGAAACTGTCCTCTTTTGGGGATAAAAGAGGTATTTGTGGGTGAAAAGGTCCTATTTCAGGAGGAATCCTGGTATTTCTTGGAGAAGATGTGATATATTTGGGAGAAATATGGCATTTCTGGAAGAAAAATTCAAATTTGGGGGGACAAGGCTGGTATTTGTGGGAGAAAAGTTCCTATTTCAGGAGTAATCCTGGGATTTCTTGGAGAAGATATGATACATTTGGGAGAAATGTGTCATTTCTAGAAGAAACTGTCCTACTTTGGGGATAAAAGAGGTATTTGTGGGTGAAAAGGTCCTATTTGAAGGGGGAAACCTGGTATTTCTTGAAGAATATGTGATATATTTGGGAGAAATGTGGCATTTCTCGTAGAAGAAGTCCAATTTGGGGGGTGAAGGCTGGTATTTGTGGGAGAAAGGTTCCTATTTCAGGAGGAAACCTGGTATTTCTTGGAGAAGATGTGATATAATTGGGCGAAATGTGGCCTTTCTGGAAGAAACTGTCCTATTTTGGGGATAAAAGAGGTATTTGTGGGTGAAAAGGTCCTATTTCAGGAGGAAAGCTGGTATTTCTTGGAGAAGATATGATATATTTGGGAGAAATGTGGCATTTCTGGAAGAAACGGCCCTATTTTGGGGATCAAACAGGTATTTGTGGGTGAAAAGGTCCTATTTGAAGGGGGAAACCTGGTATTTCTTGGAGAAGATGTGATACATTTGGGAGAAATGTGGCATGTCGGGAAGAAACTGTCCTATTTTGGGGATAAAAGAGGTATTTGTGGGTGAAAAGGTCCTATTTCCAGGGGGAAACCTAGTATTTCTTGGAGAAGATGTGACATATTTGGGAGAAATGTGGCATTTCTGGAAAAAAAAAATCCTATTTGGGGGGAGAAGGCTGGTATTTGTGGGAGAAAAGTTCCTATTTCTGGACGAATCCTGGTATTTCTTGGAGAAGATGTGATATATTTGAGCGAAATGTGGCATTTCTGGCAGAAACTGTCCTATTTTGGGGATAAAACAGGTATTTGTGGGAGAAAAGGTCCTATTTCAAGGGGGAAAGCTGGTATTTCTTGGAGAAGATGTGATATATTTGCGAGAAATCTGGCATGTCGGAAGAAACTGTCCTCTTTTGGGGATAAAAGACGTATTTGTGGGTGAAAAGGTCCTATTTGAAGGGGGAAACCTGGTATTTCTTGGAGAAGCTGTGATATATTTGGGAGAAATGTGGCATGTCTGGAAGAAACTGTCCTCTTTTGGGGATAAAAGAGGTATTTGTGTGTGAAAAGGTCCTATTTGAAGGGGGAAACCTGGTATTTCTTGGAGAAGATGTGATATATTTGCGAGAAATGTGGCATGTCTGGAAGAAACTGTCCTCTTTGGGGGATAAAACAGGTATTTGTGGGTGAAAAGGTCCTATTTCAAGGGGGAAAGCTGGTATTACTTGGAGAAGATGTGATCTATTTGCGAGAAATCTGGCATTTCTGGAAGAAACTGTCCTCTTTTGGGGATAAAACAGGTATTTGTGGGTGAAAAGGTCCTATTTGAAGGGGGGAACCTGGTATTTCTTGGAGAAGATGTGATATATTTGGGAGAAATGTGGCATTTCTGGAAGAAACTGTCCTCTTTTGGGGATAAAAGAGGTATTTGTGGGTGAAAAGGTCCTATTTCAAAGGGGATCCCTGGAATTTCGTGGAGAATATGTGATATATTTGGGAGAAATGTGGCATTTCTGGAAGAAACTGTCCTCTTTTGGGGATAAAACAGGTATTTGTGGGAGAAAAAGTCCTATTTCCAGGGGGAAATCTGGTATTTCTTGGAGAAGATGTGATATATTTGGGAGAAATCTGGCATGTCGGAAGAAACTGTCCTCTTTTGGGGATAAAAGAGGTATTTGTGTTTGAAAAGGTCCTATTTGAAGGGGGAAACGTGGTATGTCTTGGGGAAGATGTGATATATTTGGGGGAAATGTTGCATTTCTGGAAGAAAAAGTCAAATTTGGGGGGAGGAGGCTGGTATTTGTGGGAGAAAGGTTCCTATTTCAGGAGGAATCCTGGTATTTTTTGGAGAAGATGTGATATATTTGGGAGAAATGTGGCATTTCTGGAAGAAACGGTCCTATTTTGGGGATAAAAGAGGTATTTGTAGGTGAAAAGGTCCTATTTGAAGGGGGAAACCTGGTATTTCTTGGAGAAGATGTGATATATTTTGGAAAAATGTGGCATTTCTGGAAGAAACTGTCCTCTTTTGGGGATAAAAGAGGTATTTGTGGGTGAAAAGCTCTATTTGAAGGCGGAAATCTGGTATTTCGTGGAGAAGATGTGATATATTTGGGAGAAATGTGGCATTTCTGGAAGAAACTGTCCTATTTTGGGGATAAAAGAGGTATTTGTGGGTGAAAAGGTCCTATTTGAAGGCGGAAATCTGGTATTTCTTGGAGAAGATGTGATATATTTGGGAGAAATCTGGCATGTCTGGAAGAAACTGTCCTATTTTGGGGATAAAAGAGGTATTTGTGGGTGAAAAGGTCCTATTTCAAGGGGAACTCCCGGTATTTCTTGGAGAAGATGTGATATATTTGTTAGAAATGTGGCATGTCTGGAAGAAACTGTCCTATTTTGGGGATAAAAGAGGTATTTGTGGGTGAAAAGGTCCTATTTGGAGGGGGAAACCTGGTATTTCTTGGAGAAGATGTGATGTATTTGGGAGAAATGTGGCCTTTCTGGAAGAAACTGTCCTATTTTGGGGCTAAAACAGGTATTTGTGGGTGAAAAGAATCACAGAATCTCAGAATCACAGAATCACAGAATCACTAAGGTTGGAAAAGCCCTGTAAGATCATCCAGTCCAACCATCCACCTATCACCCATGGTTCTCGCTAAACTATATCCCTCAACACAACATCGAATCGTTTCTTGAACAGCTCCGGGGTCGGTGACCCCACCACCTCCCTGGGCAATCCATTCCAGTGCCTGACCACCCTTTCAGAGAAGTAGTATTTCCTAATATCCAGTCTGAATCTTCCCTGGCGCAGCTTGAAATCATTCCCCCTAGTCCTATCACCAGTTACCCGAGAGAAGAGGCCGACCCCCAGCTCGCTACAACCTCCCTTCAGGTAGTTCTAGAGAGCAAGAAGGTCTCCCCTGAGCCTCCTCTTCTCCAGACTGAACAATCCCAGCTCCCTCAGCCGCTCCTCATAAGGCCTGTGCTCCAGACCCCTCACCAGCTTTGTTGCCCTTCTTTGAACACGCTCCAGGGCCTCAATGTCTTTCTTGTAGTGAGGGGCCCAGAACTGGACACAGTACTCAAGGTGCGGCCTCACCAGAGCTGAGTACAGGGGGACAATTACTTCCCTGCTCCTGCTGGTCACACTACTTCTGATGCAAGCCAAGATGCCATTGGCCTTCTTGGCTACCCGGGCACACTGCTGGCTCATGTTTAGCCGAGCGTCAACCAACACCCCCAGGGCCATTTCCTCTACACAGTCTTCCAGCCACTCCGCCCCAAGCCTGTAGCGTTGCTTGGGGTTGCCGTAGCCAAAGTGTAGGACCCGGCATTTGGTCTTATTAAACCTCATCCCATTGGCTTCAGCCCAGCTCTCCAGCCTGTCCAGATCCCTCTGTAGGGCCTCACTACCCCCAGGCAGATCGACACTTCCAGCCAGCTTGGTGTCATCTGCAAACTTACTGAGGGTGCACTCAATGCCCTCATCCAGGTCATCAACAAAGATATTGAAGAGGACAGGCCCCAGCACCGACCCCTGGGGAACCCCACTCGTGACCGGTCGCCAGCCGGATTTGGCTCCATTGACCACCACTCTCTGGGCCCGGCCCTCCAGCCACTTCCTTACCCAGCCAAGAGTGTACCTGTCCAAGCCACGAACTGCCAGCTTCTGCAGGAGAATACTGTGGGAGACAGTGTCAAAGGCTTTGCTGAAGTCTAGGTAGACTACATCAACAGCCTTTCCCTCATCCACCAGGCGGCTCACTAGATCATAGAAGGAGATCAGGTTGGTCAAGCAGGACCTGCCCTTCGTGAACCCATGCTGGCTAGGCCTGATCCCCCGGTTGTCCCGCACTTGCCGCGTGATCTCCCTCAAGACAATCTGCTCCATAACCTTCCCCGGCACCGAGGTCAGGCTAACAGGCCTGGAGTTCCCCGGGTCCTCCTTACAGCCCTTCTTGTAGATGGGAGTCACATTGGCAAGCTTCCAGTCTTCTGGTACTTCACCAGTCAACAAGGAGCGCTGAGAGATGATGGAAAGCGGCTCGGCTATCACCTCCGCCAGTTCCCTCAGCACTCTCGGGTGAATCTCATCCGGCCCCATGGACTTGTGACAGTCCAGTTGGAGTAGCAGGTCTCTGACTCTTTCCTCCTGAATCGTGGATGGTTTAGCCTGCTCCCCAGCCGAGACTATCAGGTCAAAAAGCGGAGTGCCTTGAGGATAACTGGTCTGACCTTTAAAGACAGACGTAAAGAAGGCGTTCAGGACCTCCGCCTTTTCCTTATCCTCAGTAGTCACATTCCCAGCCTCATCCAGTAAAGAGTGGAGATTCTCCTTAGTTCTCCTCTTACTGTTGATATATTTGTAAAAGGGTTTCTTGTTTCTTTTTATCCCAGCGGCCAGGTTGAGTTCGAGCTGGGCTTTCGCCTTTCTGATTTTCTCCCTGCACATCTTCACAACTTCTCTGTACTCTTTCTGAGTCGCCCGTCCCTTCTTCCACAGGAGGTAGATTCTCTTTTTCTCCCGGAGCCTCAAGAATAGTTCCCTATTCATCCACGCCGGTCTCCTTCCCCGCCGGCTCTTTTTGCAGCTCAGGGGGACAGCCTGCTCCTGCGCCTGTAAGACTACCTTCTTGAAGAGCAACCAGTTGTCTTGGACCCCTTGACCCTCTAAGACCGAAACCCAGGGGACTCCCCCTACTAGTCTTCTAAACAATTCAAAGTCCGCCCTCCGGAAGTCCAAGGTAACAGTTTGGCTGTTCTTCCTCCTGGCTCCACCAAGAATCGAGAACTCTACCATCTCATGGTCACTCTGTCCAAGACAGCCCCCGACCACCACATCTTCCACCAGACCTTCTCTGTTTGCGAACAGCAGGTCTAGCGGGGCAGCTCCTCTCGTAGGCTCTCTCACCAGCTGCATCAGAAAGTTATCCTCCATACACTCCAGAAACCTCCTAGACTGCTTCTTCTGCGCTGCGTTGTATTCCCAGCATATGTCAGGGAAGTTGAAGTCCCCCATGAGGACAAGGGCCGGCGACCTCGCAGCTTCTGCCAGCTGCTCATAGAACACCTCATCCGTCTCTTCATCCTGGTTCGGCGGTCTATAGCAGACGCCCACCAATATGTCTGCCTTGTCAGCCCTTCCCCTGATCTTTACCCATAGGGATTCAACCTTATCATCCCCAGCCACAAGCTCAGTAACATCAAAGCACTCTCTAACATACAGAGCCACACCACCACCCCTTCTTCCTTGCCTATCCTTCCTGAAGAGCTTGGAGCCATCCATTGCAGCACTCCAGTCATGGGAGCAGTCCCACCATGTTTCCGTAATGGCGACTAGGTCATAGCTTGCCTGCCGCACCACGGCTTCCAACTCTTCTTCTTTGTTGCCCATGCTGCGTGCATTGGTGTAGACGCACTTCAGCCGAGCCCCTCGCCTCATCCCTGATCCCATTGCCGCTCCCCCAGGCTCATCTCTAGCAGGCCTGGTTTTATCCCCTACCCCCTTCATAGCTAGTTTAAAGCCCTCTCCACAAGTCCTGCCAGCTCCTGGGCAAGGATCCGTTTCCCCCTTCGAGACAGGTGAGACCCATCAGCAGACCCCAGGCCCGCTGCCGAGTAGACCGCCCCATGATCAAAGAACCCCAAATTCTTGCTTTTGCACCAGCCTTTCAGCCACGCGTTTATAAGGTGTGTTTTTCTGGTGGTCTCAGCATCCTTCCCTGCCACTGTAGGAATACAGGCAAATACTACCTGTACGCCTGCTCCTTCAACTAACCTCCCCAGTCTCCTAAAGTCATTTTTCATAGTCCTCAGGTTTCCATCAGTGACCTCATCACTGCCAGCCTGAACTATCAATAAGGGATAATAATCAGAGGAGCGGATCAACCTAGGAAGTTTCCTAGAAATATCCCTGAGCCGGGCCCCAGGGAGGCAGCACACCTCCCTACGGGTGGGGGCAGGCCGACATATTGGGCCTTCAGTTCCTCCTAGAAGGGAGTCTCCTACGACTATCACCCTCCTTTCTTTCCGGAGGAGGCAGTCTTGA
Source organism: Lophura swinhoii (assembly GCA_030408155.1). Classification (NCBI taxonomy): domain Eukaryota; kingdom Metazoa; phylum Chordata; class Aves; order Galliformes; family Phasianidae; genus Lophura; species Lophura swinhoii. The sequence goes on from CM059475.1 coordinate 6,941,839, forward strand.
AGCGTGGAGCTGGACGCCTCTCCTTGGGAACACTTGGAGGCAGTTCTCCCACTTCATCCTCAGCCACCGCACCCTCCAGTTGCAGGGCTTCAACCCTATTCCATAGAGGCACCTGGGGAACCGAGGTAGGTCGGGATGGGGGTCGCCCGCATCGCCGAGCTGGAACCTGCTGCCATTCCTCCTCCGCCCTCAGGTTAGCTCTCTCAGTTTGACTGCGGCAAGGCAGAGGGTCCACTACCATTTGGGGGTTGCAATCTCTGCGTCTTTCTCGCAGAGAGTCACACCACCAGTCAATCTCCCGCTCGCACTCTCTGATGGCTCTTAATCTCCCTACCTCCTCTCTAAGTTCCACCACCAGGCTGAGCAGCTCCTCCACCTGCTCGCACCTCGCACAAGTGGCATCCTTCCCATTCTCCCCCGGCAGCAGCAGGCTCAGGCACTCCCTACAGCCAGAGACCTGAACCGCTACATTTCTCGGCAGGCCCTCCGTCTGGGTCGCCACAGTCCTCTTGGGGCAAGCCCGCCGCCTGGTAGAGACCATGTTTGAACCTGCGCTCTCGAGGTCTGTCAGTAGGAGAGCTGATGTCCTGCAAAGGGATGTGGGCCGAAACTAGCTTCTGCCCTCCAAGAGCTGCTTTTAATACCCCAATGAGCAGTCAAGGTCACGCCAAGAGATAAGAGCCAGCTCCGCCCCTGCTGCCTCAGCAGCCCGCCCACAAGCTGCCAGCCCCAGGCGCCGGCAGCGTGCTTGTGCTGCCTTCACAAAACAGCCCTGCTCTGAAGCTGGACTCCTCAGCAATGACCGTTACACACGGCAGGAAGCAAGGAAAACAGGTATTTGTGGCTGAAAAGGTCCTATTTCAAGGGGGAAACCATACTCCCCCCAAATCGGACATTTTCTCCCACAAATACCAGCTTTCTCCCCTGAAATAGTACCCCTTCACCCGCAAATACCAGCTTTCTCCCCTGAAATAGTACTCATTCACCCACAAATACCTGTTTTATCCCCCAAAACAGGACATTTTCTCCCACAAATACCACCTTACTCACCCAAAATAGGACATTTTCTCCCACAAATACCTCTTTTATCCCCCAAAACAGGACATTTTCTCCCACAAATACCACCTTTCTACCCCAAAATACCTCTTTTTCTCCCACAAATACCTGCTTTCTCCCCAATTCAGGACATTTTCTCCCAGAAATGCAAGATTGTTTCCCAAACGTAGGACATTTCCTCCCAGAAATACCAGGTTTCTCCCCCAAAATAGGTCATTTTCTTCAAGGAATATCCGATTTCAAATCAAAAATACCACATTTTCTCCCACAAATACCAGCTTTCTCCCCCCAAATTGGACTTTTTCTTCCAGAAATGCCTCTTTTCTCCCAAATATATCACATCTTCTTCCACAAATACCACCTTACTTACCCCCAAATCGGACATTTTCTCCCACAAATACCAGCTTTCTCCCCTGAAATAGTTCCCATTCACCCACAAATACCTCTTGTATCCCCAAAATAGGACATTTTCTCCCACAAATATCTCTTGTATCCCCCCAAACAGGACATTTTCTCCCACAAATACCACCTTTCTCCCCCAAAATACAGAATCACAGAATCACAGAATTGCCAGGGTTGGAAGGGACCTCAAGGATCATGAATCTCCAACCCCCCTGCCACACACAGGGCCACCAATCATCCCACCTCATGCTAGACCAGGCTGCCCAGGGCCTCATCCAATCTGGCCTTGAACACCTCCAGGGACGGGGCATCCACAACCTCTCTGGCCAGCCTGTTCCACTACCTCACCACTCTCTCTGTAAAGAAGTTCCCCCTGATGTCCAACCTAAATCTCCCTTCCCTCAACTTCAAACCATTTCCCCTTGTCCTGCTGTTATCTCCCCTTTCCAAGAGTTGATTCCCCTCCTCTTTGTAGGCTCCCTTGAGGTACTGAAAGGCTGCAATGAGCTCACCCCGCAGCCTTCTTTTCTCCAGGCTGAACAAGCCCAGCTCCTTCAGCCTGTCCTCATAGGGGAGGTGCTCCAATCCCCTGATCATTTTGCTGGCTCTCCTCTGGACCTTCTCCAACAGCTCCCTGTCTTTCTTGTACTGGGGGCTCCAGACCTGGACACAGTACTCCAGATGGGGCCTCACAAGAGCAGAGGAGAGGGGAACAATCACCTCCCTGTCCCTGCTGGCCACCCCTCTGCTGATGGAGCCCAGGATACCATTCGCCTTCCGAGCCACAAGGGCACACTGCTGGCTCATAGTCAGTTTTTCATCTATCAGGACCCCCAAGTCCTTCTCCACACGGCTGCTCTCAAGGACCGCTCCTTCCAGCCTGTAGGGATGCCTGGGATTTCTCCGGCCCAAGTGCAAAACTCTGCACTTTGCCGTGTTGAACCGCATCAGGTTCACCCGGGCCCACCATTCTAGCCTCTCCAAGTCCCTCTGAATGGCATCCCTTCCTTCAACCGTGTCGACCGCACCACTCAGCTTGGTGTCGTCAGCAAACTTCCTGAGGGTGCACTCAATTCCGTCATCGATGTCATTTATAAAGATGTTAAATTCTCCCACAAATACCTGCTTTCTCCCCAAATCACAACATTTTCTCCCAGAAATGCAAGATTGTTTCCCAAACGTAGGACATTTTCTACCAGATATACCACATTTCTCCCCCAAAATAGGTCATTCTGTTCAAGGAATACCCGATTTCAACTCAAACATGGGACATTTTCTCCAACACATAACAGGCTCCCCACCCGAAATAGGACCTTTTCTCCCACAAATTCCAGTTTTCTCCCCCCAAATTGGACTTTTTCTTCCAGAAATGCCAGTTTACTCCCAAATATATAACATCTTCTCCAAGAAATGCCTGTTTTATCCCCAAAACAGGACATTTTCTCCCACAAATACCAGCTTTCTCCCCTGAAATAGTAACCAATCACCCACAAATACCTGTTTCATCCCAAAAATAAGACATTTTCTCCCACAAATACCTGTTTTATCCCAAAAATGAGACATTTTCTTCCAGAAATACCACCTTACTCCCCCAAAATAGGACCTTTTCTCCCACAAATACCTCTTTTAACCCCCAAAACAGGACATTTTCTCCCACAAATACCACCTTTACCCCCCAAATACCTCTTTTTCTCCCACAAATACCTGCTTTCTCCCCAAATGAGGACATTTTCTCCAAGAAATGCAAGATTGTTTCCAAACGTGGGACATTTTCTACCACAAATACCACTTTTCTCCCCCAAAATAGGTCATTTTCTTCAAGGAATACCCGATTTCAACTCAAAAAAGAGGACACTTTCTCCAAGAAATACCAGGTTTCCCCCTTCAAATAGGACCTTTACACCCACAAATACCTCTTTAATCCCCAAAATAGGACAGTTTGTTCCAGAAATGCCACATTTCTCCCAAATATATCACATCTTCTCCAAGAAATACCACGTTTCCCCCTTCAAATAGGACATTTTCTCCCACAAATACCAACCTTCTCCCCACAAATTGGACACTTTCTTCCAGAAATGCCAGATTTCTCCCAAATATACCACATCTTCTCCTAGAAATACCAGGTTTCCCCCTTCAAATAGGACGTTTTCACCCACAAACACCTCTTTTATCCCCAAAAGAGGACAGTTTCTTCCAGAAATGCCACATTTCTCCCAAATATATCACATCTTCTCCAAGAAATACCAGCTTTCCCCCTTGAAATAGGACCTTTTCACCCACAAATACCTCTTTTATCCCCAAAATAGGACAGTTTCTTCCTGACATGCCACATTTCTCCCAAATATATCACATCTTCTCCAAGAAATACCAGGTTTCCCTCTTGAAATAGAACCTTTTCACCCACAAATACCTGTTCGATCCCCAAAATAGGACAGTTTCTTCCAGAAATGCCACATTTCTCCCAAATATATCACATCTTCTCCAAGAAATACCAGCTTTCCCCCTTCAAATAGGAACTTTTCACCCACAAATACCTCTTTTATCCCCAAAAGAGGACAGTTTCCTCCAGAAATGCCACATTTCACCCAAATATATCACATCTCCTCCAAGAAATACCGGATTTCCCCCTTCAAATAGGACCTTTCCACCCACAAATACCTCTTTTATCCCCAAAATAGGACAGTTTCTTCCAGAAATGCCACATTTCTCCCAAATATATCACATCTTCTCCAAGAAATACCAGCTTTCCCCCTGGAAATAGGACCTTTTCACCCACATATACCTCTTTTATCCCCAAAATAGGACAGTTTCTTCCAGAAAGGCCAGATTTCTACCAAATATATCACATCTTCTCCAAGAAATACCAGGTTTCCCCCTTGAAATAGGACCTTTTCACCCTCAAATACCTCTTTTATCCCCAAAATAGGACAGTTTCTTCCAGAAATGCCACATTTCTCCCAAATATATCACATCTTCTCCAAGAAATACCAGGTTTCCCCCTTGAAATAGGACCTTTTCACCCACAAATACCTCTTTTATCCCCAAAAGAGGACAGTTTCTTCCAGACATGCCACATTTCTCCCAAATATAGCACATCTTCTCCCAGAAATACCAGGTTTCCCCCTTCAAATAGGACGTTTTCACCCTGAAATACCTCTTTTATCCCCAAAATAGGACAATTTCCTCCAGAAATGCCACATTTCCCCCAAATATATCACATCTTCTCCAAGAAATACCGGATTTCCCCCTTCAAATAGGACCTTTTCACCCTCAAATACCTCTTTTATCCCCAAAATAGGACAGTTTCTTCCAGAAATGCCACATTTCTCCCAAATATATCACATCTTCTCCAAGAAATACCACATTTCCCCCTTGAAATAGGACATTTTCACCCACAAATACCAGCCTTCTCCCCCCAAATTGGACATTTTCTTCCAGAAATGCCTGATTTCTCCCAAATATATCACATCTTCTCCAAGAAATACCAGGTTTCCCTCTTGAAAAAGGACCTTTTCACCCACAAATACCTGTTTGATCCCCAAAATAGGACAGTTTCTTCCAGAAATGCCACATTTCTCCCAAATATATCACATCTTCTCCACGAAATACCAGCTTTCCCCCTTCAAATAGGACCTTTTCACCCACAAATACCTCTTTTATCCCCAAAATAGGACAATTTCCTTCTGAAATGCCACATTTCTCCCAAATATATCACATCTTCTCCAAGAAATACCGGATTTCCCCCTTCAAATAGGACCTTTCCACCCACAAATACCTCTTTTCTCCCCAAAATAGGACAGTTTCTTCCAGAAATGCCACATTTCTCCCAAGTATATCACATCTTCTCCAAGAAATACCAGCTTTCCCCCTTCAAATAGGACCTTTTCACCCACAAATACCTCTTTTATCCCCAAAATAGGACAGTTTCTTCCAGAAATGCCACATTTCTCCCAAATATATCACATCTTCTCCAAGAAATACCAGCTTTCCCCCTTCAAATAGGACCTTTTCACCCACAAATACCCGCCTTCTCCCCCCAAATTGGACATTTTCTTCCAGAAATGCCTGATTTCTCCCAAATATATCACATCTTCTCCAAGAAATACCAGGTTTCCCCCTTCAAATAGGACCTTTTCACCCACAAATACCTGTTTGATCCCCAAAATAGGACAGTTTCTTCCAGAAATGCCACAATTCTCCCAAATAGATCACATCTTCTCCAAGAAATGCCAGGTTTCCGCCGCCAAATAGGACCTTTTTACCCACAAATACCTATTTTATCCCCAAAATAGGACAGTTTCTTCCAGACATGCCACATTTCTCCCAAATATATCACATATTCTCCACGAAATACCTGGAGTCCCCCTTGAAATAGGACATTTTCACCCACAAATACCTCTTTTATCCCCAAAATAGGACAGTTTCTTCCAGACATGCCACATTTCTCCAAAATATATCACATCTTCTCCAAGAAATACCACGCTTCCCCCTGGAAATAGAAGCTTTTCACCCACAAATACCTGTTTGATTCCCAAAATAGGACGGTTTCTTCCAGAAATGCCACATTTCTCCCAAATATATCACATCTTCTCCAAGAAATACCAGCTTTCCCCCTTCAAATAGGAACTTTTCACCCACAAATACCTGTTTTATCCCCAAAAGAGGACAGTTTCTACCAGAAATGCCTGATTTCTCCCAAATATATCACATCTTCTCCAAGAAATACCAGCTTTCCACCTTCAAATAGCACCTTTTCTCCCACAAATACCAGCCTTCTCCCCACAAAATGGACACTTTCTTCCAGAAATGCCAGATTTCTCCCAAATATACATCTTCTCCAAGAAATACCAGCTTTCCCCCTTCAAATAGGACCTTTTCACCCACAAACACCTGTTTTATACCCAAAAGAGGACAGTTTCTTCCAGAAATGTCACATTTCTCCCAAATATATCACATCTTCTCCAAGAAATACCAGCTTTCGCCTGAAATAGGACCTTTTCACCCACAAATACCTCTTTTATCCCCAAAATAGGACAGTTTCTTCCAGAAAGGCCATATTTCTCCCAAATATATCGCATCTTCTCCAAGAAATACCAGGTTTCCCCCTTCAAATAGGACCTTTTCACCCACAAATACCTGTTTGATCCCCAAAATAGGACAGTTTCTTCCAGACATGCCACATTTCTCCCAAATATATCACATCTTCTCCCAGAAATACCAGGTTTCCCCCTTCAAATAGGACGTTTTCACCCTCAAATACCTCTTTTATCCCCAAAATAGGACAATTTCCTCCAGAAATGCCACATTTCTCCCAAATATATCACATCTTCTCCAAGAAATACCAGCTTTCCCCCGTCAAATAGGACCTTTTCACCCACAAAAACCTCTTTTATCCCCAAAAGAGGACATTGTCTTCCAGAAAGACCACATTTCTCCCAAATATATCATATCATCTCCAAGATATACAAGCTTTCCCCCTTGAAATAGGACCTTTTCACCCACAAATACCTCTTTTATCCCCAAAATAGGACAGTTTCTTCCAGACATGCCACATTTCGCCCAAATATATCACATCCTCTCCAAGAAATACCAGGATTCCTCCTGAAATAGGACCTTTTCAAACACAAATACCAGCCTTCTCCACCCAAATTGGACATTTTCTTCCAGAAATGCCAGATTTCTCCCAAATATATCACATCTTCTCCAAGAAATACCAGGTTTCCCCCTTCAAATAGGACTTTTTCTCCCACCGATCCCTGTTTGATCCCCAAAATAGGGCAGTTTCTTCCAGAAATGCCACATTTCTCCCAAATATATCACATCTTCTCCAAGAAATACCAGCTTTCCCCCTGGAAATAGGACCTTTTCACCCACATATACCTCTTTTATCCCCAAAATAGGACAGTTTCTTCCAGAAAGGCCAGATTTCTACCAAATATATCACATCTTCTCCAAGAAATACCAGGTTTCCCCCTTGAAATAGGACCTTTTCACCCTCAAATACCTCTTTTATCCCCAAAATAGGACAGTTTCTTCCAGAAATGCCACATTTCTCCCAAATATATCACATCTTCTCCAAGAAATACCAGGTTTCCCCCTTGAAATAGGACCTTTTCACCCACAAATACCTCTTTTATCCCCAAAAGAGGACAGTTTCTTCCAGACATGCCACATTTCTCCCAAATATAGCACATCTTCTCCAAGAAATACCAGGTTTCCCCCTTCAAATAGGACCTTTTCACCCACAAATACCTCTTTTATCCCCAAAAGAGGACAGTTTCTTCCAGAAATGCCACATTTCTCCCAAATATATCACATCTTCTCCAAGAAATACCAGCTTTCCGCCATCAAATAGGACCATTTCACCCACAAATACCTGTTTGATCCCCAAAATAGGACAGTTTCTTCCAGACATGCCACATTTCTCCCAAATATATCACATCTTCTCCAAGAAATACCAGGTTTCCCCCTTCAAATAGGAACTTTTCACCCACAAATACCTCTTTTATCCCCAAAATAGGACAGTTTCTTCCAGACATGCCACATTTCTCCCAAATATATCACATCTTCTCCAAGAAATACCAGCTTTCCCCCTTCAAATAGGACCTTTTCACCCTGTAATACCTGTTTTATCCCCAAAAGTGGACATTTTCTTCCTGACATGCCAGATTTCTCCCAAATATATCACATCTTCTCCAAGAAATACCAGGTTCCCCCTTGAAATAGGACCTTTTCTCCCACAAATACCTGTTTGATCCCCAAAATAGGACAGTTTCTTCCAGACATGCCACATTTCTCCCAAATATATCACATCTTCTCCAAGAAATACCAGGCCTCCCCCTTGAAATAGGGCCTTTTCACACTGTAATACCTGTTTTATCCCCAAAAGAGGACATTTTCTTCCTGACATGCCAGATTTCTCCCAAATATATCACATCTTCTCCAAGAAATACCAGGATTCCTCCTTCAAATAGGACCTTTTCACCCACAAATACCTCTTTTATCCCCAAAAGAGGACAGTTTCTTCCAGAAATGCCACATTTCTCCCAAATATATCACATCTTCTCCAAGAAATACCAGGTTTCCCCCTTCAAATAGGAACTTTTCACCCACAAATACCTCTTTTATCCCCAAAATAGGACAGTTTCTTCCAGACATGCCACATTTCTCCCAAATATATCACATCTTCTCCAAGAAATACCAGGATTCCTCCTGAAATAGGACCTTTTCACCCACAAATACCTCTTTTATACACAAAATAGGACAGTTTCTTCCAGAAATACCAGATTCCTCCCAAATATATCACATCTTCTCCAAGAAATACCACGTTGACCCCTTCAAATAGGACCTTTTCACCCACAAATACCTCTTTTATCCCCAAAAGGGGACAGTTTCTTCCAGAAATGCCACATTTCTCCCAAATATAGCACATCTTCTCCAAGAAATACCAGGTTTCCCCCTACAAATAGGACCTTTTCACCCACAAATACCTGTTTTATCCCCAAAATAGGACAGTTTCTTCCAGAAATGCCTCATTTCTCCCAGATATATCACATCTTCTCCTAGAAATACCAGGATTCCTCCTGAAATAGGGCCTTTTCACCCACAAATACCAGCCTTTTCCCCCCTAATTGTACGTTTTCTTCCAGAAATGCCACATTTCTTTCAAATATATCACATCTTCTCCAAGAAATACCAGCTTTCCCCCTTCAAATAGGACCTTTTCACCCACAAATACCTCTTTTATCCCCAAAATAGGACCGTTTCTTCCAGAAATGCCACATTTCTCCCAAATATATCATATCATCTCGAAGATATACAAGCTTTCCCCCTTGAAATAGGACCTTTTCACCCACAAATACCTCTTTTATCCCCAAAAGAGGACAGTTTCCTCCAGAAATGCCACATTTCTCCCAAATATATCACATCTTCTCCAAGAAATACCAGGTTTCCCCCTTCAAATAGGACTTTTTCTCCCAGAGATCCCTGTTTGATCCCCAAAATAGGGCAGTTTCTTCCAGAAACGCCACATTTCTCCCAAATATATCACAGCTTCTACAAGGAATACCAGGTTTCCCCCTTCAATTAGGACCTTTTCACCCACAAATACCTCTTTTATCCCCAAAAGAGGACAGTTTCTTCCAGACATGCCACATTTCTCCCAAATATATCACATCTTCTCCAAGAAATACCAGGTTTCCCCCTTCAAATAGGACCTTTTCACCCACAAATACCTGTTTGATCCCCAAAATAGGACAGTTTCTTCCAGACATGCCACATTTCTCCCAAATATATCACATCTTCTCCATGAAATACCAGGATTCCTCCTGAAATTGGGACTTTCTCCCACAAATACCAGCATTTCCCACACAAATAGGACATTTTCTTCCAGAAATGCCAGATTTGTTCCAAATATAGCACATCTTCTCCAAGAAATACCAGCTTTCCCCCTTCAAATAGGACCTTTCCACCCACAAATACCTCTTTTATCCCCAAAAGAGGACAGTTTCTTCCAGAAATGCCACATTTCTCCCAAATATATCACATCTTCTCCAAGAAATACCAGGATTCCCCCTTCAAATAGGACCTTTTCTCACAGAAATACCTGTTATATCCCCAAAATAGGACAGTTTCTTCCAGAAATACCTGATTTCTCCCAAATATAGCACATCTTCTCCAAGAAATACCAGCTTTCCCCCTTCAAATAGGACCTTTTCTCCCACAAATACCTGTTTTATCCCTCAAATTGGACAGTTTCTTCCAGAAATGCCACATTTCTCCCAAATATATCACATCTTCTCCAAGAAATACCAGGTTTACCTCTTCAAATAGGACCTCGTCACCCACAAATCCCTCTTTTACCCCCAAAATAGGACAATTTCTTCCAGAAATGCCACATTTCTCCCAAATATAGAACATCTTCTCCAAGAAATACCAGCTTTCCCCCTGGAAATGGGACCTTTTCACCCACAAATACCTGTTTGATCCCCAAAATAGGACAGTTTCTTCCAGAAATGCCTCATTTCTCCCAAATATGTAACATCTTCTCCAAGAAATACCAGGTTTCCCCCTTGAAATAGGACCTTTTCACCCATAAATACCTCTTTTATCCCCAAAATAGGACATTGTCTTCCAGAAAGGCCACATTTCTCCCAAATATATCACATCTTCTCCAAGAAATACCAGGTTTCCCCCTGGAAATAGGACCTTTGCACCCACAAATACCTCTTTTATCCCCAAAAGAGGACAGTTTCTTCCAGAAATGCCACATTTCTCCCAAATGTATCACATCTTCTCCAAGAAATGCCAGGTTTCCCCCTTCAAATAGGACCTTTTCACCCACAAATACCTCTTTTATCCCCAAAATAGGACAGTTTCTTCCAGAAAGGCCACATTTCTCCCAAATATATCACATCTTCTCCAAGAAATACCAGGTTTCCCCCTTGAAATATGACCTCTTCACCCACAAATACCTGTTTGATCCCCAAAATAGTACAGTTTCTTCCTGACATGCCACATTTCTCCCAAATATATCTCATCTTCTCCAAGAAATACCAGCTTTCCCCCATCAAATAGGACCTTTTCTCCCACAAATGCCCGCCTTCTCCCCCCAAATTGGACTTTTCCTTCCAGGAATGCCACATTTCTCTCAAGTGTATCACATCTTCTCCAAGAAATACCAGCTTTCCCCCTTCAAATAGGACCTTTTCACCCACAAATACCTGTTTTATCCCCAAAATAGGACAGTTTCTGCCAGAAATGCCACATTTCTCCCAAATATATCACATCCTCTCCAAGAAATACCAGCTTTCCCCCAGGAAATAGGACCTTTTCACCCACAAATACCTCTTTTATCCCCAAAAGAGGACAGTTTCTTCCAGAAATGCCACATTTCTCCCAAATATACCACATCTTCTCCCACAAATACCAGGTTTCCCCCCTGAAATTAGACCTTTTCACCCACAAATACCTGTTTGATCCCCAAAATAGGACATTTTCTCCCAAACATCCCAGGTTTCCCCCTGAAATTGGTCCTTTTCTCCCACAAATACCTGCTTTCTTTCCCCAAATCGGACTTTTTCTTCCAGAAATGCCAGTTTTCTCCCAAATATATAACGTCTTCTCCCAGAAATACTACGTTTCCCCCCTGAAATACGACATTTTCTCCCAGAAATGCCTGTTTTATCCCCAAAATAGGATATTTTCTCCCACAAATACCTGTTTTATCCCAAAAAACAGGACATTTTCTCCCACAAATACCACCTTTCTCCCCCAAAATACCTCTTTTTCTCCCACGAATACCAGATTCCTCCCCAAATCAGGACATTTTCTCCCAGAAATGCTACATTGTTTCCCAAACGTTGGACATTTTCTACCACAAATAACACTTTTCGCCAAAAAAATATGTCATTTTCTTCAAGGAACACCCGATTTCAACTCAAAAAAGAGAACACTTTCTCCAACACATACCAGGTTTCCCCCCTGAAATAGGACCTTTTCTCCCACAAATACCTGTTTTATCCCCAAAATAGGATATTTTCTCCCACACAAAACAGGTTTCCCCCATGAAATTGGACCTTTTCTCCCACAAATACTAGCTTTTTCCCCCCAAATTGGACTTTTTCTTCCAGAAATGCCAGTTTTCTCCAAAATATATGACAACTTCTCCCACAAATACCGCCTTACTCCCCCAAAATAGGACCTGTTCTCCCACAAATACCAGCTTTCTCCCCTGAAATTGTACCCATTCACCCACAAATACCTGTTTTATCCCCCAAAATAGGACATTTTCTCCCACAACTACCTGTTTTCTCCCCATATCAGGACATTTTCGCCCAGAAATGCTAGATTGTTTCCCAAACGTAGGACATTTTCTACTAGAAATACCACTTTTCTCCACGAAAATACGTCATTCTCTTCAAGGAATACCCGATTTCAACTCAAACATGGGACATTTTCTCCCACACATACCAGGTTTCCCCCATGAAATAGAACCTCTTCTCCCACAAATTCCATCTTTCTCCCCCCAAATTGGACTTGTTCTTCCAGAAATGCCACTTTTCTTCCAAGTATATCACATCTTCTCCAAGAAATACCAGGTTTCCCACCTGAAATACGACATTTTCTCCAACAAATACTTGTTTTATCCCCAAAATGGACATTTTCTCCCACACATACCAGGTTTCCCCCATGAAATAGGACCTTTTCTCTCAGAAATACCTGTTTTATCACCAAATAGGACATTTTCTTCCACACATACCTGGATTCCCCCAGGAAATAAAACCTTTTCTCCCACAAATACCAGCTGTCTCCCCCCAAATTGGACTTGTTCTTCCAGAAATGCCAGTTTTCTCCCAAATATATCACATCTTCTCTCGCAAATACCAGGCTTCCCCCCTGAAATACGACATTTTCTCCCAGAAATACCTGATTTATCCCCAAAATGGCACATTTTCTTCCACAAATACCTCTTTTATCCCCCAGAACTGGACATTTTCACTCAGAAATACCACATTTCTCCAAATATCTGGCATTATTCCACGGAAATACAGCCTGGCGCCAAATCGATGATATTTTGCACTAGAAGTGTCCCGTTTCCACCAAATACGGAATATTTTCTCCCCTGAGAAGGAGACTTCATTTATTCATGAAAAACCATGATTCTCCCAAAGCCATGACATTTTCTACTTGAAATACAGGTTTCCGTAAAAAGACGTCCTGGTTGCTGGGTGCCTCTCCGTTTCTACAATTTGGAAGCGACGAAAATGACGCTCCTCTCACGATCTCGTCACTGGAAAGCGGCACTCGCGCTGAACCGCTCCGAAGAGTTCGCAGTTGCTGGCCGGTACAACGCCTTTCTCCACGAATGCCGCTTGCAGCCTTCAGCAGCGGTCTCGTTTCTCTCGGATGCCGGGAAAGAGCGACTTCAGCCGGATGCTTTGCTCTGACAAGTGAGCGGCTTCTTCTGCGCACATCGCAATGCAGCGCTTCTGACTTCTCCATGTGTCCATGCAGAATGCACTACGCTTCTCTCTCATTCTTATCCCTTTCTTCCGAGCAACATTTCGTTTTGGAGTGTTTATCCGATTCTACACTTCAGCATTCTGTGACGAATAGAGTAGAAGAGAAAAGAACCGCTAATGAGGCAGCTAGAAGTTCGAGAAGCCACACACGTTGTGCTTTCAGGGAGGACGTTCCAGTAAGACGAGAGTTGTGGCTTCTTTCCTGCAGAGAAAAAACCCCCTGTTTTCAGGCAAAGCAGTAGTCTGCAGCTGCAGACTCTCCGGAACGGTTCAGCGCGAGTGCCGCTTTCGAGCCACGAGAGCGAAGGAGCGGCATTCCTATGCCGAGAACGTGCGAATTCCGCGTCCTGCATAGCCTGAAAACAGGGGGTTTTGTCTCCGCAGGAAAGAAGCCACAACTCTCGACTTTCTGGAACGTCCTCCCTGAAAGCACAACGTGTGTCGCTCCTGGAACTTCTAGCTGCCTTATTAGAGGGGCTTTTCTCTTCTACTCTAATCGTCACAGAATGCTGAAGTGTAGCATCGGATAAACACTCAGAAACGAAAAGTCGCTCGGAAGTAGGGGATAAAACAGGTATTTGAGGGTGACAGGGACCTATTTAAAGGGGGAAAGCAGGTATTTCTTGGAGAAGATGTGATATATTTGGGCGAAATGTGGCATTTCTGGAAGAAACTGTCCTATTTTTTAGATGAAACAGGTATTTGTGGGTGAAAAGGTCACATTTGAAGGGGAAACATAGTATTTCTTGGAGAAGATGTGATATATTTGGGAGAAATCTGGCATTTCTGGCAGAAACTGTCCTCTTTTGGGGATAAAACAGGTATTTGTGGGTGAAAAGGTCCTATTTCAAGGGGTTAAGCTGGTATTTCTTGAAGAAGATGTGATATATTTGGGAGAAATCTGGCATTTCTGGAAGAAATAGTCAAATTTGGGAGAGAAGGCTGGTATTTGTGGGAGAACAGTTCCTATTTGAAGGGGGAAACGTGGTATTCCTTGGAGAAGATGAGGTATACTTGGGAGAATTGTGGCATTTCTGGAAGAAACTGTCCTATTTTGGGGATCAAACAGGTATTTGTGGGTGAAAAGGTCCTATTTGAAGGGGGAAAACTGGTATTTCTTGGAGAAGATGTGCTATATTTGGGAGAAATGTGGCATGTCTGGAAGAAACTGTCCTATTTTGTGTATAAAAGAGGTATTTGTGGGTGAAAAGGTCCTATTTGAAGGGGGAAAGCTGGTATTTCTTGGAGAAGATGTGATATATTTGGGAGAAATGTGGCATTTCTGGAAGAAACTGTCCTCTTTTGGGGATAAAACAGGTATTTGTGGGTGAAAAGGTCCTATTTGAAGGGGGAAAGCTGGTATTTCTTGGAGAAGATGTGATATATTTGGGAGAAATGTGGCATGTCTGGAAGAAACTGTCCTATTTTGGGGATAAAAGAGGTATTTGTGGGTGAAAAGTTCCTATTTGAAGGGGGAAAGCTGGTATTTCTTGGAGAAGATGTGATACATTTGGGAGAAATGTGGCATTTCTGGAAGAAACTGTCCTATTTTGGGGATCAAACAGGTATTTGTGGGTGAAGAGGTCCTATTTGAAGGGGGAAACCTGGTATTTCTTGGAGAAGATGTGATATATTTGGGAGAAATGTGGCATTTCTGGAAGAAACTGTCCTGTTTTGGGGATAAAAGAGGTATTTGTGGGTGAAAAGGTCCTATTTCAAGGGGGAATCCTGGTATATCTTGGAGAAGATGTGATACATTTAGGAGAAATGTGGCCTTTCTGGAAGAAACTGTCCTATTTTGGGGATAAAAGAGGTATTTGTGGGTGAAAAGGTCCTATTTGAAGGGGGAAACCTGGTATTTCTTGGAGGAGATGTGATATATTTGGGAGAAATGTGGCATTTCTGGAAGAAACTGTCCTATTTTGGGGATAAAAGAGGTATTTGTGAGTGAAAAGGTCCTATTTCCAGCGGGAAACCTGGTATTTCTTGGAGAAGATGTGATATATTTGGGAGAAATGTGGCATGTCTGGAAGAAACTGTCCTATTTTGGGGATAAAAGAGGTATTTGTGGGTGAAAAGGTCCTATTTGAAGGGGGAAAGCTGGTATTTCTTGGAGAAGATGTGATCTATTTGGGAGAAATGTGGCATTTCTGGAAGAAAACGTACAATTTGGGGGGAAAAGGCTGGTATTTGTGGGTGAAAAGGCCCTATTTCAGGAGGAATCCTGGTATTTCTAGGAGAAGATGTGATATATCTGGGAGAAATGTGGCATTTCTGGAAGAAACTGTCCTATTTTGGGGATAAAACAGGTATTTGTGGGTGAAAAGGTCCTATTTGTAGGGGGAAACCTGGTATTTCTTGGAGAAGATGTGCTATATTTGGGAGAAATGTGGCATTTCTGGAAGAAACTGTCCCCTTTTGGGGATAAAAGAGGTATTTGTGGGTGAAAAGGTCCTATTTGAAGGGGTCAACGTGGTATTTCTTGGAGAAGATGTGATATATTTGGGAGGAATCTGGTATTTCTGGAAGAAACTGTCCTATTTTGTGTATAAAAGAGGTATTTGTGGGTGAAAAGGTCCTATTTCAGGAGGAATCCTGGTATTTCTTGGAGAAGATGTGATATATTTGGGAGAAATGTGGCATTTCTGGAAGAAACTGTCCTCTTTTGGGGATAAAAGAGGTATTTGTGGGTGAAGAGGTCCTATTTGAAGGGGGAAAGCTGGTATTTCTTGGAGAAGATGTGATATATTTGGGAGAAATGTGGCATGTCTGGAAGAAACTGTCCTATTTTGGGGATAAAAGAGGTATTTGTGGGTGAAAAGTTCCTATTTCCAGGGGGAAAGCTGGTATTTCTTGGAGAAGATGTGATATATTTGGGAGAAATGTGGCATGTCTGGAAGAAACTGTCCTATTTTGGGGATCAAACAGGTATTTGTGGGTGAAAAGGTCCTATTTCAAGAGGCAAGCCAGGTATTTCTTGGAGAAGATGTGATATATTTGGGAGAAATGTGGCATGTCAGGAAGAAACTGTCGTATTTTGGGGATAAAAGAGGTATTTGTGGGTGAAAAGGTCCTATTTGAAGGGGGAAACCTGGTAATTCTTGGAGAAGATGTGATATATTTGGGAGAAATGTGGCATTTCTGGAAGAAACTGTCCTCTTTTGGGGATAAAAGAGGTATTTGTGGGTGAAAAGGTCCTATTTGAAGGAGGAATCCTGGTATTTCTTGGAGAAGATGTGATATATTTGGGAGAAATCTGGCATGTCAGGAAGAAAATGTCCTCTTTTGGGGATAAAACAGGTATTACAGTGTGAAAAGGCCCTATTTCAAGGGGGAGGCCTGGTATTTCTTGGAGAAGATGTGATATATTTGGGAGAAATGTGGCATGTCTGGAAGAAACTGTCCTATTTTGGGGATCAAACAGGTATTTGTGGGAGAAAAGGTCCTATTTCAAGGGGGAACCTGGTATTTCTTGGAGAAGATGTGATATATTTGGGAGAAATCTGGCATGTCAGGAAGAAAATGTCCACTTTTGGGGATGAAACAGGTATTACAGGGTGAAAAGGTCCTATTTCAAGGGGGACAGCTGGTATTTCTTGGAGAAGATGTGATATATTTGGGAGAAATGTGGCATGTCTGGAAGAAACTGTCCTATTTTGGGGATAAAAGAGGTATTTGTGGGTGAAAAGTTCCTATTTGAAGGGGGAAACCTGGTATTTCTTGGAGAAGATGTGATATATTTGGGAGAAATGTGGCATGTCTGGAAGGAACTGTCCTATTTTGGGGATCAAACAGGTATTTGTGGGTGAAATGGTCCTATTTGATGGCGGAAAGCTGGTATTTCTTGGAGAAGATGTGATATATTTGGGAGAAATGTGGCATTTCTGGAAGAAACTGTCCTCTTTTGGGGATAAAAGAGGTATTTGTGGGTGAAAAGGTCCTATTTGAAGGGGGAAAGCTGGTATTTCTTGGAGAGGATGTGATATATTTGGGAGAAATGTGGCATTTCTGGAAGAAACTGTCCTATTTTGGGGATAAAAGAGGTATTTGTGGGTGAAAAGGTCCTATTTGAAGGGGGAAAGCTGGTATTTCTTGGAGAAGATGTGATATATTTGGGAGAAATGTGGCATGTCTGGAAGAAACTGTCCTATTTTGGGGATAAAAGAGGTATTTGTGGGTGAAAAGGTCCTATTTGAAGGGGGAAAGCTGGTATTTCTTGGAGAAGATGTGATATATTTCGGAGAAATGTGGCATGTCTGGAAGAAACTGTCCTATTTTGGGGATCAAAGAGGTATTTGTGGGAGAAAAGGTCCTATTTCAAGGGGGAACCTGGTATTTCTTGGAGAAGATGTGATATATTTGGGAGAAATGTGGCATTTCTGGAAGAAACTGTCCTCTTTTGGGGATAAAACAGGTATTAGTGGGTGAAAAGGTCCTATTTCAGGAGGAATCCTGGTATTCCTTGGAGAAGATGTTCTATATTTGGGAGAAATGTGGCATTTCTGGAAGAAACTGTCCTCTTTTGGGGATAAAAGAGGTATTTGTGGGTGAAATGGTCCTATTTGAAAGGGGAAACCTGGTATTTCTTGGAGAAGATGTGATATATTTGGGAGAAATGTGGCATTTCTGGAAGAAACTGTCCTCTTTTGGGGATAAAACAGGTATTCCAGGGTGAAAAGGTCCTATTTCCAGGGGGAAACCTGGTATTTCTTGCAGGAGATGTTCTATATTTGGGAGAAATGTGGTCTTTCTGGAAGAAACTGTCCTCTTTTGGGGATAAAAGAGTTATTTGTGGGTGAAAATGTCCTATTTCAAGGGGGAAACGTGGTATTTCTTGGAGAAGGTGTTCTATATTTGGGAGAAATGTGGCATGTCTGGAAGAAACTGTCCTATTTTGGGGATAAAAGAGGTATTTGTGGGTGAAAAGGCCCTATTTCAGGAGGAATCCTGGTATTTCTAGGAGAAGATGTGATATATCTGGCAGAAATGAGGCATTTCTGGAAGAAACTGCCCTCTTTTGGGGATAAAACAGGTATTTGTGGGTGAAAAGGTCCTATTTGAAGGGGGAAACCTGGTATTTCTAGGAGAAGATGTGCTATATTTGGGAGAAATGTGGCATATCTGGAAGAAACTGTCCTATTTTGGGGATAAAAGAGGTATTTGTGGGTGAAAAGGTCCTATTTGAAGGGGTCAACGTGGTATTTCTTGGAGAAGATGTGATATTTTTGGGAGAAATCTGGTATTTCTGGAAGAAACTGTCCTCTTTTGGGGATAAAAGAGGTATTTGTGGGTGAAGAGGTCCTATTTGAAGGGGGAAAGCTGGTATTTCTTGGAGAAGATGTGATATATTTGGGAGAAATGTGGCATGTCTGGAAGAAACTGTCCTCTTTTGGGGATAAAAGAGGTATTTGTGGGTGAAAAGGTCCTATTTGAAGGGGGAAACCTGGTATTTCTTGGAGAAGATGTGATATATTTGGGAGAAATGTGGCATGTCTGGAAGAAACTGTCCTCTTTTGGGGATCAAACAGGTATTTGTGGGTGAAAAGGTCCTATTTCAAGAGGCAAGCATGGTATTTCTTGGAGAAGATGTTCTATATTTGGGAGAAATGTGGCATTTCTGGAAGAAACTGTCCTCTTTTGGGGATAAAAGAGGTATTTGTGGGTGAAAAGGTCCTATTTCAAGGGGGAAACCTGGTATTTCTTGGAGAAGATGTGATATATTTGGGAGAAATGTGGCATTTCTGGAAGAAACTGTCCTCTTTTGGGGATAAAAGAGGTATTTGTGGGTGAAAAGGTCCTATTTCAGGAGGAATCCTGGTATTTCTTGGAGAAGATGTGATATATTTGGGAGAAATGTGGCATGTCAGGAAGAAAATGTCCTCTTTTGGAGATAAAACAGGTATTAAAGGGTGAAAAGGCCCTATTTCAAGGGGGAGGCCTGGTATTTCTTGGAGAAGATGTTCTATATTTGGGAGAAATGTGGCATTTCTGGAAGAAACTGTCCTCTTTTGGGGATAAAAGAGGTATTTGTGGGTGAAAAGGTCCTATTTGAAGTGGGAAACCTGGTATTTCTTGGAGAAGATGTGATATATTTGGGAGAAATGTGGCCTTCCTGGAAGAAAATGTCCTATTTTGGGGATAAAAGAGGTATTTGTGGGTGAAAAGGTCCTATTTGAAGGGGGAAACCTGGTATTTCTTGGAGGAGATGTGATATACTTGGGAGAAATGTGGCATTTCTGGAAGAAAATGTCCTATTTGGGGGGAGAAGGCTGGTATTTGTGGGAGAAAGGGTCCTATTTCAGGAGGAATCCTGGTATTTCTTGGAGAAGATGTGATATATTTGGGAGAAATGTGGCATTTCTGGAAGAAACTGTCCTCTTTTGGGGCTAAAAGAGGTATTTGTGGGTGTAATGGTCCTATTTGAAGGGGGAAACCTGGTATTTCTTGGAGAAGATGTGATATATTTGGGAGAAATGTGGCATTTCTGGAAGAAACTGTCCTCTTTTGGGGATAAAACAGGTATTCCAGGGTGAAAAGGTCCTATTTCCAGGGGGAAACCTGGTATTTCTTGCAGGAGATGTGATATATTTGGGAGAAATGTGGCATTTCTGGAAGAAACTGTCCTATTTTGGGGATAAAAGAGGTATTTGTGGGAGAAAAGGTCGAATTTGAAGGGGGAAACGTGGTATTTCTTGGAGAAGATGTTCTATATTTGGGAGAAATGTGGCATGTCTGGAAGAAACTGTCCTATTTTGGGGATAAAAGAGGTATTTGTGGTTGAAAAGGCCCTATTTCAGGAGGAATCCTGGTATTTCTAGGAGAAGATGTGATATATCTGGCAGAAATGAGGCATTTCTGGAAGAAACTGTCCTCTTTTGGGGATAAAAGAGGTATTTGTGGGTGAAAAGGTCCTATTTGAAGGGGGAAACCTGGTATTTCTAGGAGAAGATGTGCTATATTTGGGAGAAATGTGGCATTTCTGGAAGAAACTGTCCTATTTTGGGGATAAAAGAGGTATTTGTGGGTGAAAAGGTCCTATTTGAAGGGGGAAACCTGGTATTTCTTGGAGAAGATGTGATATATTTGGGAGAAATCTGGTATTTCTGGCAGAAACTGTCCTCTTTTGGGGATAAAAGAGGTATTTGTGGGTGAAGAGGTCCTATTTGAAGGGGGAAAGCTGGTATTTCTTGGAGAAGATGTGATCTATTTGGGAGAAATATGGCATGTCTGGAAGAAACTGTCCTATTTTGGGGATAAAAGAGGTATTTGTGGGTGAAAAGGTCCTATTTCCAGGGGGAAACCTGGTATTTCTTGGAGAAGATGTGATATATTTGGGAGAAATGTGGCATGTCTGGAAGAAACTGTCCTCTTTTGGGGATAAAAGAGGTATTTGTGGGTGAAAAGGTCCTATTTCAAGAGGCAAGCATGGTATTTCTTGGAGAAGATGTTCTATATTTGGGAGAAATGTGGCATTTCTGGAAGAAACTGTCCTCTTTTGGGGATAAAAGAGGTATTTGTGGGTGAAAAGGTCCTATTTCAAGGGGGAAACCTGGTATTTCTTGGAGAAGATGTGATATATTTGGGAGAAATGTGGCATTTCTGGAAGAAACAGTCCTCTTTTGGGGATAAAAGAGGTATTTGTGGGTGAAAAGGTCCTATTTCAGGAGGAATCCTGGTATTTCTTGGAGAAGATGTGATATATTTGGGAGAAATCTGGCATGTCAGGAAGAAAATGTCCTCTTTTGGAGATAAAACAGGTATTACAGGGTGAAAAGGCCCTATTTCAAGGGGGAAATGTGGTATTTCTTGGAGAAGATGTTCTATATTTGGGAGAAATGTGGCATTTCTGGAAGAAACTGTCCTATTTTGGGGATAAAAGAGGTATTTGTGGGTGAAAAGGTCCTATTTGAAGTGGGAAACCTGGTATTTCTTGGAGAAGATGTGATATATTTGGGAGAAATGTGGCCTTCCTGGAAGAAAATGTCCTATTTTGGGGATAAAAGAGGTATTTGTGGGTGAAAAGGTCCTATTTGAAGGGGAAACCTGGTATTTCTTGGAGGAGATGTGATATACTTGGGAGAAATGTGGCATTTCTGGAAGAAAATGTCCTATTTGGGGGGAGAAGGCTGGTATTTGTGGGAGAAAGGGTCCTATTTCAGGAGGAATCCTGGTATTTCTTGGAGAAGATGTGATATATTTGGGAGAAATGTGGCATTTCTGGAAGAAACTGTCCTTGTTTGGGGATAAAAGAGGAATCTGTGGGTGAAAAGGTCCTATTTGAAGGGGGAAAGCTGGTATTTCTTGGAGAAGATGTGATATATTTGGGAGAAATGTGGCATGTCTGGAAGAAACTGTCCTATTTTGGGGATCAAACAGGTATTTGTGGGTGAAAAGGTCCTATTTCAAGAGGCAAGCCTGGTATTTCTTGGAGAAGATGTGATATATTTGGGAGAAATGTGGCATGTCAGGAAGAAAATGTCCTCTTTTGGGGATAAAACAGGCATTACAGGGTGAAAAGGTCCTATTTCATGGGGGA
Organism: Lophura swinhoii; assembly: GCA_030408155.1. NCBI lineage: Eukaryota > Metazoa > Chordata > Aves > Galliformes > Phasianidae > Lophura > Lophura swinhoii. The sequence goes on from CM059475.1 coordinate 6,963,856, forward strand.
GGCCTGGTATTTCTTGGAGAAGATGTGATATATTTGGGAGAAATGTGGCATGTCAGGAAGAAACTGTCCTATTTTGGGGATAAAACAGGTATTTGTGGGTGAAAAGTTCCTATTTGAAGGGGGAAAGCTGGTATATCTTGGAGAAGCTGTGATATATTTGGGAGAAATGTGGCATGTCTGGAAGAAACTGTCCTATTTTGGGGTTCAAACAGGTATTTGTGGGTGAAATGGTCCTATTTGACGGCGGAAAGCTGGTATTTCTTGGAGAAGATGTGCTATATTTGGGAGAAATGTGGCATTTCTGGAAGAAACTGTCCTATTTTGGGGATAAAAGAGGTATTTGTGGGTGGAAAGGTCCTATTTGAAGGGGGAAACCTGGTATTTCTTGGAGAGGATGTGATATATTTGGGAGAAATGTGGCATTTCTGGAAGAAACTGTCCTATTTTGGGGATAAAAGAGGTATTTGTGGGTGAAAAGGTCCTATTTGAAGGGGGAAAGCTGGTATTTCTTGGAGAAGATGTGATATATTTGGGAGAAATGTGGCCTTTCTGGAAGAAACTGTCCTATTTTGGGGATAAAACAGGTATTTGTGGGTGAAAAGGTCCTATTTGAAGGGGTCAACGTGGTATTTCTTGGAGAAGATGTGATATATTTGGGAGGAATCTGGTATTTCTGGAAGAAACTGTCCTATTTTGTGTATAAAAGAGGTATTTGTGGGTGAAAAGGTCCTATTTCAGGAGGAATCCTGGTATTTCTTGGAGAAGATGTGATATATTTGGGAGAAATGTGGCATTTCTGGAAGAAACTGTCCTCTTTTGGGGATAAAAGAGGTATTTGTGGGTGAAGAGGTCCTATTTGAAGGGGGAAAGCTGGTATTTCTTGGAGAAGATGTGATATATTTGGGAGAAATGTGGCATGTCTGGAAGAAACTGTCCTATTTTGGGGATAAAAGAGGTATTTGTGGGTGACAAGGTCCTATTTGAAGGGGGAAAGCTGGTATTTCTTGGAGAAGATGTGATATATTTGGGAGAAATGTGGCATGTCTGGAAGAAACTGTCCTATTTTGGGGATCAAACAGGTATTTGTGGGTGAAAAGGTCCTATTTCAAGAGGCAAGCCTGGTATTTCTTGGAGAAGATGTGATATATTTGGGAGAAATCTGGCATGTCTGGAAGAAAATGTCCTATTTTGGGGATAAAAGAGGTATTTGTGGGTGAAAAGGTCCTATTTCAAGGGGGAAACCTGGTATTTCTTGGAGAAGATGTGATATATTTGGGAGAAATGTGGCCTTTCTGGAAGAAACTGTCCTATTTTGGGGATAAAAGAGGTATTTGTGGGTGAAAAGGTCCTACTTGACGGCGGAAAGCTGGTATATCTTGGAGAAGATGTGATATATTCGGGAGAAATGTGGCATTTCTGGAAGAAACTGTCCTCTTTTGGGGATAAAAGAGGTATTTGTGGGTGAAAAGGTCCTATTTGAAGGAGGAATCCTGGTATTTCTTGGAGAAGATGTGATATATTTGGGAGAAATGTGGCATATCTGGAAGAAACTGTCCTCTTTTGGGGATAAAAGAGGTATTTGTGGGTGAAGAGGTCCTATTTGAAGGGGGAAACGTGGTATTTCTTGGAGAAGATGTGATATATTTGGGAGAAATGTGGCATGTCTGGAAGAAACTGTCCTATTTTGGGGATAAAAGAGGTATTTGTGGGTGAAAAGGCCCTATTTCAGGAGGAATCCTGGTATTTCTAGGAGAAGATGTGATATATCTGGGAGAAATGAGGCATTTCTGGCAGAAACTGTCCTATTTTGGGGATAAAACAGGTATTTGTGGGTGAAAAGGTCCTATTTGAAGGGGGAAACCTGGTATTTCTTGGAGAAGATGTGCTATATTTGGGAGAAATGTGGCATTTCTGGAAGAAACTGTCCTATTTTGGGGATAAAAGAGGTATTTGTGGGTGAAAAGGTCCTATTTGAAGGGGTCGACGTGGTATTTCTTGGAGAAGATGTGATATATTTGGGAGGAATCTGGTATTTCTGGAAGAAACTGTCCTATTTTGTGTATAAAAGAGGTATTTGTGGGTGAAAAGGTCCTATTTCAGGAGGAATCCTGGTATTTCTTGGAGAAGATGTGATATATTTGGGAGAAATGTGGCATTTCTGGAAGAAACTGTCCTCTTTTGGGGATAAAAGAGGTATTTGTGGGTGAAGAGGTCCTATTTGAAGGGGGAAAGCTGGTATTTCTTGGAGAAGATGTGATATATTTGGGAGAAATGTGGCATGTCTGGAAGAAACTGTCCTATTTTGGGGATAAAAGAGGTATTTGTGGGTGAAAAGGTCCTATTTGAAGGGGGAAACCTGGTATTTCTTGGAGAAGATGTGATATATTTGGGAGAAATGTGGCATGTCTGGAAGAAACTGTCCTATTTTGGGGATAAATGAGGTATTTGTGGGTGAAAAGGTCCTATTTCAGGAGGAATCCTGGTATTTCTTGGAGAAGATGTGATATATTTGGGAGAAATGTGGCATGTCTGGAAGAAAATGTCCTATTTTGGGGATAAAAGAGGTATTTGTGGGTGAAAAGGTCCTATTTCAAGGGGGAAACCTGGTATTTCTTGGAGAAGATGTGATCTATTTGGGAGAAATCTGGCATGTCTGGAAGAAACTGTCCTATTTTGGGGATCAAACAGGTACTTGTGGGTGAAATGGTCCTATTTGACGGCGGAAAGCTGGTATTTCTTGGAGAAGATGTGATATATTTGGGAGAAATGTGGCATGTCTGGAAGAAACTGTCCTATTTTGGGGATCAAACAGGTATTTGTGGGTGAAAAGGTCCTATTTCAAGAGGCAAGCCTGGTATTTCTTGGAGAAGATGTGATATATTTGGGAGAAATCTGGCATGTCAGGAAGAAAATGTCCACTTTTGGGGATAAAACAGGTATTACATGGTGAAAAGGTCCTATTTCAAGGGGGAGGCCTGGTATTTCTTGGAGAAGCTGTGATCTATTTGGGAGAAATGTGGCATGTCTGGAAGAAACTGTCCTATTTTGGGGATCAAACAGGTACTTGTGGGTGAAATGGTCCTATTTGACGGCGGAAAGCTGGTATTTCTTGGAGAAGATGTGATATATTTGGGAGAAATGTGGCATGTCTGGAAGAAACTGTCCTATTTTGGGGATCAAACAGGTATTTGTGGGTGAAAAGGTCCTATTTGAAGGGGGAAAGCTGGTATTTCTTGGAGAGGATGTGATATATTTGGGAGAAATGTGGCATGTCAGGAAGAAACTGTCCTATTTTGGGGATAAAAGAGGTATTTGTGGGTGAAAAGGTCCTATTTCAAGAGGCAAGCCTGGTATTTCTTGGAGAAGATGTGATATATTTGGGAGAAATGTGGCATGTCAGGAAGAAAATGTCCTCTTTTGGGGATAAAACAGGCATTACAGGGTGAAAAGGTCCTATTTCATGGGGGAGGCCTGGTATTTCTTGGAGAAGATGTGATATATTTGGGAGAAATGTGGCATGTCAGGATGAAACTGTCCTATTTTGGGGATAAAAGAGGTATTTGTGGGTGAAAAGTTCCTATTTGAAGGGGGAAAGCTGGTATTTCTTGGAGAAGCTGTGATATATTTGGGAGAAATGTGGCATGTCTGGAAGAAACTGTCCTATTTTGGGGATCAAACAGGTATTTGTGGGTGAAATGGTCCTATTTGACGGCGGAAAGCTGGTATTTCTTGGAGAAGATGTGATATATTTGGGAGAATTGTGGCATTTCTGGAAGAAACTGTCCTCTTTTGGGGATAAAACAGGTATTTGTGGGTGAAAAGGTCCTATTTGAAGGGGGAAAGCTGGTATTTCTTGGAGAGGATGTGATATATTTGGGAGAAATGTGGCATTTCTGGAAGAAAATGTCCTATTTTGGGGATCAAACAGGTATTTGTGGGTGAAAAGGTCCTATTTGAAGGGGGAAACCTGGTATTTCTTGGAGAAGATGTGATATATTTGGGAGAAATGTGGCATTTCTGGAAGAAACTGTCCTATTTTGGGGATAAAAGAGGTATTTGTGGGTGAAAAGGTCCTATTTGAAGGGGGAAAGCGGGTATTTCTTGGAGAAGATGTGATATATTTGGAAGAAATCTGGCATGTCAGGAAGAAACTGTCCTCTTTTGGGTATAAAAGAGGTATTTGTGGGTGAAAAGGTCCTACTTGACGGCGGAAAGCTGGTATTTCTTGGAGAAGATGTGATATATTTGGGAGAAATGTGGCATTTCTGGAAGAAAATGTCCTCTTTTGGGGATAAAAGAGGTATTTGTGGGTGAAAAGGTCCTATTTCAGGAGGAATCCTGGTATTTCTTGGAGAAGATGTTCTATATTTGGGAGAAATGTGGTCTTTCTGGAAGAAACTGTCCTCTTTTGGGGATAAAAGAGGTATTTGTGGGTGATAAGGTCCTATTTGAAGGGGGAAAGCTGGTATTTCTTGGAGAAGATGTGATATATTTGGGAGAAATGTGGCATTTCTGGAAGAAACTGTCCTATTTTGGGGATAAAAGAGGTATTTGTGGGAGAAAAGGTCCGATTTGAAGGGGGAAACGTGGTATTTCTTGGAGAAGATGTTCTATATTTGGGAGAAATGTGGCATTTCTGGAAGAAACTGTCCTATTTTGGGGATAAAAGAGGTATTTGTGGGTGAAAAGGCCCTATTTCAGGAGGAATCCTGGTATTTCTAGGAGAAGATGTGATATATCTGGGAGAAATGTGGCATTTCTGGAAGAAACTGTCCTCTTTTGGGGATAAAACAGGTATTTGTGGGTGAAAAGGTCCTATTTGAAGGGGGAAACCTGGTATTTCTTGGAGAAGATGTGCTATATTTTTCGGAGAAATGTGGCATTTCTGGAAGAAACTGTCCTCTTTTGGGGATAAAAGAGGTATTTGTGGGTGAAAAGGTCCTATTTGAAGGAGGAATCCTGGTATTTCTTGGAGAAGATGTGATATATTTGGGAGAAATCTGGCATGTCAGGAAGAAAATGTCCTCTTTTGGGGATAAAACAGCTATTACAGTGTGAAAAGGTCCTATTTCAAGGAGGAGGCCTGGTATTTCTTGGAGAAGATGTGATATATTTGGGAGAAATGTGGCATGTCTGGAAGAAACTGTCCTATTTTGGGGATAAAAGAGGTATTTGTGGGTGAAAAGGTCCTATTTGAAGGGGGGTAGCTGGTATTTCTTGGAGAAGATGTGATATATTTGGGAGAAATGTGGCATGTCTGGAAGAAACTGTCCTATTTTGGGGATCAAACAGGTATTTGTGGGTGAAATGGTCCTATTCGACGGCGGAAAGCTGGTATTTCTTGGAGAAGATGTGATATATTTGGGAGAAATGTGGCATTTCTGGAAGAAACTGTCCTCTTTTGGGGATAAAAGAGGTATTTGTGGGTGAAAAGGTCCTATTTGAAGGGGGAAAGCTGGTATTTCTTGGAGAGGATGTGATATATTTGGGAGAAATGTGGCATTTCTGGAAGAAACTGTCCTATTTTGGGGATAAAAGAGGTATTTGTGGGTGAAAAGGTCCTATTTGAAGGGGGAAAACTGGTATTTCTTGGAGAAGATGTGATATATTTGGGAGAAATGTGGCATGTCTGGAAGAAACTGTCCTATTTTGGGGATAAAAGAGGTATTTGTGGGTGAAAAGGTCCTATTTCAAGGGGGAAAGCTGGTATTTCTTGGAGTAGATGTGATCTATTTGGGAGAAATGTGGCATTTCTGGAAGAAAGTGTCCTCTTTTGGGGATAAAAGAGGTATTTGTGGGAGAAAAGGTCCTATTTCAAGGGGGAACCTGGTATTTCTTGGAGAAGATGTGATATATTTGGGAGAAATGTGGCTTGTCAGGAAGAAACTGTCCTCTTTTGGGGATAAAAGAGGTATTTGTGGGTGAAAAGGTCTTATTTGAAGGGGGAAACCTGGTATTTCTTGGAGAAGGTGTGATATATTTGGGAGAAATGTGGCATTTCTGGAAGAAACTGTCCTATTTTGGGGATAAAACAGGTATTTGTGGGTGAAAAGGTCCTATTTCAGGAGGAATCCTGGTATTTCTTGGAGAAGATGTTCTATATTTGGGAGAAATGTGGTCTTTCTGGAAGAAACTGTCCTCTTTTGGGATAAAAGAGGTATTTGTGGGTGATAAGGTCCTATTTGAAGGGGGAAACCTGGTATTTCTTGGAGAAGATGTGATATATTTGGGAGAAATGTGGCATTTCTGGAAGAAACTGTCCTATTTTGGGGATAAAAGAGGTATTTGTGGGTGAAAAGGTCCTATTTAAAGGGGGAAACCTGGTATTTCTTGCAGGAGATGTGATATATTTGGGAGAAATGTGGCATTTCTGGAAGAAACTGTCCTATTTTGGGGATAAAAGAGGTATTTGTGGGTGAAAAGGTCCGATTTGAAGGGGGAAACGTGGTATTTCTTGGAGAAGCTGTGATAAATTTGGGAGAAATGTGGCATGTCTGGAAGAAACTGTCCTCTTTTGGGGATACAAGAGGTATTTCTGGGTGAAAAGGCCCTATTTCAGGAGGAATCCTGGTATTTCTTGGAGAAGATGTGATATATCTGGAGAAATGAGGCATTTCTGGAAGAAACTGTCCTCTTTTGGGGATAAAAGAGGTATTTGTGGGTGAAAAGGTCCTATTTCAAGGGGGAAACCTGGTATTTCTTGGAGAAGATGTGCTATATTTGGGAGAAATGTGGCATTTCTGGAAGAAACTGTCCTATTTTGGGGATAAAAGAGGTATTTGTGGGTGAAAAGGTCCTATTTGAAGGGGTCAACGCGGTATTTCTTGGAGAAAATGTGATATATTTGGGAGAAATCTGGTATTTCTGGAAGAAACTGTCCTCTTTTGGGGATAAAAGAGGCATTTGTGGGTGAAGAGGTCCTATTTGAAGGGGGAAAGCTGGTATTTCTTGGAGAAGATGTGATATATTTGGGAGAAATGTGGCATTTCTGGAAGAAACTGTCCTTGTTTGGGGATAAAAGAGGAATCTGTGGGTGAAAAGGTCCTATTTGAAGGGGGAAAGCTGGTATTTCTTGGAGAAGATGTGATATATTTGGGAGAAATGTGGCATGTCTGGAAGAAACTGTCCTATTTTGGGGATCAAACAGGTATTTGTGGGTGAAAAGGTCCTATTTCAAGAGGCAAGCCTGGTATTTCTTGGAGAAGATGTGATATATTTGGGAGAAATGTGGCATGTCAGGAAGAAAATGTCCTCTTTTGGGGATAAAACAGGCATTACAGGGTGAAAAGGTCCTATTTCATGGGGGAGGCCTGGTATTTCTTGGAGAAGATGTGATATATTTGGGAGAAATGTGGCATGTCAGGAAGAAACTGTCCTATTTTGGGGATAAAACAGGTATTTGTGGGTGTAAAGTTCCTATTTGAAGGGGGAAAGCTGGTATTTCTTGGAGAAGCTGTGATATATTTGGGAGAAATGTGGCATGTCTGGAAGAAACTGTCCTATTTTGGGGTTCAAACAGGTATTTGTGGGTGAAATGGTCCTATTTGACGGCGGAAAGCTGGTATTTCTTGGAGAAGATGTGCTATATTTGGGAGAAATGTGGCATTTCTGGAAGAAACTGTCCTATTTTGGGGATAAAAGAGGTATTTGTGGGTGGAAAGGTCCTATTTGAAGGGGGAAACGTGGTATTTCTTGGAGAGGATGTGATATATTTGGGAGAAATGTGGCATTTCTGGAAGAAACTGTCCTATTTTGGGGATAAAAGAGGTATTTGTGGGTGAAAAGGTCCTATTTGAAGGGGGAAAGCTGGTATTTCTTGGAGAAGATGTGATATATTTGGGAGAAATGTGGCCTTTCTGGAAGAAACTGTCCTATTTTGGGATAAAAGAGGTATTTGTGGGTGAAAAGGTCCTATTTGAAGGGGGAAAGCTGGTATTTCTTGGAGAAGATGTGATATATTTGGGAGAAATCTGGCATGTCAGGAAGAAACTGTCCTATTTTGGGGATAAAAGAGGTATTTGTGGGTGAAAAGGTCCTACTTAACGACGGAAAGCTGTTATTTCTTGGAGAAGATGTGATATATTTGGGAGAAATGTGGCATGTCTGGAAGAAACTGTCCTCTTTTGGGGATAAATGAGGTATTTGTGGGTGAAAAGGTCCTATTTCAGGAGGAATCCTGGTATTTCTTGGAGAAGATGTTCTATATTTGGGAGAAATGTGGTCTTTCTGGAAGAAACTGTCCTCTTTTGGGGATAAAAGAGGTATTTGTGGGTGATAAGGTCCTATTTGAAGGGGGAAAGCTGGTATTTCTTGGAGAAGATGTGATATATTTGGGAGAAATGTGGCATATCTGGAAGAAACTGTCCTCTTTTGGGGATAAAAGAGGTATTTGTGGGAGAAAAGGTCCGATTTGAAGGGGGAAACGTGGTATTTCTTGGAAAAGATGTTCTATATTTGGGAGAAATGTGGCATGTCTGGAAGAAACTGTCCTCTTTTGGGGATAAAAGAGGTATTTGTGGGTGAAAAGGCCCTATTTCAGGAGGAATCCTGGTATTTCTAGGAGAAGATGTGATATATTTGAGAGAAATGAGGCATTTCTGGAAGAAATTGTCCTATTTTGGGGATAAAACAGGTATTTGTGGGTGAAAAGGTCCTATTTGAAGGGGGAAACCTGGTATTTCTTGGAGAAGATGTGCTATATTTGGGAGAAATGTGGCATGTCTGGAAGAAACTGTCCTCTTTTGGGGATAAAAGAGGTATTTGTGGGTGAAAAGGTCCTATTTGAAGGGGTCAACGTGGTATTTCTTGGAGAAGATGTGATATATTTGGGAGGAATCTGGTATTTCTGGAAGAAACTGTCCTATTTTGTGTATAAAAGAGGTATTTGTGGGTGAAAAGGTCCTATTTCAGGAGGAATCCTGGTATTTCTTGGAGAAGATGTGATATATTTGGGAGAAATGTGGCATTTCTGGAAGAAACTGTCCTCTTTTGGGGATAAAAGAGGTATTTGTGGGTGAAGAGGTCCTATTTGAAGGGGGAAAGCTGGTATTTCTTGGAGAAGATGTGATATATTTGGGAGAAATGTGGCATGTCTGGAAGAAACTGTCCTATTTCGGGGATAAAAGAGGTATTTGTGGGTGACAAGGTCCTATTTGAAGGGGGAAAGCTGGTATTTCTTGGAGAAGATGTGATATATTTGGGAGAAATGTGGCATGTCTGGAAGAAACTGTCCTATTTTGGGGATCAAACAGGTATTTGTGGGTGAAAAGGTCCTATTTCAAGAGGCAAGCCTGGTATTTCTTGGAGAAGATGTGATATATTTGGGAGAAATGTGGCATGTCTGGAAGAAAATGTCCTATTTTGGGGATAAAAGAGGTATTTGTGGGTGAAAAGGTCCTATTTCAAGGGGGAAACCTGGTATTTCTTGGAGAAGATGTGATATATTTGGGAGAAATGTGGCCTTTCTGGAAGAAACTGTCCTCTTTTGGGGATAAAAGAGGTATTTGTGGGTGAAAAGGTCCTACTTGACGGCGGAAAGCTGGTATATCTTGGAGAAGATGTGATATATTCGGGAGAAATGTGGCATTTCTGGAAGAAACTGTCCTCTTTTGGGGATAAAAGAGGTATTTGTGGGTGAAAAGGTCCTATTTGAAGGAGGAATCCTGGTATTTCTTGGAGAAGATGTGATATATTTGGGAGAAATGTGGCATATCTGGAAGAAACTGTCCTCTTTTGGGATAAAAGAGGTATTTGTGGGTGATAAGGTCCTATTTGAAGGGGGAAACGTGGTATTTCTTGGAGAAGATGTGATATATTTGGGAGAAATGTGGCATGTCTGGAAGAAACTGTCCTATTTTGGGGATAAAAGAGGTATTTGTGGGTGAAAAGGCCCTATTTCAGGAGGAATCCTGGTATTTCTAGGAGAAGATGTGATATATCTGGGAGAAATGAGGCATTTCTGGAAGAAACTGTCCTATTTTGGGGATAAAACAGGTATTTGTGGGTGAAAAGGTCCTATTTGAAGGGGGAAACCTGGTATTTCTTGGAGAAGATGTGCTATATTTGGGAGAAATGTGGCATTTCTGGAAGAAACTGTCCTATTTTGGGGATAAAAGAGGTATTTGTGGGTGAAAAGGTCCTATTTGAAGGGGTCAACGTGGTATTTCTTGGAGAAGATGTGATATATTTGGGAGGAATCTGGTATTTCTGGAAGAAACTGTCCTATTTTGTGTATAAAAGAGGTATTTGTGGGTGAAAAGGTCCTATTTCAGGAGGAATCCTGGTATTTCTTGGAGAAGATGTGATATATTTGGGAGAAATGTGGCATTTCTGGAAGAAACTGTCCTCTTTTGGGGATAAAAGAGGTATTTGTGGGTGAAGAGGTCCTATTTGAAGGGGGAAACGTGGTATTTCTTGGAGAAGATGTGATATATTTGGGAGAAATGTGGCATGTCTGGAAGAAACTGTCCTCTTTTGGGGATAAAAGAGGTATTTGTGGGTGAAAAGGTCCTACTTGAAGGGGAAAGCTGGTATTTCTTGGAGAAGATGTGATATATTTGGGAGAAATGTGGCATGTCTGGAAGAAACTGTCCTATTTTGGGGATCAAACAGGTATTTGTGGGTGAAAAGGTCCTATTTCAAGAGGCAAGCCTGGTATTTCTTGGAGAAGATGTGATATATTTGGGAGAAATGTGGCATGTCTGGAAGAAAATGTCCTCTTTTGGGGATAAAAGAGGTATTTGTGGGTGAAAAGGTCCTATTTCAAGGGGGAAACCTGGTATTTCTTGGAGAAGATGTGATCTATTTGGGAGAAATCTGGCATGTCTGGAAGAAACTGTCCTATTTTGGGGATCAAACAGGTACTTGTGGGTGAAATGGTCCTATTTGACGGCGGAAAGCTGGTATTTCTTGGAGAAGATGTGATATATTTGGGAGAAATGTGGCATGTCTGGAAGAAACTGTCCTATTTTGGGGATCAAACAGGTATTTGTGGGTGAAAAGGTCCTATTTCAAGAGGCAAGCCTGGTATTTCTTGGAGAAGATGTGATATATTTGGGAGAAATCTGGCATGTCAGGAAGAAAATGTCCACTTTTGGGGATAAAACAGGTATTACAGGGTGAAAAGGTCCTATTTCAAGGGGGAGGCCTGGTATTTCTTGGAGAAGCTGTGATCTATTTGGAGAAATGTGGCATGTCTGGAAGAAACTGTCCTATTTTGGGGATCAAACAGGTACTTGTGGGTGAAATGGTCCTATTTGACGGCGGAAAGCTGGTATTTCTTGGAGAAGATGTGATATATTTGGGAGAAATGTGGCATGTCTGGAAGAAACTGTCCTATTTTGGGCATCAAACAGGTATTTGTGGGTGAAAAGGTCCTATTTGAAGGGGGAAAGCTGGTATTTCTTGGAGAGGATGTGATATATTTGGGAGAAATGTGGCATGTCAGGAAGAAACTGTCCTATTTTGGGGATAAAAGAGGTATTTGTGGGTGAAAAGGTCCTATTTCAAGAGGCAAGCCTGGTATTTCTTGGAGAAGATGTGATATATTTGGGAGAAATGTGGCATTTCAGGAAGAAAATGTCCTCTTTTGGGATAAAACAGGCATTACAGGGTGAAAAGGTCCTATTTCATGGGGGAGGCCTGGTATTTCTTGGAGAAGATGTGATATATTTGGGAGAAATGTGGCATGTCAGGATGAAACTGTCCTATTTTGGGGATAAAAGAGGTATTTGTGGGTGAAAAGTTCCTATTTGAAGGGGGAAAGCTGGTATTTCTTGGAGAAGCTGTGATATATTTGGGAGAAATGTGGCATGTCTGGAAGAAACTGTCCTATTTTGGGGATCAAACAGGTATTTGTGGGTGAAATGGTCCTATTTGACGGCGGAAAGCTGGTATTTCTTGGAGAAGATGTGATATATTTGGGAGAAATGTGGCATTTCTGGAAGAAACTGTCCTCTTTTGGGGATAAAACAGGTATTTGTGGGTGAAAAGGTCCTATTTGAAGGGGGAAAGCTGGTATTTCTTGGAGAGGATGTGATATATTTGGGAGAAATGTGGCATTTCTGGAAGAAAATGTCCTATTTTGGGGATAAAAGAGGAATTTGTGGGTGAAAAGGTCCTATTTGAAGGGGGAAACCTGGTATTTCTTGGAGAAGATGTGATATATTTGGGAGAAATGTGGCATTTCTGGAAGAAACTGTCCTCTTTTGGGGATAAAAGAGGTATTTGTGGGTGAAAAGGTCCTATTTGAAGGGGGAAAGCGGGTATTTCTTGGAGAAGATGTGATATATTTGGAAGAAATCTGGCATGTCAGGAAGAAACTGTCCTCTTTTGGGGATAAAAGAGGTATTTGTGGGTGAAAAGGTCCTACTTGACGGCGGAAAGCTGGTATTTCTTGGAGAAGATGTGATATATTTGGGAGAAATGTGGCCTTTCTGGAAGAAAATGTCCTCTTTTGGGGATAAAAGAGGTATTTGTGGGTGAAAAGGTCCTATTTCAGGAGGAATCCTGGTATTTCTTGGAGAAGATGTTCTATATTTGGGAGAAATGTGGTCTTTCTGGAAGAAACTGTCCTCTTTTGGGGATAAAAGAGGTATTTGTGGGTGATAAGGTCCTATTTGAAGGGGGAAAGCTGGTATTTCTTGGAGAAGATGTGATATATTTGGGAGAAATGTGGCATTTCTGGAAGAAACTGTCCTATTTTGGGGATAAAAGAGGTATTTGTGGGAGAAAAGGTCCGATTTGAAGGGGGAAACGTGGTATTTCTTGGAGAAGATGTTCTATATTTGGGAGAAATGTGGCATTTCTGGAAGAAACTGTCCTATTTTGGGGATAAAAGAGGTATTTGTGGGTGAAAAGGCCCTATTTCAGGAGGAATCCTGGTATTTCTAGGAGAAGATGTGATATATCTGGGAGAAATGTGGCATTTCTGGAAGAAACTGTCCTATTTTGGGATAAAACAGGTATTTGTGGGTGAAAAGGTCCTATTTGAAGGGGGAAACCTGGTATTTCTTGGAGAAGATGTGCTATATTTTTCGGAGAAATGTGGCATTTCTGGAAGAAACTGTCCTCTTTTGGGGATAAAAGAGGTATTTGTGGGTGAAAAGGTCCTATTTGAAGGAGGAATCCTGGTATTTCTAGGAGAAGATGTGATATATTTGGGAGAAATCTGGCATGTCAGGAAGAAAATGTCCTCTTTTGGGGATAAAACAGCTATTACAGTGTGAAAAGGTCCTATTTCAAGGAGGAGGCCTGGTATTTCTTGGAGAAGATGTGATATATTTGGGAGAAATGTGGCATGTCCTGGAAGAAACTGTCCTATTTTGGGGATAAAAGAGGTATTTGTGGTGAAAAGGTCCTATTTGAAGGGGGGTAGCTGGTATTTCTTGGAGAAGATGTGATATATTTGGGAGAAATGTGGCATGTCTGGAAGAAACTGTCCTATTTTGGGGATCAAACAGGTATTTGTGGGTGAAATGGTCCTATTCGACGGCGGAAAGCTGGTATTTCTTGGAGAAGATGTGATATATTTGGGAGAAATGTGGCATTTCTGGAAGAAACTGTCCTCTTTTGGGGATAAAAGAGGTATTTGTGGGTGAAAAGGTCCTATTTGAAGGGGGAAAGCTGGTATTTCTTGGAGAGGATGTGATATATTTGGGAGAAATGTGGCATTTCTGGAAGAAACTGTCCTATTTTGGGGATAAAACAGGTATTTGTGGGTGAAAAGGTCCTATTTGAAGGGGGAAAACTGGTATTTCTTGGAGAAGATGTGATATATTTGGGAGAAATGTGGCATGTCTGGAAGAAACTGTCCTATTTTGGGGATAAAAGAGGTATTTGTGGGTGAAAAGGTCCTATTTGAAGGGGGAAAGCTGGTATTTCTTGGAGTAGATGTGATCTATTTGGGAGAAATGTGGCATTTCTGGAAGAAAGTGTCCTCTTTTGGGGATAAAAGAGGTATTTGTGGAGAAAAGGTCCTATTTCAAGGGGGAACCTGGTATTTCTTGGAGAAGATGTGATATATTTGGGAGAAATGTGGCTTGTCAGGAAGAAACTGTCCTCTTTTGGGGATAAAAGAGGTATTTGTGGGTGAAAAGGTCTTATTTGAAGGGGGAAACCTGGTATTTCTTGGAGAAGGTGTGATATATTTGGGAGAAATGTGGCATTTCTGGAAGAAACTGTCCTATTTTGGGATAAAACAGGTATTTGTGGGTGAAAAGGTCCTATTTCAGGAGGAATCCTGGTATTTCTTGGAGAAGATGTTCTATATTTGGGAGAAATGTGGTCTTTCTGGAAGAAACTGTCCTCTTTTGGGGATAAAAGAGGTATTTGTGGGTGATAAGGTCCTATTTGAAGGGGGAAACCTGGTATTTCTTGGAGAAGATGTGATATATTTGGGAGAAATGTGGCATTTCTGGAAGAAACTGTCCTATTTTGGGGATAAAAGAGGTATTTGTGGGTGAAAAGGTCCTATTTAAAGGGGGAAACCTGGTATTTCTTGCAGGAGATGTGATATATTTGGGAGAAATGTGGCATTTCTGGAAGAAACTGTCCTATTTTGGGGATAAAAGAGGTATTTGTGGGTGAAAAGGTCCGATTTGAAGGGGGAAACGTGGTATTTCTTGGAGAAGCTGTGATATATTTGGGAGAAATGTGGCATGTCTGGAAGAAACTGTCCTCTTTTGGGGATACAAGAGGTATTTCTGGGTGAAAAGGCCCTATTTCAGGAGGAATCCAGGTATTTCTTGGAGAAGATGTGATATATCTGGCAGAAATGTGGCATTTCTGGACGAAACTGTCCTCTTTTGTGGATAAAAGAGGTATTTGTGGGTGAAAAGGTCCTATTTCAAGGGGGAAACCTGGTATTTCTTGGAGAAGATGTGCTATATTTGGGAGAAATGTGTTCTTTCTGGAAGAAACTGTCCTATTTTGGGGATAAAAGAGGTATTTGTGGGTGAAAAGGTCCTATTTGAAGGGGTCAACGCGGTATTTCTTGGAGAAAATGTGATATATTTGGGAGAAATCTGGTATTTCTGGAAGAAACTGTCCTCTTTTGGGGATAAAAGAGGCATTTGTGGGTGAAGAGGTCCTATTTGAAGGGGGAAAGCTGGTATTTCTTGGAGAAGATGTGATCTATTTGGGAGAAATGTGGCATTTCTGGAAGAAACTGTCCTCTTTTGGGGATAAAAGAGGTATTTGTGGGTGAAAAGGTCCTATTTGAAGGGGGAAAGCTGGTATTTCTTGGAGAAGATGTGATATATTTGGGAGAAATGTGGCATGTCTGGAAGAAACTGTCCTCTTTTGGGGATCAAACAGGTATTTGTGGGTGAAAAGGTCCTATTTCAAGAGGCAAGCCTGGTATTTCTTGGAGAAGATGTGATACATTTGGGAGAAATGTGGCATTTCTGGAAGAAACTGTCCTCTTTTGGGGATAAAACAGGTATTTGTGGTGAAAAGTTCCTATTTGAAGGGGGAAAGCTGGTATTTCTTGGAGAAGATGTGATATATTTGGGAGAAATGTGGCATGTCTGGAAGAAACTGTCCTCTTCTGGGGATAAAAGAGGTATTTGTGGGTGAAAATGTCCTATTTCAGGAGGAATCCTGGTATTTCTTGGAGAAGCTGTGATCTATTTGGGAGAAATGTGGCATGTCTGGAAGAAACTGTCCTATTTTGGGGATCAAACAGGTATTTGTGGGTGAAATGGTCCTATTTGATGGCGGAAAGCTGGTATTTCTTGGAGAAGATGTGATATATTTGGGAGAAATGTGGCATTTCTGGAAGAAACTGTCCTATTTTGGGGATAATAGAGGTATTTGTGGGTGAAAAGGTCCTATTTGAAGGGGGAAATCTGGTATTTCTTGGAGAGGATGTGATATATTTGGGAGAAATGTGGCATTTCTGGAAGAAACTGTCCTATTTTGGGGATAAAAGAGGTATTTGTGGGTGAAAGGGTCCTATTTCAAGAGGCAAGCCTGGTATTTCTTGGAGAGGATGTGATATATTTGGGAGAAATCTGGCATGTCAGGAAGAAACTGTCCTCTTTTGGGGATAAAACAGGCATTACAGGGTGAAAAGGTCCTATTTCATGGGGGAGGCCTGGTATTTCTTGGAGAAGATGTGATATATTTGGGAGAAATGTGGCATGTCAGGAAGAAACTGTCCTATTTTGGGGATAAAAGAGGTATTTGTGGGTGAAAAGTTCCTGTTTGAAGGGGGAAAGCTGGTATTTCTTGGAGAAGATGTGATATATTTGGGAGAAATGTGGCATGTCTGGAAGAAAATGTCCTATTTTGGGGATCAAACAGGTATTTGTGGGTGAAAAGGTCCTATTTGAAGGGGAAACCTGGTATTTCTTGGAGAAGATGTGATATATTTGGGAGAAATGTGGCATTTCTGGAAGAAACTGTCCTCTTTTGGGGATAAAAGAGGTATTTGTGGGTGAAAAGGTCCTATTTGATGGGGGAAAGCTGGTATTTCTTGGAGAGGATGTGCTATATTTGAGAGAAATGTGGCATTTCTGGAAGAAACTGTCCTCTTTTGGGGATCAAAGAGGTATTTGTGGGTGAAAAGGTCCTATTTGAAGGGGGAAAGCTGGTATTTCTTGGAGAAGATGTGATATATTTGGGAGAAATGTGGCATTTCTGGAAGAAACTGTCCTATTTTGGGGATAAAAGAGGTATTTGTGGGTGAAAAGGTCCTATTTGAAGGGGGAAAGCTGGTATTTCTTGGAGAAGATGTGATCTATTTGGGAGAAATCTGGCATGTCAGGAAGAAACTGTCCTCTTTTGGGGATAAAAGAGGTATTTGTGGGTGAAAAGCTCCTACTTGACGGCGGAAAGCTGGTATTTCTTGGAGAAGATGTGATATATTTGGAGAAATGTGGCCTTTCTGGAAGAAAATGTCCTCTTTTGGGGATAAAAGAGGTATTTGTGGGTGAAAAGGTCCTATTTCAGGAGGAATCCTGGTATTTCTTGGAGAAGATGTTCTATATTTGGGAGAAATGTGGTCTTTCTGGAAGAAACTGTCCTCTTTTGGGGATAAAAGAGGTATTTGTGGGTGATAAGGTCCTATTTGAAGAGGGAAACCTGGCGTTTCTTGGAGAAGATGTTCTATATTTGGGAGAAATGTGGCATGTCTGGAAGAAACTGTCCTATTTTGGGGATAAAAGAGGTATTTGTGGGTGAAAAGGCCCTATTTCAGGAGGAATCCTGGTATTTCTTGGAGAAGATGTGATATATTTGGGAGAAATGTGGCCTTTCTGGAAGAAACTGTCCTCTTTTGGGGATAAAACAGGTATTTGTGGGTGAAAAGGTCCTATTTGAAGGGGGAAACCTGGTATTTCTTGGAGAAGATGTGCTATATTTGGGAGAAATGTGGCATTTCTGGAAGAAACTGTCCTCTTTTGGGGATGAAAGAGGTATTTGTGGGTGAAAAGGTCCTATATGAAGGGGTCAACGTGGTATTTCTTGGAGAAGATGTGATATATTTGGGAGGAATCTGGTATTTCTGGAAGAAACTGTCCTCTTTTGAGGATAAAAGAGGTATTTGTGGGTGAAAAGGTCCTATTTGAAGGGGGAAACGTGGTATTTCTTGGAGAAGATGTGATATATTTGGGAGAAATGTGGCATGTCTGGAAGAAACTGTCCTCTTTTGGGGATAAAACAGGTATTTGTGGGTGAAAAGGTCCTATTTCAAGAGGCAAGCCTGGTATTTCTTGGAGAAGATGTGATATATTTGGGAGAAATCTGGCATGTCAGGAAGAAAATGTCCACTTTTGGGGATAAAATAGGTATTTCAGGGTGAAAAGGTCCTATTTCAAGGGGGAGGCCTGGTATTTCTTGGAGAAGATGTGATATATTTGGGAGAAATGTGACATGTCAGGAAGAAACTGTCCTATTTTGGGGATAAAAGAGGTATTTGTGGGTGAAAAGGTCCTATTTGAAGGGGGAAACGTGGTATTTCTTGGAGAGGATGTGATATATTTGGGAGAAATGTGGCATTTCTGGAAGAAACTGTCCTCTTTTGGGGATAAAAGAGGTATTTGTGGGTGAAAAGGTCCTATTTGAAGGGGGAAACCTGGTATTTCTTGGAGAAGATGTGATATATTTGGGAGAAATGTGGCATGTCTGGAAGAAACTGTCCTATTTTGGGGATAAAAGAGGTATTTGTGGGTGAAAAGGTCCTATTTCCAGGGGGAAACCTGGTATTTCTTGGAGAAGATGTGATATATTTGGGAGAAATGTGGCATTTCTGGCAGAAACTGTCCTATTTTGGGGATCAAACAGGTATTTGTGGGAGAAAAGGTCCTATTTCAAGGGGGAACCTGGTATTTCTTGGAGAAGCTGTGATATATTTGGGAGAAATGTGGCATTTCTGGAAGAAACTGTCCTATTTTGGGGATCAAACAGGTATTTGTGGGAGAAAAGGTCCTATTTCAAGGGGGAACCTGGTATTTCTTGGAGAAGATGTGATATATTTGGGAGAAATGTGGCATGTCAGGAAGAAACTGTCCTAATTTGGGGATAAAAGAGGTATTTGTGGGTGAAAAGGTCCTATTTCAGGAGGAATCCTGGTAATTCTTGGTGAAGATGTTCTATATTTGGGAGAAATGTGGTCTTTCTGGAAGAAACTGTCCTCTTTTGGGGATAAAAGAGGTATTTGTGGGTGATAAGGTCCTATTTGAAGGGGGAAACCTGGTATTTCTTGGAGAAGGTGTGATATATTGGGGAGAAATGTGGCATTTCTGGAAGAAACTGTCCTCTTTTGGGGATAAAAGAGGTATTTGTGGGTGAAAAGGTCCTATTTCAGGAGGAATCCTGGTATTTCTTGGAGAAGATGTGATATATTTGGGAGAAATGTGGCATTTCTGGAAGAAACTGTCCTCTTTTGGGGATAAAAGAGGTATTTGTGGGTGAAAAGGTCCTATTTCAGGAGGAATCCTGGTATTTCTTGGAGAAGATATTCTATATTTGGGAGAAATGTGGTCTTTCTGGAAGAAACTGTCCTCTTTTGGGGATAAAAGAGGTATTTGTGGGTGATAAGGTCCTATTTGAAGGGGGAAACCTGGTATTTCTTGGAGAAGATGTGATATATTTGGGAGAAATGTGGCATGTCTGGAAGAAACTGTCCTATTTTGGGGATAAAAGAGGTATTTGTGGCTGAAAAGGCCCTATTTCAGGAGGAATCCTGGTATTTCTAGGAGAAGATGTGATATATCTGGCAGAAATGAGGCATTTCTGGAAGAAACTGTCCTATTTTGGGGATAAAACAGGTATTTGTGGGTGAAAAGGTCCTATTTCCAGGGGGAAACCTGGTATTTCTTGGAGAAGATGTGCTATATTTGGGAGAAATGTGGCATTTCTGGAAGAAACTGTCCTCTTTTGGGGATAAAAGAGGTATTTGTGGGTGAAAAGGTCCTATTTGAAGGGGTCAAAGTGGTATTTCTTGGAGAAGATGTGATATATTTGGGAGAAATCTGGTATTTCTGGAAGAAACTGTCCTCTTTTGGGGATAAAAGAGGTATTTGTGGGTTAAGAGGTCCTATTTCCAGGGGGAAAGCTGGTATTTCTTGGAGAAGATGTGATATATTTGGGAGAAATGTGGCATGTCTGGAAGAAACTGTCCTCTTTTGGGGATAAAACAGGTATTTGTGGGTGAAAAGGTCCTATTTCCAGGGGGAAACCTGGTATTTCTTGGAGAAGCTGTGATATATTTGGGAGAAATGTGGCATGTCTGGAAGAAACTGTCCTCTTTAGGGGATAAAAGAGGTATTTGTGGGTGAAAAGGTCCTATTTCAAGAGGCAAGACTGGTATTTCTTGGAGAAGACGTGATACATTTGGGAGAAATGTGGCATTTCTGGAAGAAACTGTCCTCTTTTGGGGATAAAAGAGGTATTTGTGGGTGAAAAGGTCCTATTTGAAGGGGGAAAGCTGGTATTTCTAGGAGAGGATGTGATATATTTGGGAGAAATGTGGCATTTCTGGAAGAAACTGTCCTATTTTGGGGATAGAAGAGGTATTTGTGGGTGAAAAGGTCCTATTTGAAGGGGGAAAGCTGATATTTCTTGGAGAAGATGTGATATATTTAGGACAAATGTGGCCTTTCTGGAAGAAACTGTCCTCTTTTGGGGATAAAAGAGGAATTTGTGGGTGAAAAGGTCCTATTTGAAGGGGGAAACCTGGTATTTCTTGGAGAAGATGTGATATTTGGAAGAAATGTGGCATGTCTGGAAGAAACTGTCCTATTTTGGGGATCAAACAGGTATTTGTGGTAGAAAAGGTCCTATTTCAAGGGGGAACCTGGTATTTCTTGGAGAAGCTGTGATATATTTGGGAGAAATGTGGCCTTTCTGGACGAAACTGTCCTATTTTGGGGAGAAAAGTGGTATTTGTGGGTGAAAAGGTCCTATTTGAAGGGGGAAACCTGGTATTTGTGGGAGAAGATGTGATATATTTGGGAGAAATGTGGCATTTCTGGAAGAATCTGTCCTCTTTTGGGATAAAAGAGGTATTTGTGGGTGAAAAGGTCCTATTTCAGGAGGAATCCTGGTATTTCTTGGAGAAGATGTGATATATTTGGGAGAAATGTGGCATTTCTGGAAGAAACTGTCCTCTTTTGGGGATAAAAGAGGTATTTGTGGGTGAAAAGGTCCTATTTGAAGGGGGAACCCTGGTATTTCTTGGAGAAGATGTGATATATTTGGGAGAAATGTGGCATTTCTGGAAGAAACTGTCCTATTTTGGGGATAAAAGAGGTATTTGTGGGTGAAAAGGTCCTATTTGAATGGGGAACCCTGGTATTTCTTGGAGGAGATGTGATATGTTTGGGAGAAATGTGGCCTTTCTGGAAGAAACTGTCCTCTTTTGGGGATAAAAGAGGTATTTGTGGGTGAAAAGGCCCTATTTCAGGAGGAATCCCGGTATTTCTAGGAGATGATGTGGTATATCTGGGAGAAATGTGGCATTTCTGGAAGAAACTGTCCTATTTTGGGGATAAAAGAGGTATTTGTGGGTGAAAAGGTCCTATTTGAAGGGGGAAAGCTGGTATTTCTTGGAGAAGATGTGATATATTTGGGAGAAATGTGGCATTTCTGGAAGAAACTGTCCTCTTTTGGGGATAAAAGAGGTATTTGTGGGTGAAAAGGTCCTATTCGAAGGGGGAACCCTGGTATTTCTTGGAGAAGATGTGATATATTTGGGAGAAATGTGGCATGTCTGGAAGAAACTGTCCTCTTTTGGGGATAAAACAGGTATTTGTGGGTGAAAAGGCCCTATTTCAGGAGGAATCCTGGTATTTCTAGGAGATGATGTGATATATCTGGGAGAAATGTGGCATTTCTGGAAGAAACTGTCCTCTTTTGGGGATCAAAGAGGTATTTGTGGGTGAAAAGGTCCTATTAAGGGGGAAACCTGGTATTTCTTGGAGAAGATGTGATATATTTGGGAGAAATCAGGCATTTCTGGAAGAAACTGTCCTATTTTGGGGATAAAAGAGGTATTTGTGGTGAAAAGGTCCTATTTGAAGGGGGAAAGCTGGTATTTCTTGGAGAAGATGTGATATATTTGGGAGAATCTGGTATTTCTGGAAGAAACTGTCCTCTTTTGGGGATAAAAGAGGTATTTGTGGGTGAAAAGGTCCTATTTGAAGGGGGAAAGCTGGTATTTCTTGGAGAAGATGTGATATATTTGGGAGAAATGTGGCATTTCTGGAAGAAACTGTCCTCTTTTGGGGATAAAAGAGGTATTTGTGGGTGAAAAGTTCCTATTTCAGGAGGAATCCTGGTATTTCTTGGAGAAGATGTGATATATTTGGGAGAAATCTGGCCTTTCAGGCAGAAACTGCCATATTTTGGGGATAAAAGAGGTATTTGTGGGAGAAAAGTTCCTATTTCAAGGGGGAAAGCTGGTATTTCTTGGAGAAGATGTGATATATTTGGGAGAAATGTGGCATGTCTGGAAGAAACTGTCCTATTTTGGGATCAAACAGGTACTTGTGGGTGAAATGGTCCTATTTCAAGAGGCAAGCCTGGTATTTCTTGGAGAAGATGTCGTATATTTGGGAGAAATGTGGCATTTCTGGAAGAAACTGTCCTCTTTTGGGGATAAAAGAGGTATATGTGGGTGAAAAGGTCCTATTTGAAGGGGGAAACCTGGTATTTCTGGGAGAAGATGTGATATATTTGGGAGAAATGTGGCATGTCAGGAAGAAACTGTCCTATTTTGGGGATCAAACAGGTATTTGTGGTTGAAATGGTCCTATTTGACGGCGGAAAGCTGGTATTTCTTGGAGAAGATGTGATCTATTTGGGAGAAATGTGGCATTTCTGGAAGAAACTGTCCTCTTTTGGGATAAAAGAGGTATTTGTGGGTGAAAAGGTCCTATTTGAAGGGGGAAACCTGGTATTTCTTGGAGAGGATGTGATATATTTGGGAGAAATGTGGCATTTCTGGAAGAAACTGTCCTATTTTGGGGATAAAAGAGGTATTTGTGGGTGAAAAGGTCCTATTTCCAGGTGGAAACCTGGTATTTCTTGGAGAAGATGTGATATATTTGGGAGAAATGTGGCATGTCTGGAAGAAACTGTCCTATTTTGGGGATCAAACAGGTATTTGTGGGAGAAAAGGTCCTATTTCAAGGGGGAACCTGGTATTTCTTGGAGAAGATGTGATATATTTGGGAGAAATGTGGCATGTCAGGAAGAAACTGTCCTATTTTGGGGATAAAAGAGGTATTTGTGGGTGAAAAGGTCTTATTTGAAGGGGGAAACCTGGTATTTCTTGGAGAAGCTGTGATATATTTGGGAGAAATGTGGCATTTCTGGAAGAAACTGTCCTCTTTTGGGGATAAAAGAGGTATTTGTGGGTGAAAAGGTCCTATTTGAAGGGGGAAACCTGGTATTTCTTGGAGAAGATGTGATATATTTGGGAGAAATGTGGCATTTCTGGAAGAAACTGTCCTCTTTTGGGGATAAAAGAGGTATTTGTGGGTGAAAAGGTTCTATTTCAGGAGGAATCCTGGTAATTCTTGGAGAAGATGTTCTATATTTGGGAGAAATGTGGTCTTTCTGGAAGAAACTGTCGTATTTTGGGGATAAAAGAGGTATTTGTGGGTGAAAAGGTCCTATTTGAAGGGGGAAACGTGGTATTTCTTGGAGAAGATGTGATATATTTGGGAGAAATGTGGCATGTCTGGAAGAAACTGTCCTCTTTTGGGATACAAGAGGGATTTGTGGGTGAAAAGGCCCTATTTCAGGAGGAATCCTGGTATTTCTAGGAGAAGATGTGATATATCTGGCAGAAATGAGGCATTTCTGGAAGAAACTGTCCTATTTTGGGGATCAAAGAGGTATTTGTGGGTGAAAAGGTCCTATTTGAAGGGGTCAACGTGGTATTTCTTGGAGAAGATGTGATATATTTGGGAGAAATCTGGTATTTCTGGAAGAAACTGTCCTCTTTTGGGGATAAAAGAGGTATTTGTGGGTGAAGAGGTCCTATTTGAAGGGGGAAAGCTGGTATTTCTTGGAGAAGATGTGATATATTTGGGAGAAATGTGGCATGTCTGGCAGAAACTGTCCTCTTTTGGGGATAAAAGAGGTATTTGTGGGTGAAAAGGTCCTATTTCCAGGGGGAAAGCTGGTATTTCTTGGATAAGCTGTGATATATTTGGGAGAAATGTGGCATGTCTGGAAGAAACTGTCCTCTTTTGGGGATCAAACAGGTATTTGTGGGTGAAAAGGTCCTATTTCAAGAGGCAAGCCTGGTATTTCTTGGAGAAGATGTGATATATTTGGGAGAAATCTGGCATGTCAGGAAGAAAATGTCCTCTTTTGGGGATAAAAGAGGTATTTGTGGGTGAAGAGGTCCTATTTGAAGGGGGAAACCTGGTATTTCTTGGAGAAGATGTGATATATTTGGGAGAAATGTGGCATTTCTGGAAGAAACTGTCCTCTTTTGGGGATAAAAGAGGTATTTGTGGGTGAAAAGGTCCTATTTCAGTAGGAATCTTGGTATTTCTTGGAGAAGATGTGATATATTTGGGAGAAATCTGGCATGTCAGGAAGAAAATGTCCTCTTTTGGGTATAAAACAGGTATTACAGGGTGAAAAGGCCCTATTTCAAGGGGGAGGCCTGGTATTTCTTGGAGAAGATGTGATATATTTGGGAGAAATGTGGCATGTCTGGAAGAAACTGTCCTATTTTGGGGATAAAACAAGTATTTGTGGGTGAAAAGGTCCTATTTCAAGAGGCAAGCCTGGTATTTCTTGGAGAAGATGTGATATATTTGGGAGAAATCTGGCATGTCAGGAAGAAAATGTCCTCTTTTGGGGATAAAACAGGTATTACAGGGTGAAAAGGTCCTATTTCAAGGGGGAGGCCTGGTATTTCTTGGAGAAGATGTGATATATTTGGGAGAAATGTGGCATGTCAGGAAGAAACTGTCCTATTTTGGGGATCAAACAGGTATTTGTGGGTGAAATGGTCCTATTTGACGGCGGAAAGCTGGTATTTCTTGGAGAAGATGTGATCAATTTGGGTGAAATGCGGCATTTCTGGAAGAAACTGTCCTATTTTGGGGATAAAAGAGGTATTTGTGGGTGAAAAGGTCCTATTTGAAGGGGGAAAGCTGGTATTTCTTGGAGAAGATGTGATATATTTGGGACAAATGTGGCCTTTCTGGAAGAAACTGTCCTCTTTTGGGGATAAAAGAGGTATTTGTGGGTGAAAAGGTCCTATTTCCAGGGGGAAACCTGGTATTTCTTGGAGAAGATGTGATATATTTGGGAGAAATGTGGCATGTCTGGAATAAACTGTCCTATTTTGGGGATCAAACAGGTATTTGTGGGAGAAAAGGCCCTATTTCAAGGGGGTACCTGGTATTTCTTGGAGAAGATGTGATATATTTGGGAGAAATGTGGCATGTCAGGAAGAAACTGTCCTATTTTGGGGATAAAAGAGGTATTTGTGGGTGAAAAGGTCCTATTTCAGGAGGAATCCTGGTATTTCTTGGAGAAGATGTGATATATTTGGGAGAAATGTGGCATGTCTGGAAGAAACTGTCCTCTTTTGGGGATAAAAGAGGTATTTGTGGGTGAAAAGGCCCTATTTCAGGAGGAATCCTGGTATTTCTAGGAGATGATGTGATATATCTGGGAGAAATGTGGCATTTCTGGAAGAAACTGTCCTCTTTTGGGGATAAAAGAGGTATTTGTGGGTGAAAAGGTCCTATTTGAAGGGGGAAACCTGGTATTTCTTGGAGAAGATGTGATATATTTGGGAGAAATCAGGCATTTCTGGAAGAAACTGTCCTCTTTTGGGGATAAAAGAGGTATTTGTGGGTGAAAAGGTCCTATTTCCAGGGGGAAACCTGGTATTTCTTGGAGAAGATGTGATATATTTGGGAGGAATCTGGTATTTCTGGAAGAAACTGTCCTCTTTTGGGGATAAAAGAGGTATTTGTGGGTGAAAAGGTCCTATTTGAAGGGGGAAACCTGGTATTTCTTGGGGAAGATGTGATCTATTTGGGAGAAATGTGGCATTTCTGGAAGGAAGTTTCCTCTTTTGGGGATAAAAGAGGTATTTGTGGGTGAAGAGGTCCTATTTGAAGGGGGAAAGCTGGTATTTCTTGGAGAAGATGTTATATATTTGGGAGAAATGTGGCATGTCTGGAAGAAACTGTCCTATTTTGGGGAGAAAAGATGTATTTCTGAGTGAAAAGGTCCTATTTCCAGGGGGAAACCTGGTATTTCTTGGAGAAGATGTGATATATTTGGGAGAAATGTGGCATTTCTGGAAGAAACTGTCCTATTTTAGGGATAAAAGAGGTATTTGTGGGTGAAAAGGCCCTAATTCAGGAGGAATCCTGGTATTTCTAGGAGAAGCTGTTCTATATTTAGGAGAAATGTGTTCTTTCTGGAAGAAACTGTCCTCTTTTGGGGATAAAAGAGGTATTTGTGGGTGAAAAGGTCCTATTTGAAGGGGGAAACCTGGTATTTCGTGGAGAAGATGTGATATATTTGGGCGAAATGTGGCATTTCTGGAAGAAACTGTCCTATTTTGGGGATAAAAGAGGTATTTGTGGGTGAAAAGGTCCTATTCCCAGGGGGAAACCTGGTATTTCTTGGAGAAGATGTGATATATTTGGGAGAAATGTGGCATGTCTGGAAGAAACTGTCCTATTTTGGGGATCAAGCAGGTATTTGTGGCAGAAAAGGTCCTATTTCAAGGGGGAACCTGGTATTTCTTGGAGAAGATGTGATATATTTGGGAGAAATGTGGCATGTCAGGAAGAAACTGTCCTCTTCTGGGGATAAAAGAGGTATGTGTGGGTGAAAAGGTCCTATTTGAAGGGGGAAAGCTGGTATTTCTGGGAGAAGATGTGATATATTTGGGAGAAATGTGGCATGTCTGGAAGAAACTGTCCTATTTTGGGGATAAAACAGGCATTACAAGGTGAAATGGTTCAATTTGAAGGGGGAAACCTGGTATTTCTTGGAGAAGATGTGATATATTTGGGAGAAATCTGGCATTTCTGGAAGAAAATGTCCTCTTTTGGGGATAAAACAGGTATTTGTGGGTGAAAAGGTCCTATTTGAAGGGGTCAACGTGGTATTTCTTGGAGGAGATGTGATATATTTGGGAGAAATGTGGCCTTTCTGGAAGAAACAGTCCTATTTTGGGGATAAAAGAGGTATTTGTGGGACAAAAGTTCCTATTTCAGGAGGAAACCTGGTATTTCTTGGAGAAGATGTGATATATTTGGGAGAAATGTGGCATGTCTGGAAGAAACTGTCCTCTTTTGGGGATAAAAGAGGTATTTGTGGGTGAAAAGGTCCTATTTCCAGGGGGAAACCTGGTATTTCTTGGATAAGCTGTGATATATTTGGGAGAAATGTGTCATGTCTGGAAGAAACTGTCCTATTTTGGGGATCAAACAGGTATTTCTGTGTGAAAAGGTCCTATTTCAAGAGGCAAGCCTGGTATTTCTTGGAGAAGATGTGATATATTTGGGAGAAATCTGGCATGTCAGGAAGAAAATGTCCTCTTTTGGGGATAAAAGAGGTATTTGTGGGTGAAAAGGTCCTATTTGAAGGGGGAAACCTGGTATTTCTTGGAGAAGATGTGATATATTTGGGAGAAATGTGGCATGTCAGGAAGAAACTGTCCTCTTTTGGGGATAAAAGAGGTATTTGTGGGTGAAAAGGTCCTATTTCAGGAGGAATCCTGGTATTTCTTGGAGATGATGTGATATATTTGGGAGAAATCTGGCATGTCAGGAAGAAAATGTCCTCTTTTGGGTATAAAACAGGTATTACAGGGTGAAAAGGCCCTATTTCAAGGGGGAGGCCTGGTATTTCTTGGAGAAGATGTGATATATTTGGGAGAAATGTGGCATGTCTGGAAGAAACTGTCCTATTTTGGGGATCAAACAGGTATTTGTGGGTGAAAAGGTCCTATTTCAAGAGGCAAGCCTGGTATTTCTTGGAGAAGATGTGATATATTTGGGAGAAATCTGGCATGTCAGGAAGAAAATGTCCTCTTTTGGGGATAAAACAGGTATTACAGGGTGAAAAGGTCCTATTTCAAGGGGGAGGCCTGGTATTTCTTGGAGAAGATGTGATACATTTGGGAGAAATGTGGCATGTCTGGAAGAAACTGTCCTATTTTGGGGATCAAACAGGTATTTGTGGGTGAAATGGTCCTATATGACGGCGGAAAGCTGGTATTTCTTGGAGAAGATATGATCTATTTGGGAGAAATGTGGCATTTCTGGAAGAAACTGTCCTATTTTGGGGATAAAAGAGGTATTTGTGGGTGAAAAGGTCCTATTTGAAGGGGGAAAGCTGGTATTTCTTGGAGAAGATGTGATATATTTGGGAGAAATGTGGCCTTTCTGGAAGAAACTGTCCTCTTTTGGGGATAAAAGAGGTATTTGTGGGTGAAAAGGTCCTATTTGAAGGGGGAAACGTGGAATTTCTTGGAGAAGATGTGATATATTTGGGAGAAATGTGGCATGTCTGGAAGAAACTGTCCTATTTTGGGGATCAAACAGGTATTTGTGGGAGAAAAGGCCCTATTTCAAGGGGGAACCTGGTATTTCTTGGAGAAGATGTGATATATTTGGGAGAAATGTGGCATGTCAGGAAGAAACTGTCCTATTTTGGGGATAAAAGAGGTATTTGTGGGTGAAAAGGTCCTATTTCAGGAGGAATCCTGTTATTTCTTGGAGAAGATGTGATATATTTGGGAGAAATGTGGCATGTCTGGAAGAAACTGTCCTCTTTTGGGGATAAAACAGGTATTTGTGGGTGAAAAGGCCCTATTTCAGGAGGAATCCTGGTATTTCTAGGAGATGATGAGATATATCTGGGAGAAATGTGGCATTTCTGGAAGAAACTGTCCTCTTTTGGGGATAAAAGAGGTATTTGTGGGTGAAAAGGTCCTATTTGAAGGGGGAAACCTGGTATTTCTTGGAGAAGATGTGATATATTAGGGAGAAATCAGGCATTTCTGGAAGAAACTGTCCTATTTTGGGGATAAAAGAGGTATTTGTGGGTGAAAAGGTCCTATTTCCAGGGGGAAACCTGGTATTTCTTGGAGAAGATGTGATATATTTGGGAGAAATGTGGCATTTCTGGAAGGAAGTGTCCTCTTTTGGGGATAAAAGATGTATTTGTGGGTGAAGAGGTCCTATTTGAAGGGGGAAAGCTGGTATTTCTTGGAGAAGATGTGATATATTTGGGAGAAATGTGGCATTTCTGGAAGAAACTGTACTATTTTGGGGATAAAAGATGTATTTCTGAGTGAAAAGGTCCTATTTCCAGGGGGAAAGCTGGTATTTCTTGGAGAAGATGTGATATATTTGGGAGAAATGTGGCATTTCTGGAAGAAACTGTCCTATTTTAGGGATAAAAGAGGTATTTGTGGGTGAAAAGGCCCTATTTCAGGAGGAATCCTGGTATTTCTAGGAGAAGCTGTTCTATATTTAGGAGAAATGTGTTCTTTCTGGAAGAAACTGTCCTCTTTTGGGGATAAAAGAGGTATTTGTGGGTGAAAAGGTCCTATTTGAAGGGGGAAACCTGGTATTTCGTGGAGAAGATGTGATATATTTGGGCGAAATGTGGCATTTCTGGAAGAAACTGTCCTATTTTGGGGATAAAAGAGGTATTTGTGGGTGAAAAGGTCCTATTCCCAGGGGGAAACCTGGTATTTCTTGGAGAAGATGTGATATATTTGGGAGAAATGTGGCATGTCTGGAAGAAACTGTCCAATTTTGGGGATCAAGCAGGTATTTGTGGCAGAAAAGGTCCTATTTCAAGGGGAAACCTGGTATTTCTTGGAGAAGATGTGATATATTTGGGAGAAATGTGGCATGTCAGGAAGAAACTGTCCTCTTTTGGGGATAAAAGAGGTATGTGTGGGTGAAAAGGTCCTATTTGAAGGGGGATACCTGGTATTTCTTGGAGAAGATGTGATATATTTGGGAGAAATGTGGCATGTCAGGAAGAAACTGTCCTAATTTGGGGATAAAACAGGCATTACAGGGTGAAATGGTTCAATTTGAAGGGGGAAACCTGGTATTTCTTGGAGAAGATGTGATATATTTGGGAGAAATGTGGCATTTCTGGAAGAAAATGTCCTCTTTTGGGGATAAAACAGGTATTTGTGGGTGAAAAGGTCCTATTTGAAGGGGTCAACGTGGTATTTCTTGGAGAAGATGTGATATATTTGGGAGAAATCTGGTATTTCTGGAAGAAACTGTCCTCTTTTGGGGATAAAAGAGGTATTTGTGGGTGAAGAGGTCCTATTTCAAGAGGCAAGCCTGGTATTTCTTGGAGAAGATGTGATATATTTGGGAGAAATGTGGCCTTTCTGGAAGAAACTGTCCTCTTTTGGGGATAAAAGAGGTATTTGTGGGTGAAAAGGTCCTATTTGAAGGGGGAAACGTGGTATTTCTTGGAGAAGATGTGATATATTTGGGAGAAATGTGGCATTTCTGGAAGAAACTGTCCTCTTTTGGGGATACAAGAGGTATTTGTGGGTGAAAAGGTCCTATTTCAGGAGGAATCCTGGTATTTCTTGGAGAAGATGTGATATATTTGGGAGAAATCTGGCATGTCAGGAAGAAACTGTCCTCTTTTGGGGATAAAACAGG
>CM059475.1:6994107-7108762 GCA_030408155.1 Lophura swinhoii
TATTTGTGGGTGAAAAGGTCCTATTTGAAGGGGTCAACGTGGTATTTCTTGGAGAAGATGTGATATATTTGGGAGGAATCTGGTATTTCTGGAAGAAACTGTCCTATTTTGTGTATAAAAGAGGTATTTGTGGGTGAAAAGGTCCTATTTCAGGAGGAATCCTGGTATTTCTTGGAGAAGATGTGATATATTTGGGAGAAATGTGGCATTTCTGGAAGAAACTGTCCTCTTTTGGGGATAATAGAGGTATTTGTGGGTGAAGAGGTCCTATTTGAAGGGGGAAAGCTGGTATTTCTTGCAGAAGATGTGATATATTTGGGAGAAATGTGGCATGTCTGGAAGAAACTGTACTATTTTGGGGATAAAAGAGGTATTTGTGGGTGACAAGGTCCTATTTGAAGGGGGAAAGCTGGTATTTCTTGGAGAAGATGTGATATATTTGGGAGAAATGTGGCATGTCTGGAAGAAACTGTCCTATTTTGGGGATCAAACAGGTATTTGTGGGTGAGAAAGGTCCTATTTCAAGAGGCAAGCCTGGTATTTCTTGGAGAAGATGTGATATATTTGGGAGAAATGTGGCATGTCTGGAAGAAAATGTCCTATTTTGGGGATAAAAGAGGTATTTGTGGGTGAAAAGGTCCTATTTCCTGGGGGAAACCTGGTATTTCTTGGAGAAGATGTGATATATTTGGGAGAAATGTGGCATGTCAGGAAGAAACTGTCGTATTTTGGGGATAAAAGAGGTATTTGTGGGTGAAAAGGTCCTACTTGACGGCGGAAAGCTGGTATATCTTGGAGAAGATGTGATATATTCGGGAGAAATGTGGCATTTCTGGAAGAAACTGTCCTCTTTTGGGGATAAAAGAGGTATTTGTGGGTGAAAAGGTCCTATTTGAAGGAGGAATCCTGGTATTTCTTCGAGAAGATGTGATATATTTGGGAGAAATGTGGTCTTTCTGGAAGAAACTGTCCTCTTTAGGGGATAAAAGAGGTATTTGTGGGTGATAAGGTCCTATTTGAAGGGGGAAAGCTGGTATTTCTTGGAGAAGATGTGATATATTTGGGAGAAATGTGGCATATCTGGAAGAAACTGTCCTCTTTTGGGGATAAAAGAGGTATTTGTGGGTGATAAGGTCCTATTTGAAGGGGGAAACGTGGTATTTCTTGGAGAAGATGTGATATATTTGGGAGAAATGTGGCATGTCTGGAAGAAACTGTCCTATTTTGGGGATAAAAGAGGTATTTGTGGGTGAAAAGGCCCTATTTC
The DNA here is from genome assembly GCA_030408155.1 of Lophura swinhoii. Lineage (NCBI taxonomy): Eukaryota > Metazoa > Chordata > Aves > Galliformes > Phasianidae > Lophura > Lophura swinhoii. Next base: position 6,995,375 of record CM059475.1, read on the forward strand.
AGGAGGAATCCTGGTATTTGTAGGAGAAGATGTGATATATCTGGGAGAAATGAGGCATTTCTGGAAGAAACTGTCCTATTTTGGGGATAAAACAGGTATTTGTGGGTGAAAAGGTCCTATTTGAAGGGGGAAACCTGGTATTTCTTGGAGAAGATGTGCTATATTTGGGAGAAATGTGGCATTTCTGGAAGAAACTGTCCTATTTTGGGGATAAAAGAGGTATTTGTGGGTGAAAAGGTCCTATTTGAAGGGGTCAACGTGGTATTTCTTGGAGAAGATGTGATATATTTGGGAGGAATCTGGTATTTCTGGAAGAAACTGTCCTATTTTGTGTATAAAAGAGGTATTTGTGGGTGAAAAGGTCCTATTTCAGGAGGAATCCTGGTATTTCTTGGAGAAGATGTGATATATTTGGGAGAAATGTGGCATTTCTGGAAGAAACTGTCCTCTTTTGGGGATAAAAGAGGTATTTGTGGGTGAAGAGGTCCTATTTGAAGGGGGAAAGCTGGTATTTCTTGGAGAAGATGTGATATATTTGGGAGAAATGTGGCATGTCTGGAAGAAACTGTCCTATTTTGGGGATAAAAGAGGTATTTGTGGGTGAAAAGGTCCTATTTGAAGGGGGAAAGCTGGTATTTCTTGGAGAAGATGTGATATATTTGGGAGAAATGTGGCATGTCTGGAAGAAACTGTCCTATTTTGGGGATCAAACAGGTATTTGTGGGTGAAAAGGTCCTATTTCAAAAGGCAAGCTGGTATTTCTTGGAGAAGATGTGATATATTTGGGAGAAATGTGGCATGTCTGGAAGAAAATGTCCTATTTTGGGGATAAAAGAGGTATTTGTGGGTGAAAAGGTCCTATTTCAAGGGGGAAACCTGGTATTTCTTGGAGAAGATGTGATCTATTTGGGAGAAATCTGGCATGTCTGGAAGAAACTGTCCTATTTTGGGGATCAAACAGGTACTTGTGGGTGAAATGGTCCTATTTGACGGCGGAAAGCTGGTATTTCTTGGAGAAGATGTGATATATTTGGGAGAAATGTGGCATGTCTGGAAGAAACTGTCCTATTTTGGGGATCAAACAGGTATTTGTGGGTGAAAAGGTCCTATTTCAAGAGGCAAGCCTGGTATTTCTTGGAGAAGATGTGATATATTTGGGAGAAATCTGGCATGTCAGGAAGAAAATGTCCACTTTTGGGGATAAAACAGGTATTACAGGGTGAAAAGGTCCTATTTCAAGGGGGAGGCCTGGTATTTCTTGGAGAAGCTGTGATCTATTTGGGAGAAATGTGGCATGTCTGGAAGAAACTGTCCTATTTTGGGGATCAAACAGGTACTTGTGGGTGAAATGGTCCTATTTGACGGCGGAAAGCTGGTATTTCTTGGAGAAGATGTGATATATTTGGGAGAAATGTGGCATGTCTGGAAGAAACTGTCCTCTTTTGGGGATAAAAGAGGTATTTGTGGGTGAAAAGGTCCTATTTGAAGGGGGAAAGCTGGTATTTCTTGGAGAGGATGTGATATATTTGGGAGAAATGTGGCATGTCAGGAAGAAACTGTCCTATTTTGGGGATAAAAGAGGTATTTGTGGGTGAAAAGGTCCTATTTCAAGAGGCAAGCCTGGTATTTCTTGGAGAAGATGTGATATATTTGGGAGAAATGTGGCATTTCAGGAAGAAAATGTCCTCTTTTGGGGATAAAACAGGCATTACAGGGTGAAAAGGTCCTATTTCATGGGGGAGGCCTGGTATTTCTTGGAGAAGATGTGATATATTTGGGAGAAATGTGGCATGTCAGGATGAAACTGTCCTATTTTGGGGATAAAAGAGGTATTTGTGGGTGAAAAGTTCCTATTTGAAGGGGGAAAGCTGGTATTTCTTGGAGAAGCTGTGATATATTTGGGAGAAATGTGGCATGTCTGGAAGAAACTGTCCTATTTGGGGATCAAACAGGTATTTGTGGGTGAAATGGTCCTATTTGACGGCGGTAAGCTGGTATTTCTTGGAGAAGATGTGATATATTTGGGAGAAATGTGGCATTTCTGGAAGAAAACTATCCTCTTTTGGGGATAAAACAGGTATTTGTGGGTGAAAAGGTCCTATTTGAAGGGGAAAGCTGGTATTTCTTGGAGAGGATGTGATATATTTGGGAGAAATGTGGCATTTCTGGAAGAAACTGTCCTCTTTTGGGGATCAAACAGGTACTTGTGGGTGAAATGGTCCTATTTGACGGCGGAAAGCTGGTATTTCTTGGAGAAGATGTGATATATTTGGGAGAAATGTGGCATTTCTGGAAGAAACTGTCCTCTTTTGGGGATAAAACAGGTATTCCAGGGTGAAAAGTTCCTATTTCCAGGGGGAAACCTGGTATTTCTTGCAGGAGATGTGATATATTTGGGAGAAATGTGGCATTTCTGGAAGAAACTGTCCTATTTTGGGGATAAAAGAGGTATTTGTGGGAGAAAAGGTCGAATTTGAAGGGGGAAACGTGGTATTTCTTGGAGAAGATGTGATATATTTGGGAGAAATGTGGCATGTCTGGAAGAAACTGTCCTATTTTGGGGATAAAAGAGGTATTTGTGGTTGAAAAGGCCCTATTTCAGGAGGAATCCTGGTATTTCTAGGAGAAGATGTGATATATCTGGCAGAAATGAGGCATTTCTGGAAGAAACTGTCCTATTTTGGGGATAAAACAGGAATTTGTGGGTGAAAAGGTCCTATTTGAAGGGGGAAACCTGGTATTTCTAGGAGAAGATGTGCTATATTTGGGAGAAATGTGGCATTTCTGGAAGAAACTGTCCTATTTTGGGGATAAAAGAGGTATTTGTGGGTGAAAAGGTCCTATTTGAAGGGGTCAACGTGGTACTTCTTGGAGAAGATGTGATATATTTGGGAGAAAACTGGTATTTCTGGCAGAAACTGTCCTCTTTTCGGGATAAAAGAGGTATTTGTGGGTGAAGAGGTCCTATTTGAAGGGGGAAAGCTGGTATTTCTTGGAGAAGATGTGATATATTTGGGAGAAATGTGGCATGTCTGGAAGAAACTGTCCTATTTTGGGGATAAAAGAGGTATTTGTGGGTGAAAAGGTCCTATTTCCAGGGGGAAACCTGGTATTTCTTGGAGAAGATGTGATATATTTGGGAGAAATGTGGCATGTCTGGAAGAAACTGTCCTCTTTTGGGGATAAAAGAGGTATTTGTGGGTGAAAAGGTCCTATTTCAAGAGGCAAGCATGGTATTTCTTGGAGAAGATGTTCTATATTTGGGAGAAATGTGGCATTTCTGGAAGAAACTGTCCTCTTTTGGGGATAAAAGAGGTATTTGTGGGTGAAAAGGTCCTATTTCAAGGGGGAAACCTGGTATTTCTTGGAGAAGATGTGATATATTTGGGAGAAATGTGGCATTTCTGGAAGAAACTGTCCTCTTTTGGGGATAAAAGAGGTATTTGTGGGTGAAAAGGTCCTATTTCAGGAGGAATCCTGGTATTTCTTGGAGAAGATGTGATATATTTGGGAGAAATCTGGCATGTCAGGAAGAAAATGTCCTCTTTTGGAGATAAAACAGGTATTACAGGGTGAAAAGGCCCTATTTCAAGGGGGAGGCCTGGTATTTCTTGGAGAAGATGTGATATATTTGGGAGAAATGTGGCATTTCTGGAAGAAACTGTCCTCTTTTGGGGATAAAAGAGGTATTTGTGGGTGAAAAGGTCCTATTTGAAGGGGGAAACCTGGTATTTCTTGGAGAAGATGTGATATATTTGGGAGAAATGTGGCCTTCCTGGAAGAAAATGTCCTATTTTGGGGATAAAAGAGGTATTTGTGGGTGAAAAGGTCCTATTTGAAGGGGAAACCTGGTATTTCTTGGAGGAGATGTGATATACTTGGGAGAAATGTGGCATTTCTGGAAGAAAATGTCCTATTTGGGGGGAGAAGGCTGGTATTTGTGGGAGAAAGGGTCCTATTTCAGGAGGAATCCTGGTATTTCTTGGAGAAGATGTGATATATTTGGGAGAAATGTGGCATTTCTGGAAGAAACTGTCCTTGTTTGGGGATAAAAGAGGTATCTGTGGGTGAAAAGGTCCTATTTGAAGGGGAAAGCTGGTATTTCTTGGAGAAGATGTGATATATTTGGGAGAAATGTGGCATGTCTGGAAGAAACTGTCCTATTTTGGGGATCAAACAGGTATTTGTGGGTGAAAAGGTCCTATTTCAAGAGGCAAGCCTGGTATTTCTTGGAGAAGATGTGATATATTTGGGAGAAATGTGGCATGTCAGGAAGAAAATGTCCTCTTTTGGGGATAAAACAGGCATTACAGGGTGAAAAGGTCCTATTTCATGGGGGAGGCCTGGTATTTCTTGGAGAAGATGTGATATATTTGGGAGAAATGTGGCATGTCTGGAAGAAACTGTCCTATTTTGGGGATAAAACAGGTATTTGTGGGTGAAAAGTTCCAATTTGAAGGGGGAAAGCTGGTATTTCTTGGAGAAGCTGTGATATATTTGGGAGAAATGTGGCATGTCTGGAAGAAACTGTCCTATTTTGGGGTTCAAACAGGTATTTGTGGGTGAAATGGTCCTATTTGACGGCGGAAAGCTGGTATTTCTTGGAGAAGATGTGCTATATTTGGGAGAAATGTGGCATTTCTGGAAGAAACTGTCCTATTTTGGGGATAAAAGAGGTATTTGTGGGTGGAAAGGTCCTATTTGAAGGGGGAAACCTGGTATTTCTTGGAGAGGATGTGATATATTTGGGAGAAATGTGGCATTTCTGGAAGAAACTGTCCTATTTTGGGGATAAAAGAGGTATTTGTGGGTGAAAAGGTCCTATTTGAAGAGGGAAAGCTGGTATTTCTTGGAGAAGATGTGATATATTTGGGAGAAATGTGGCCTTTCTGGAAGAAACTGTCCTATTTTGGGGATAAAAGAGGTATTTGTGGGTGAAAAGGTCCTATTTCAAGGGGGAAAGCTGGTATTTCTTGGAGAAGATGTGATATATTTGGGAGAAATGTGGCCTTTCTGGAAGAAAATGTCCTCTTTTGGGGATAAAAGAGGTATTTGTGGGTGAAAAGGTCCTACTTAACGACGGAAAGCTGTTATTTCTTGGAGAAGATGTGATATATTTGGGAGAAATGTGGCATTTCTGGAAGAAACTGTCCTCTTTTGGGGATAAAAGAGGTATTTGTGGGTGAAAAGGTCCTATTTCAGGAGGAATCCTGGTATTTCTTGGAGAAGATGTTCTATATTTGGGAGAAATGTGGTCTTTCTGGAAGAAACTGTCCTCTTTTGGGGATAAAAGAGGTATTTGTGGGTGATAAGGTCCTATTTGAAGGGGGAAAGCTGGTATTTCTTGGAGAAGATGTGATATATTTGGGAGAAATGTGGCATATCTGGAAGAAACTGTCCTATTTTGGGGATAAAAGAGGTATTTGTGGGAGAAAAGGTCCGATTTGAAGGGGGAAACGTGGTATTTCTTGGAAAAGATGTTCTATATTTGGGAGAAATGTGGCATTTCTGGAAGAAACTGTCCTCTTTTGGGGATAAAAGAGGTATTTGTGGGTGAAAAGGTCCTATTTGAAGGGGTCAACGTGGTATTTCTTGGAGAAGATGTGATATATTTGGGAGGAATGTGGCATTTCTGGAAGAAACTGTCCTATTTTGTGTATAAAAGAGGTATTTGTGGGTGAAAAGGTCCTATTTCAGGAGGAATCCTGGTATTTCTTGGAGAAGATGTGATATATTTGGGAGAAATGTGGCATTTCTGGAAGAAACTGTCCTCTTTTGGGGATAATAGAGGTATTTGTGGGTGAAGAGGTCCTATTTGAAGGGGGAAAGCTGGTATTTCTTGGAGAAGATGTGATATATTTGGGAGAAATGTGGCATGTCTGGAAGAAACTGTCCTATTTTGGGGATAAAAGAGGTATTTGTGGGTGACAAGGTCCTATTTGAAGGGGGAAAGCTGGTATTTCTTGGAGAAGATGTGATATATTTGGGAGAAATGTGGCATGTCTGGAAGAAACTGTCCTATTTTGGGGATCAAACAGGTATTTGTGGGTGAAAAGGTCCTATTTCAAGAGGCAAGCCTGGTATTTCTTGGAGAAGATGTGATATATTTGGGAGAAATGTGGCATGTCTGGAAGAAAATGTCCTATTTTGGGGATAAAAGAGGTATTTGTGGGTGAAAAGGTCCTATTTCAAGGGGGAAACCTGGTATTTCTTGGAGAAGATGTGATATATTTGGGAGAAATGTGGCATGTCAGGAAGAAACTGTCGTATTTTGGGGATAAAAGAGGTATTTGTGGGTGAAAAGGTCCTACTTGACGGCGGAAAGCTGGTATATCTTGGAGAAGATGTGATATATTCGGGAGAAATGTGGCATTTCTGGAAGAAACTGTCCTCTTTTGGGGATAAAAGAGGTATTTGTGGGTGAAAAGGTCCTATTTGAAGGAGGAATCCTGGTATTTCTTGGAGAAGATGTGATATATTTGGGAGAAATGTGGTCTTTCTGGAAGAAACTGTCCTCTTTAGGGGATAAAAGAGGTATTTGTGGGTGATAAGGTCCTATTTGAAGGGGGAAACCTGGTATTTCTTGGAGAAGATGTGATATATTTGGGAGAAATGTGGCATATCTGGAAGAAACTGTCCTCTTTTGGGGATAAAAGAGGTATTTGTGGGTGATAAGGTCCTATTTGAAGGGGGAAACGTGGTATTTCTTGGAGAAGATGTGATATATTTGGGAGAAATGTGGCATGTCTGGAAGAAACTGTCCTCTTTTGGGGATAAAAGAGGTATTTGTGGGTGAAAAGGCCCTATTTCAGGAGGAATCCTGGTATTTCTAGGAGAAGATGTGATATATCTGGGAGAAATGAGGCATTTCTGGAAGAAACTGTCCTATTTTGGGGATAAAACAGGAATTTGTGGGTGAAAAGGTCCTATTTGAAGGGGGAAACCTGGTATTTCTAGGAGAAGATGTGCTATATTTGGGAGAAATGTGGCATTTCTGGAAGAAACTGTCCTATTTTGGGGATAAAAGAGGTATTTGTGGGTGAAAAGGTCCTATTTGAAGGGGTCAACGTGGTACTTCTTGGAGAAGATGTGATATATTTGGGAGAAAACTGGTATTTCTGGCAGAAACTGTCCTCTTTTCGGGATAAAAGAGGTATTTGTGGGTGAAGAGGTCCTATTTGAAGGGGGAAAGCTGGTATTTCTTGGAGAAGATGTGATATATTTGGGAGAAATGTGGCATGTCTGGAAGAAACTGTCCTATTTTGGGGATAAAAGAGGTATTTGTGGGTGAAAAGGTCCTATTTCCAGGGGGAAACCTGGTATTTCTTGGAGAAGATGTGATATATTTGGGAGAAATGTGGCATGTCTGGAAGAAACTGTCCTCTTTTGGGGATAAAAGAGGTATTTGTGGGTGAAAAGGTCCTATTTCAAGAGGCAAGCATGGTATTTCTTGGAGAAGATGTTCTATATTTGGGAGAAATGTGGCATTTCTGGAAGAAACTGTCCTCTTTTGGGGATAAAAGAGGTATTTGTGGGTGAAAAGGTCCTATTTCAAGGGGGAAACCTGGTATTTCTTGGAGAAGATGTGATATATTTGGGAGAAATGTGGCATTTCTGGAAGAAACTGTCCTCTTTTGGGGATAAAAGAGGTATTTGTGGGTGAAAAGGTCCTATTTCAGGAGGAATCCTGGTATTTCTTGGAGAAGATGTGATATATTTGGGAGAAATCTGGCATGTCAGGAAGAAAATGTCCTCTTTTGGAGATAAAACAGGTATTACAGGGTGAAAAGGCCCTATTTCAAGGGGGAGGCCTGGTATTTCTTGGAGAAGATGTGATATATTTGGGAGAAATGTGGCATTTCTGGAAGAAACTGTCCTCTTTTGGGGATAAAAGAGGTATTTGTGGGTGAAAAGGTCCTATTTGAAGGGGGAAACCTGGTATTTCTTGGAGAAGATGTGATATATTTGGGAGAAATGTGGCCTTCCTGGAAGAAAATGTCCTATTTTGGGGATAAAAGAGGTATTTGTGGGTGAAAAGGTCCTATTTGAAGGGGAAACCTGGTATTTCTTGGAGGAGATGTGATATACTTGGGAGAAATGTGGCATTTCTGGAAGAAAATGTCCTATTTGGGGGGAGAAGGCTGGTATTTGTGGGAGAAAGGGTCCTATTTCAGGAGGAATCCTGGTATTTCTTGGAGAAGATGTGATATATTTGGGAGAAATGTGGCATTTCTGGAAGAAACTGTCCTTGTTTGGGGATAAAAGAGGTATCTGTGGGTGAAAAGGTCCTATTTGAAGGGGGAAAGCTGGTATTTCTTGGAGAAGATGTGATATATTTGGGAGAAATGTGGCATGTCTGGAAGAAACTGTCCTATTTTGGGGATCAAACAGGTATTTGTGGGTGAAAAGGTCCTATTTCAAGAGGCAAGCCTGGTATTTCTTGGAGAAGATGTGATATATTTGGGAGAAATGTGGCATGTCAGGAAGAAAATGTCCTCTTTTGGGGATAAAACAGGCATTACAGGGTGAAAAGGTCCTATTTCATGGGGGAGGCCTGGTATTTCTTGGAGAAGATGTGATATATTTGGGAGAAATGTGGCATGTCTGGAAGAAACTGTCCTATTTTGGGCATAAAACAGGTATTTGTGGGTGAAAAGTTCCAATTTGAAGGGGGAAAGCTGGTATTTCTTGGAGAAGCTGTGATATATTTGGGAGAAATGTGGCATGTCTGGAAGAAACTGTCCTATTTTGGGGTTCAAACAGGTATTTGTGGGTGAAATGGTCCTATTTGACGGCGGAAAGCTGGTATTTCTTGGAGAAGATGTGCTATATTTGGGAGAAATGTGGCATTTCTGGAAGAAACTGTCCTATTTTGGGGATAAAAGAGGTATTTGTGGGTGGAAAGGTCCTATTTGAAGGGGGAAACCTGGTATTTCTTGGAGAGGATGTGATATATTTGGGAGAAATGTGGCATTTCTGGAAGAAACTGTCCTATTTTGGGGATAAAAGAGGTATTTGTGGGTGAAAAGGTCCTATTTGAAGGGGGAAAGCTGGTATTTCTTGGAGAAGATGTGATATATTTGGGAGAAATGTGGCCTTTCTGGAAGAAACTGTCCTATTTTGGGGATAAAAGAGGTATTTGTGGGTGAAAAGGTCCTATTTCAAGGGGGAAAGCTGGTATTTCTTGGAGAAGATGTGATATATTTGGGAGAAATGTGGCCTTTCTGGAAGAAAATGTCCTCTTTTGGGGATAAAAGAGGTATTTGTGGGTGAAAAGGTCCTACTTAACGACGGAAAGCTGTTATTTCTTGGAGAAGATGTGATATATTTGGGAGAAATGTGGCATTTCTGGAAGAAACTGTCCTCTTTTGGGGATAAAAGAGGTATTTGTGGGTGAAAAGGTCCTATTTCAGGAGGAATCCTGGTATTTCTTGGAGAAGATGTTCTATATTTGGGAGAAATGTGGTCTTTCTGGAAGAAACTGTCCTCTTTTGGGGATAAAAGAGGTATTTGTGGGTGATAAGGTCCTATTTGAAGGGGGAAAGCTGGTATTTCTTGGAGAAGATGTGATATATTTGGGAGAAATGTGGCATATCTGGAAGAAACTGTCCTATTTTGGGGATAAAAGAGGTATTTGTGGGAGAAAAGGTCCGATTTGAAGGGGGAAACGTGGTATTTCTTGGAAAAGATGTTCTATATTTGGGAGAAATGTGGCATTTCTGGAAGAAACTGTCCTCTTTTGGGGATAAAAGAGGTATTTGTGGGTGAAAAGGTCCTATTTGAAGGGGTCAACGTGGTATTTCTTGGAGAAGATGTGATATATTTGGGAGGAATGTGGCATTTCTGGAAGAAACTGTCCTATTTTGTGTATAAAAGAGGTATTTGTGGGTGAAAAGGTCCTATTTCAGGAGGAATCCTGGTATTTCTTGGAGAAGATGTGATATATTTGGGAGAAATGTGGCATTTCTGGAAGAAACTGTCCTCTTTTGGGGATAATAGAGGTATTTGTGGGTGAAGAGGTCCTATTTGAAGGGGGGAAAGCTGGTATTTCTTGGAGAAGATGTGATATATTTGGGAGAAATGTGGCATGTCTGGAAGAAACTGTCCTATTTTGGGGATAAAAGAGGTATTTGTGGGTGACAAGGTCCTATTTGAAGGGGGAAAGCTGGTATTTCTTGGAGAAGATGTGATATATTTGGGAGAAATGTGGCATGTCTGGAAGAAACTGTCCTATTTTGGGGATCAAACAGGTATTTGTGGGTGAAAAGGTCCTATTTCAAGAGGCAAGCCTGGTATTTCTTGGAGAAGATGTGATATATTTGGGAGAAATGTGGCATGTCTGGAAGAAAATGTCCTATTTTGGGGATAAAAGAGGTATTTGTGGGTGAAAAGGTCCTATTTCAAGGGGGAAACCTGGTATTTCTTGGAGAAGATGTGATATATTTGGGAGAAATGTGGCATGTCAGGAAGAAACTGTCGTATTTTGGGGATAAAAGAGGTATTTGTGGGTGAAAAGGTCCTACTTGACGGCGGAAAGCTGGTATATCTTGGAGAAGATGTGATATATTCGGGAGAAATGTGGCATTTCTGGAAGAAACTGTCCTCTTTTGGGGATAAAAGAGGTATTTGTGGGTGAAAAGGTCCTATTTGAAGGAGGAATCCTGGTATTTCTTGGAGAAGATGTGATATATTTGGGAGAAATGTGGTCTTTCTGGAAGAAACTGTCCTCTTTAGGGGATAAAAGAGGTATTTGTGGGTGATAAGGTCCTATTTGAAGGGGGAAACCTGGTATTTCTTGGAGAAGATGTGATATATTTGGGAGAAATGTGGCATATCTGGAAGAAACTGTCCTCTTTTGGGGATAAAAGAGGTATTTGTGGGTGATAAGGTCCTATTTGAAGGGGGGAAACGTGGTATTTCTTGGAGAAGATGTGATATATTTGGGAGAAATGTGGCATGTCTGGAAGAAACTGTCCTCTTTTGGGGATAAAAGAGGTATTTGTGGGTGAAAAGGCCCTATTTCAGGAGGAATCCTGGTATTTCTAGGAGAAGATGTGATATATCTGGGAGAAATGAGGCATTTCTGGAAGAAACTGTCCTATTTTGGGGATAAAACAGGTATTTGTGGGTGAAAAGGTCCTATTTGAAGGGGGAAACCTGGTATTTCTTGGAGAAGATGTGCTATATTTGGGAGAAATGTGGCATTTCTGGAAGAAACTGTCCTATTTTGGGGATAAAAGAGGTATTTGTGGGTGAAAAGGTCCTATTTGAAGGGGTCAACGTGGTATTTCTTGGAGAAGATGTGATATATTTGGGAGGAATCTGGTATTTCTGGAAGAAACTGTCCTATTTTGGGGATAAAACAGGTATTTGTGGGTGAAAAGGTCCTATTTCAGGAGGAATCCTGGTATTTCTTGGAGAAGATGTGATATATTTGGGAGAAATGTGGCATTTCTGGAAGAAACTGTCCTCTTTTGGGGATAAAAGAGGTATTTGTGGGTGAAGAGGTCCTATTTGAAGGGGGAAAGCTGGTATTTCTTGGAGAAGATGTGATATATTTGGGAGAAATGTGGCATGTCTGGAAGAAACTGTCCTATTTTGGGGATAAAAGAGGTATTTGTGGGTGAAAAGGTCCTATTTGAAGGGGGAAAGCTGGTATTTCTTGGAGAAGATGTGATGTATTTGGGAGAAATGTGGCATGTCTGGAAGAAACTGTCCTATTTTGGGGATCAAACAGGTATTTGTGGGTGAAAAGGTCCTATTTCAAGAGGCAAGCCTGGTATTTCTTGGAGAAGATGTGATATATTTGGGAGAAATGTGGCATGTCTGGAAGAAAATGTCCTATTTTGGGGATAAAAGAGGTATTTGTGGGTGAAAAGGTCCTATTTCAAGGGGGAAACCTGGTATTTCTTGGAGAAGATGTGATCTATTTGGGAGAAATCTGGCATGTCTGGAAGAAACTGTCCTATTTTGGGGATCAAACAGGTACCTGTGGGTGAAATGGTCCTATTTGACGGCGGAAAGCTGGTATTTCTTGGAGAAGATGTGATATATTTGGGAGAAATGTGGCATGTCTGGAAGAAACTGTCCTATTTTGGGGATCAAACAGGTATTTGTGGGTGAAAAGGTCCTATTTCAAGAGGCAAGCCTGGTATTTCTTGGAGAAGATGTGATATATTTGGGAGAAATCTGGCATGTCAGGAAGAAAATGTCCACTTTTGGGGATAAAACAGGTATTACAGGGTGAAAAGGTCCTATTTCAAGGGGGAGGCCTGGTATTTCTTGGAGAAGCTGTGATCTATTTGGGAGAAATGTGGCATGTCTGGAAGAAACTGTCCTATTTTGGGGATCAAACAGGTACTTGTGGGTGAAATGGTCCTATTTGACGGCGGAAAGCTGGTATTTCTTGGAGAAGATGTGATATATTTGGGAGAAATGTGGCATGTCTGGAAGAAACTGTCCTCTTTTGGGGATAAAAGAGGTATTTGTGGGTGAAAAGGTCCTATTTGAAGGGGGAAAGCTGGTATTTCTTGGAGAGGATGTGATATATTTGGGAGAAATGTGGCATGTCAGGAAGAAACTGTCCTATTTTGGGGATAAAAGAGGTATTTGTGGGTGAAAAGGTCCTATTTCAAGAGGCAAGCCTGGTATTTCTTGGAGAAGATGTGATATATTTGGGAGAAATCTGGCATGTCAGGAAGAAAATGTCCTCTTTTGGGGATAAAACAGGCATTACAGGGTGAAAAGATCCTATTTCATGGGGGAGGCCTGGTATTTCTTGGAGAAGATGTGATATATTTGGGAGAAATGTGGCATGTCAGGATGAAACTGTCCTATTTTGGGGATAAAAGAGGTATTTGTGGGTGAAAAGTTCCTATTTGAAGGGGGAAAGCTGGTATTTCTTGGAGAAGCTGTGATATATTTGGGAGAAATGTGGCATGTCTGGAAGAAACTGTCCTATTTTGGGGATAAAACAGGTATTTGTGGGTGAAATGGTCCTATTTGACGGCGGAAAGCTGGTATTTCTTGGAGAAGATGTGATATATTTGGGAGAAATGTGGCATTTCTGGAAGAAACTATCCTCTTTTGGGGATAAAACAGGTATTTGTGGGTGAAAAGGTCCTATTTGAAGGGGAAAGCTGGTATTTCTTGGAGAGGATGTGATATATTTGGGAGAAATGTGGCATTTCTGGAAGAAAATGTCCTATTTTGGGGATAAAAGAGGAATTTGTGGGTGAAAAGGTCCTATTTGAAGGGGGAAACCTGGTATTTCTTGGAGAAGATGTGATATATTTGGGAGAAATGTGGCATTTCTGGAAGAAACTGTCCTATTTTGGGGATAAAAGAGGTATTTGTGGGTGAAAAGGTCCTATTTGAAGGGGGAAAGCGGGTATTTCTTGGAGAAGATGTGATATATTTGGGAGAAATCTGGCATGTCAGGAAGAAACTGTCCTCTTTTGGGGATAAAAGAGGTATTTGTGGGTGAAAAGGTCCTACTTGACGGCGGAAAGCTGGTATTTCTTGGAGAAGATGTGATATATTTGGGAGAAATGTGGCCTTTCTGGAAGAAAATGTCCTCTTTTGGGGATAAAAGAGGTATTTGTGGGTGAAAAGGTCCTATTTCAGGAGGAATCCTGGTATTTCTTGGAGAAGATGTTCTATATTTGGGAGAAATGTGGTCTTTCTGGAAGAAACTGTCCTCTTTTGGGGATAAAAGAGGTATTTGTGGGTGATAAGGTCCTATTTGAAGGGGGAAAGCTGGTATTTCTTGGAGAAGATGTGATATATTTGGGAGAAATGTGGCATTTCTGGAAGAAACTGTCCTCTTTTGGGGATAAAAGAGGTATTTGTGGGAGAAAAGGTCCGATTTGAAGGGGGAAACGTGGTATTTCTTGGAGAAGATGTTCTATATTTGGGAGAAATGTGGCATTTCTGGAAGAAACTGTCCTCTTTTGGGGATAAAAGAGGTATTTGTGGGTGAAAAGGCCCTATTTCAGGAGGAATCCTGGTATTTCTAGGAGAAGATGTGATATATCTGGGAGAAATGTGGCATTTCTGGAAGAAACTGTCCTATTTTGGGGATAAAACAGGTATTTGTGGGTGAAAAGGTCCTATTTGAAGGGGGAAACCTGGTATTTCTTGGAGAAGATGTGCTATATTTTTCGGAGAAATGTGGCATTTCTGGAAGAAACTGTCCTCTTTTGGGGATAAAAGAGGTATTTGTGGGTGAAAAGGTCCTATTTGAAGGAGGAATCCTGGTATTTCTTGGAGAAGATGTGATATATTTGGGAGAAATCTGGCATGTCAGGAAGAAAATGTCCTCTTTTGGGGATAAAACAGCTATTACAGTGTGAAAAGGTCCTATTTCAAGGGGGAGGCCTGGTATTTCTTGGAGAAGATGTGATATATTTGGGAGAAATGTGGCATGTCAGGAAGAAACTGTCCTATTTTGGGGATAAAAGATGTATTTGTGGGTGAAAAGTTCCTATTTGAAGGGGGAAACCTGTTATTTCTTGGAGAAGATGTGATATATTTGGGAGAAATGTGGCATGTCTGGAAGAAACTGTCCTATTTTGGGGATCAAACAGGTATTTGTGGGTGAAATGGTCCTATTCGACGGCGGAAAGCTGGTATTTCTTGGAGAAGATGTGATATATTTGGGAGAAATGTGGCATTTCTGGAAGAAACTGTCCTCTTTTGGGGATAAAAGAGGTATTTGTGGGTGAAAAGGTCCTATTTGAAGGGGGAAAGCTGGTATTTCTTGGAGAGGATGTGATATATTTGGGAGAAATGTGGCATTTCTGGAAGAAACTGTCCTATTTTGGGGATAAAAGAGGTATTTGTGGGTGAAAAGGTCCTATTTGAAGGGGGAAAGCTGGTATTTCTTGGAGAAGATGTGATATATTTGGGAGAAATGTGGCATGTCTGGAAGAAACTGTCCTATTTTGGGGATAAAAGAGGTATTTGTGGGTGAAAAGGTCCTATTTGAAGGGGGAAAGCTGGTATTTCTTGGAGAAGATGTGATCTATTTGGGAGAAATGTGGCATTTCTGGAAGAAACTGTCCTATTTTGTGTATAAAAGAGGTATTTGTGGGAGAAAAGGTCCTATTTCAAGGGGGAACCTGGTATTTCTTGGAGAAGATGTGATATATTTGGGAGAAATGTGGCTTGTCAGGAAGAAACTGTCCTATTTTGGGGATAAAAGAGGTATTTGTGGGTGAAAAGGTCTTATTTGAAGGGGGAAACCTGGTATTTCTTGGAGAAGGTGTGATATATTTGGGAGAAATGTGGCATTTCTGGAAGAAACTGTCCTATTTTGGGGATAAAACAGGTATTTGTGGGTGAAAAGGTCCTATTTCAGGAGGAATCCTGGTATTTCTTGGAGAAGATGTTCTATATTTGGGAGAAATGTGGTCTTTCTGGAAGAAACTGTCCTCTTTTGGGGATAAAAGAGGTATTTGTGGGTGAAAAGGTCCTATTTGAAGGGGGAAACCTGGTATTTCTTGGAGAAGATGTGATATATTTGGGAGAAATGTGGCATTTCTGGAAGAAACTGTCCTATTTTGGGGATAAAAGAGGTATTTGTGGGTGAAAAGGTCCTATTTAAAGGGGGAAACCTGGTATTTCTTGCAGGAGATGTGATATATTTGGGAGAAATATGGCATTTCTGGAAGAAACTGTCCTATTTTGGGGATAAAAGAGGTATTTGTGGGTGAAAAGGTCCGATTTGAAGGGGGAAACGTGGTATTTCTTGGAGAAGCTGTGATATATTTGGGAGAAATGTGGCATGTCTGGAAGAAACTGTCCTCTTTTGGGGATACAAGAGGTATTTCTGGGTGAAAAGGCCCTATTTCAGGAGGAATCCTGGTATTTCTTGGAGAAGATGTGATATATCTGGCAGAAATGAGGCATTTCTGGAAGAAACTGTCCTCTTTTGGGGATAAAAGAGGTATTTGTGGGTGAAAAGGTCCTATTTCAAGGGGGAAACCTGGTATTTCTTGGAGAAGATGTGCTATATTTGGGAGAAATGTGGCATTTCTGGAAGAAACTGTCCTATTTTGGGGATAAAAGAGGTATTTGTGGGTGAAAAGTTCCTATTTGAAGGGGTCAACGTGGTATTTCTTGGAGAAAATGTGATATATTTGGGAGAAATCTGGTATTTCTGGAAGAAACTGTCCTCTTTTGGGGATAAAAGAGGCATTCGTGGGTGAAGAGGTCCTATTTGAAGGGGGAAAGCTGGTATTTCTTGGAGAAGATGTGATATATTTGGGAGAAATGTGGCATTTCTGGAAGAAACTGTCCTCTTTTGGGGATAAAAGAGGTATTTGTGGGTGAAAAGGTCCTATTTGAAGGGGGAAAGCTGGTATTTCTTGGAGAAGATGTGATATATTTGGGAGAAATGTGGCATGTCTGGAAGAAACTGTCCTCTTTTGGGGATCAAACAGGTATTTGTGGGTGAAAAGGTCCTATTTCAAGAGGCAAGCCTGGTATTTCTTGGAGAAGATGTGATACATTTGGGAGAAATGTGGCATTTCTGGAAGAAAATGTCCTCTTTTGGGGATAAAACAGGTATTTGTGGGTGAAAAGGTCCTATTTGAAGGGGGAAACCTGGTATTTCTTGGAGAAGATGTGCTATATTTGGGAGAAATGTGGCATTTCTGGAAGAAACTGTCCTCTTCTGGGGATAAAAGAGGTATTTGTGGGTGAAAAGGTCCTATTTCAGGAGGAATCCTGGTATTTCTTGGAGAAGATGTTCTATATTTGGGAGAAATGTGGCATGTCTGGAAGAAACTGTCCTATTTTGGGGATCAAACAGGTATTTGTGGGTGAAAAGGTCCTATTTCAAGAGGCAAGCCTGGTATTTCTTGGAGAAGATGTGATATATTTGGGAGAAATCTGGCATGTCAGGAAGAAAATGTCCTCTTCTGGGGATAAAACAGGTATTACAGTGTGAAAAGTTCCTATTTCAAGGGGGAGGCCTGGTATTTCTTGGAGAAGCTGTGATCTATTTGGGAGAAATGTGGCATGTCTGGAAGAAACTGTCCTATTTTGGGGATCAAACAGGTATTTGTGGGTGAAATGGTCCTATTTGATGGCGGAAAGCTGGTATTTCTTGGAGAAGATGTGCTATATTTGGGAGAAATGTGGCATTTCTGGAAGAAACTGTCCTATTTTGGGGATAATAGAGGTATTTGTGGGTGAAAAGGTCCTATTTGATGGGGGAAACCTGGTATTTCTTGGAGAGGATGTGATATATTAGGGAGAAATGTGGCATTTCTGGAAGAAACTGTCCTATTTTGGGGATCAAAGAGGTATTTGTGGGTGAAAAGGTCCTATTTCAGGAGGAATCCTGGTATTTCTTGGAGAGGATGTGATATATTTGGGAGAAATGTGGCATGTCAGGAAGAAAATGTCCTCTTTTGGGGATAAAACAGGCATTACAGGGTGAAAAGGTCCTATTTCATGGGGGAGGCCTGGTATTTCTTGGAGAAGATGTGATATATTTGGGAGAAATGTGGCATGTCAGGAAGAAACTGTCCTATTTTGGGGATAAAAGAGGTATTTGTGGGTGAAAAGTTCCTGTTTGAAGGGGGAAAGCTGGTATTTCTTGGAGAAGATGTGATATATTTGGGAGAAATGTGGCATGTCTGGAAGAAAATGTCCTATTTTGGGGATCAAACAGGTATTTGTGGGTGAAAAGGTCCTATTTGAAGGGGGAAACCTGGTATTTCTTGGAGAAGATGTGATATATTTGGGAGAAATGTGGCATTTCTGGAAGAAACTGTCCTCTTTTGGGGATAAAAGAGGTATTTGTGGGTGAAAAGGTCCTATTTGAAGGGGGAAAGCTGGTATTTCTTGGAGAGGATGTGCTATATTTGAGAGAAATGTGGCATTTCTGGAAGAAACTGTCCTATTTTGGGGATAAAAGAGGTATTTGTGGGTGAAAAGGTCCTATTTGAAGGGGGAAAGCTGGTATTTCTTGGAGAAGATGTGATATATTTGGGAGAAATGTGGCATTTCTGGAAGAAACTGTCCTATTTTGGGGATAAAAGAGGTATTTGTGGGTGAAAAGGTCCTATTTGAAGGGGGAAAGCTGGTATTTCTTGGAGAAGATGTGATATATTTGGGAGAAATCTGGCATGTCAGGAAGAAACTGTCCTCTTTTGGGGATAAAAGAGGTATTTGTGGGTGAAAAGCTCCTACTTGACGGCGGAAAGCTGGTATTTCTTGGAGAAGATGTGATATATTTGGGAGAAATGTGGCCTTTCTGGAAGAAAATGTCCTCTTTTGGGGATAAAAGAGGTATTTGTGGGTGAAAAGGTCCTATTTCAGGAGGAATCCTGGTATTTCTTGGAGAAGATGTGATATATTTGGGAGAAATGTGGTCTTTCTGGAAGAAACTGTCCTCTTTTGGGGATAAAAGAGGTATTTGTGGGTGATAAGGTCCTATTTGAAGAGGGAAACCTGGTATTTCTTGGAGAAGATGTGATATATTTGGGAGAAATGTGGCATGTCTGGAAGAAACTGTCCTATTTTGGGGATAAAAGAGGTATTTCTGGGTGAAAAGGCCCTATTTCAGGAGGAATCCTGGTATTTCTTGGAGAAGATGTGATATATCAGGCAGAAATGTGGCATTTCTGGAAGAAACTGTCCTCTTTTGGGGATAAAACAGGTATTTGTGGGTGAAAAGGTCCTATTTGAAGGGGGAAACCTGGTATTTCTTGGAGAAGATGTGCTATATTTGGGAGAAATGTGGCATTTCTGGCAGAAACTGTCCTCTTTTGGGGATGAAAGAGGTATTTGTGGGTGAAAAGGTCCTATATGAAGGGGTCAACGTGGTATTTCTTGGAGAAGATGTGATATATTTGGGAGGAATCTGGTATTTCTGGAAGAAACTGTCCTCTTTTGAGGATAAAAGAGGTATTTGTGGGTGAAAAGGTCCTATTTGAAGGGGGAAAGCTGGTATTTCTTGGAGAAGATGTGATATATTTGGGAGAAATGTGGCATGTCTGGAAGAAACTGTCCTCTTTTGGGGATAAAACAGGTATTTGTGGATGAAAAGGTCCTATTTCAAGAGGCAAGCCTGGTATTTCTTGGAGAAGATGTGATATATTTGGGAGAAATGTGGCATGTCAGGAAGAAAATGTCCACTTTTGGGGATAAAACAGGTATTACAGGGTGAAAAGGTCCTATTTCAAGGGGGAGGCCTGGTATTTCTTGGAGAAGATGTGATATATTTGGGAGAAATGTGACATGTCAGGAAGAAACTGTCCTATTTTGGGGATAAAAGAGGTATTTGTGGGTGAAAAGGTCCTATTTGAAGGGGGAAACCTGGTATTTCTTGGAGAGGATGTGATATATTTGGGAGAAATGTGGCATTTCTGGAAGAAACTGTCCTATTTTGGGGATAAAAGAGGTATTTGTGGGTGAAAAGGTCCTATTTGAAGGGGGAAACCTGGTATTTCTTGGAGAAGATGTGATATATTTGGGAGAAATGTGGCATGTCTGGAAGAAACTGTCCTATTTTGGGGATAAAAGAGGTATTTGTGGGTGAAAAGGTCCTATTTGAAGGGGGAAAGCTGGTATTTCTTGGAGAAGATGTGATATATTTGGGAGAAATGTGGCATTTCTGGAAGAAACTGTCCTATTTTGGGGATCAAACAGGTATTTGTGGGTGAAAAGGTCCTATTTCAAGGGGGAACCTGGTATTTCTTGGAGAAGATGTGATATATTTGGGAGAAATGTGGCATTTCTGGAAGAAACTGTCCTATTTTGGGGATCAAACAGGTATTTGTGGGAGAAAAGGTCCTATTTCAAGGGGGAACCTGGTATTTCTTGGAGAAGATGTGATATATTTGGGAGAAATGTGGCATGTCAGGAAGAAACTGTCCTAATTTGGGGATAAAAGAGGTATTTGTGGGTGAAAAGGTCCTATTTCAGGAGGAATCCTGGTAATTCTTGGTGAAGATGTTCTATATTTGGGAGAAATGTGGTCTTTCTGGAAGAAACTGTCCTCTTTTGGGGATAAAAGAGGTATTTGTGGGTGATAAGGTCCTATTTGAAGGGGGAAACCTGGTATTTCTTGGAGAAGGTGTGATATATTGGGGAGAAATGTGGCATTTCTGGAAGAAACTGTCCTCTTTTGGGGATAAAAGAGGTATTTGTGGGTGAAAAGGTCCTATTTCAGGAGGAATCCTGGTATTTCTTGGAGAAGATGTGATATATTTGGGAGAAATGTGGCATTTCTGGAAGAAACTGTCCTCTTTTGGGGATCAAAGAGGTATTTGTGGGTGAAAAGGTCCTATTTCAGGAGGAATCCTGGTATTTCTTGGAGAAGATATTCTATATTTGGGAGACATGTGGTCTTTCTGGAAGAAACTGTCCTCTTTTGGGGATAAAAGAGGTATTTGTGGGTGATAAGGTCCTATTTGAAGGGGGAAACCTGGTATTTCTTGGAGAAGATGTGATATATTTGGGAGAAATGTGGCATGTCTGGAAGAAACTGTCCTATTTTGGGGATAAAAGAGGTATTTGTGGCTGAAAAGGCCCTATTTCAGGAGGAATCCTGGTATTTCTAGGAGAAGATGTGATATATCTGGCAGAAATGAGGCATTTCTGGAAGAAACTGTCCTATTTTGGGGATAAAACAGGTATTTGTGGGTGAAAAGGTCCTATTTCCAGGGGGAAACCTGGTATTTCTTGGAGAAGATGTGCTATATTTGGGAGAAATGTGGCATTTCTGGAAGAAACTGTCCTATTTTGGGGATAAAAGAGGTATTTGTGGGTGAAAAGGTCCTATTTGAAGGGGTCAAAGTGGTATTTCTTGGAGAAGATGTGATATATTTGGGAGAAATCTGGTATTTCTGGAAGAAACTGTCCTCTTTTGGGGATAAAAGAGGTATTTGTGGGTTAAGAGGTCCTATTTCCAGGGGGAAAGCTGGTATTTCTTGGAGAAGATGTGATATATTTGGGAGAAATGTGGCATGTCTGGAAGAAATTGTCCTCTTTTGGGGATAAAACAGGTATTTGTGGGTGAAAAGGTCCTATTTCCAGGGGGAAACCTGGTATTTCTTGGAGAAGCTGTGATATATTTGGGAGAAATGTGGCATGTCTGGAAGAAACTGTCCTCTTTAGGGGATAAAAGAGGTATTTGTGGGTGAAAAGGTCCTATTTCAAGAGGCAAGACTGGTATTTCTTGGAGAAGACGTGATACATTTGGGAGAAATGTGGCATTTCTGGAAGAAACTGTCCTCTTTTGGGGATAAAAGAGGTATTTGTGGGTGAAAAGGTCCTATTTGAAGGGGGAAAGCTGGTATTTCTAGGAGAGGATGTGATATATTTGGGAGAAATGTGGCATTTCTGGAAGAAACTGTCCTATTTTGGGGATAAAAGAGGTATTTGTGGGTGAAAAGGTCCTATTTGAAGGGGGAAAGCTGGTATTTCTTGGAGAAGATGTGATATATTTAGGACAAATGTGGCCTTTCTGGAAGAAACTGTCCTCTTTTGGGGATAAAAGAGGAATTTGAGGGTGAAAAGGTCCTATTTGAAGGGGGAAACCTGGTATTTCTTGGAGAAGATGTGATATTTGGGAGAAATGTGGCATGTCTGGAAGAAACTGTCCTATTTTGGGGATCAAACAGGTATTTGTGGTAGAAAAGGTCCTATTTCAAGGGGGAACCTGGTATTTCTTGGAGAAGCTGTGATATATTTGGGAGAAATGTGGCCTTTCTGGAAGAAACTGTCCTATTTTGGGGAGAAAAGAGGTATTTGTGGGTGAAAAGGTCCTATTTGAAGGGGGAAACCTGGTATTTGTGGGAGAAGATGTGATATATTTGGGAGAAATGTGGCATTTCTGGAAGAAACTGTCCTCTTTTGGGATAAAAGAGGTATTTGTGGGTGAAAAGGTCCTATTTCAGGAGGAATCCTGGTATTTCTTGGAGAAGATGTGATATATTTGGGAGAAATGTGGCATTTCTGGAAGAAACTGTCCTCTTTTGGGGATAAAAGAGGTATTTGTGGGTGAAAAGGTCCTATTTGAAGGGGGAACCCTGGTATTTCTTGGAGAAGATGTGATATATTTGGGAGAAATGTGGCATTTCTGGAAGAAACTGTCCTATTTTGGGGATAAAAGAGGTATTTGTGGGTGAAAAGGTCCTATTTGAATGGGGAACCCTGGTATTTCTTGGAGAAGATGTTCTATATTTGGGAGAAATGTGGCAAGTCTGGAAGAAACTGTCCTCTTTTGGGGATAAAAGAGGTATTTGTGGGTGAAAAGGCCCTATTTCAGGAGGAATCCCGGTATTTCTAGGAGATGATGTGATATATCTGGGAGAAATGTGGCATTTCTGGAAGAAACTGTCCTATTTTGGGGATAAAAGAGGTATTTGTGGGTGAAAAGGTCCTATTTGAAGGGGGAAAGCTGGTATTTCTTGGAGAAGATGTGATATATTTGGGAGAAATGTGGCATTTCTGGAAGAAACTGTCCTCTTTTGGGGATAAAAGAGGTATTTGTGGGTGAAAAGGTCCTATTTGAAGGGGGAACCCTGGTATTTCTTGGAGAAGATGTGATATATTTGGGAGAAATGTGGCATGTCTGGAAGAAACTGTCCTCTTTTGGGGATAAAAGAGGTATTTGTGGGTGAAAAGGCCCTATTTCAGGAGGAATCCTGGTATTTCTAGGAGATGATGTGATATATCTGGGAGAAATGTGGCATTTCTGGAAGAAACTGTCCTCTTTTGGGGATAAAAGAGGTATTTGTGGGTGAAAAGGTCCTATTTGAAGGGGGAAATGTGGTATTTCTTGGAGAAGATGTGATATATTTGGGAGAAATGTGGCATTTCTGGAAGAAACTGTCCTCTTTTGGGGATAAAAGAGGTATTTGTGGGTGAAAAGTTCCTATTTCAGGAGGAATCCTGGTATTTCTTGGAGAAGATGTGATATATTTGGGAGAAATCTGGCCTTTCAGGCAGAAACTGCCGTATTTTGGGGATAAAAGAGGTATTTGTGGGAGAAAAGTTCCTATTTCAAGGGGGAAAGCTGGTATTTCTTGGAGAAGATGTGATATATTTGGGAGAAATGTGGCATGTCTGGAAGAAACTGTCCTATTTTGGGGATCAAACAGGTACTAGTGGGTGAAATGGTCCTATTTCAAGAGGCAAGCCTGGTATTTCTTGGAGAAGATGTCGTATATTTGGGAGAAATGTGGCATTTCTGGAAGAAACTGTCCTCTTTTGGGGATAAAAGAGGTATATGTGGGTGAAAAGGTCCTATTTGAAGGGGGAAACCTGGTATTTCTGGGAGAAGATGTGATATATTTGGGAGAAATGTGGCATGTCTGGAAGAAACTGTCCTATTTTGGGGATCAAACAGGTATTTGTGGTTGAAATGGTCCTATTTGACGGCGGAAAGCTGGTATTTCTTGGAGAAGATGTGATCTATTTGGGAGAAATGTGGCATTTCTGGAAGAAACTGTCCTCTTTTGGGGATAAAAGAGGTATTTGTGGGTGAAAAGGTCCTATTTGAAGGGGGAAACCTGGTATTTCTTGGAGAGGATGTGATATATTTGGGAGAAATGTGGCATTTCTGGAAGAAACTGTCCTATTTTGGGGATAAAAGAGGTATTTGTGGGTGAAAAGGTCCTATTTCCAGGTGGAAACCTGGTATTTCTTGGAGAAGATGTGATATATTTGGGAGAAATGTGGCATGTCTGGAAGAAACAGTCCTCTTTTGGGGATCAAACAGGTATTTGTGGGAGAAAAGGTCCTATTTCAAGGGGGAACCTGGTATTTCTTGGAGAAGATGTGATATATTTGGGAGAAATGTGGCCTTTCCGGAAGAAACTGTCCTCTTCTGGGGATAAAAGAGGTATTTGTGGGTGAAAAGGTCTTATTTGAAGGGGGAAACCTGGTATTTCTTGGAGAAGCTGTGATATATTTGGGAGAAATGTGGCATTTCTGGAAGAAACTGTCCTATTTTGGGGATAAAAGAGGTATTTGTGGGTGAAAAGGTCCTATTTGAAGGGGGAAACCTGGTATTTCTTGGAGAAGATGTGATATATTTGGGAGAAATGTGGCATTTCTGGAAGAAACTGTCCTCTTTTGGGGATAAAAGAGGTATTTGTGGGTGAAAAGGTCCTATTTCAGGAGGAATCCTGGTAATTCTTGGAGAAGATGTTCTATATTTGGGAGAAATGTGGTCTTTCTGGAAGAAACTGTCCTCTTTTGGGGATAAAAGAGGTATTTGTGGGTGAAAAGGTCCTATTTGAAGGGGGAAACGTGGTATTTCTTGGAGAAGATGTGATATATTTGGGAGAAATGTGGCATGTCTGGAAGAAACTGTCCTCTTTTGGGGATACAAGAGGGATTTGTGGGTGAAAAGGCCCTATTTCAGGAGGAATCCTGGTATTTCTAGGAGAAGATGTGATATATCTGGCAGAAATGAGGCATTTCTGGAAGAAACTGTCCTATTTTGGGGATCAAAGAGGTATTTGTGGGTGAAAAGGTCCTATTTGAAGGGGTCAACGTGGTATTTCTTGGAGAAGATGTGATATATTTGGGAGAAATCTGGTATTTCTGGAAGAAACTGTCCTCTTTTGGGGATAAAAGAGGTATTTGTGGGTGAAGAGGTCCTATTTGAAGGGGGAAAGCTGGTATTTCTTGGAGAAGATGTGATATATTTGGGAGAAATGTGGCATGTCTGGAAGAAACTGTCCTCTTTTGGGGATAAAAGAGGTATTTGTGGGTGAAAAGGTCCTATTTCCAGGGGGAAACCTGGTATTTCTTGGATAAGCTGTGATATATTTGGGAGAAATGTGGCATGTCTGGAAGAAACTGTCCTCTTTTGGGGATCAAACAGGTATTTGTGGGTGAAAAGGTCCTATTTCAAGAGGCAAGCCTGGTATTTCTTGGAGAAGATGTGATATATTTGGGAGAAATCTGGCATGTCAGGAAGAAAATGTCCTCTTTTGGGGATAAAAGAGGTATTTGTGGGTGAAAAGGTCCTATTTCAAGGGGGAAACCTGGTATTTCTTGGAGAAGATGTGATATATTTGGGAGAAATGTGGCATTTCTGGAAGAAACTGTCCTCTTTTGGGGATAAAAGAGGTATTTGTGGGTGAAAAGGTCCTATTTCAGGAGGAATCTTGGTATTTCTTGGAGAAGATGTGATATATTTGGGAGAAATGTGGCATGTCAGGAAGAAAATGTCCTCTTTTGGGTATAAAACAGGTATTACAGGGTGAAAAGGCCCTATTTCAAGGGGGAGGCCTGGTATTTCTTGGAGAAGATGTGATATATTTGGGAGAAATGTGGCATGTCTGGAAGAAACTGTCCTATTTTGGGGATAAAACAGGTATTTGTGGGTGAAAAGGTCCTATTTCAAGAGGCAAGCCTGGTATTTCTTGGAGAAGATGTGATATATTTGGGAGAAATCTGGCATGTCAGGAAGAAAATGTCCTCTTTTGGGGATAAAACAGGTATTACAGGGTGAAAAGGTCCTATTTCAAGGGGGAGGCCTGGTATTTCTTGGAGAAGATGTGATATATTTGGGAGAAATGTGGCATGTCAGGAAGAAACTGTCCTATTTTGGGGATCAAACAGGTATTTGTGGGTGAAATGGTCCTATTTGACGGCGGAAAGCTGGTATTTCTTGGAGAAGATGTGATCTATTTGGGAGAAATGTGGCATTTCTGGAAGAAACTGTCCTATT
The DNA here is from genome assembly GCA_030408155.1 of Lophura swinhoii. Lineage (NCBI taxonomy): Eukaryota > Metazoa > Chordata > Aves > Galliformes > Phasianidae > Lophura > Lophura swinhoii. The sequence goes on from CM059475.1 coordinate 7,021,083, forward strand.
TTGGGGATAAAAGAGGTATTTGTGGGTGAAAAGGTCCTATTTGAAGGGGGAAAGCTGGTATTTCTTGGAGAAGATGTGATATATTTGGGACAAATGTGGCCTTTCTGGAAGAAACTGTCCTCTTTTGGGGATAAAAGAGGTATTTGTGGGTGAAAAGGTCCTATTTCCAGGGGGAAACCTGGTATTTCTTGGAGAAGATGTGATATATTTGGGAGAAATGTGGCATGTCTGGAATAAACTGTCCTATTTTGGGGATCAAACAGGTATTTGTGGGAGAAAAGGCCCTATTTCAAGGGGGAACCTGGTATTTCTTGGAGAAGATGTGATATATTTGGGAGAAATGTGGCATGTCAGGAAGAAACTGTCCTATTTTGGGGATAAAAGAGGTATTTGTGGGTGAAAAGGTCCTATTTCAGGAGGAATCCTGGTATTTCTTGGAGAAGATGTGATATATTTGGGAGAAATGTGGCATGTCTGGAAGAAACTGTCCTCTTTTGGGGATAAAAGAGGTATTTGTGGGTGAAAAGGCCCTATTTCAGGAGGAATCCTGGTATTTCTAGGAGATGATGTGATATATCTGGGAGAAATGTGGCATTTCTGGAAGAAACTGTCCTCTTTTGGGGATAAAAGAGGTATTTGTGGGTGAAAAGGTCCTATTTGAAGGGGGAAACCTGGTATTTCTTGGAGAAGATGTGATATATTTGGGAGAAATCAGGCATTTCTGGAAGAAACTGTCCTCTTTTGGGGATAAAAGAGGTATTTGTGGGTGAAAAGGTCCTATTTCCAGGGGGAAACCTGGTATTTCTTGGAGAAGATGTGATATATTTGGGAGGAATCTGGTATTTCTGGAAGAAACTGTCCTCTTTTGGGGATAAAAGAGGTATTTGTGGGTGAAAAGGTCCTATTTGAAGGGGGAAACCTGGTATTTCTTGGGGAAGATGTGATCTATTTGGGAGAAATGTGGCATTTCTGGAAGGAAGTTTCCTCTTTTGGGGATAAAAGAGGTATTTGTGGGTGAAGAGGTCCTATTTGAAGGGGGAAAGCTGGTATTTCTTGGAGAAGATGTTATATATTTGGGAGAAATGTGGCATGTCTGGAAGAAACTGTCCTATTTTGGGGAGAAAAGATGTATTTCTGAGTGAAAAGGTCCTATTTCCAGGGGGAAACCTGGTATTTCTTGGAGAAGATGTGATATATTTGGGAGAAATGTGGCATTTCTGGAAGAAACTGTCCTATTTTAGGGATAAAAGAGGTATTTGTGGGTGAAAAGGCCCTAATTCAGGAGGAATCCTGGTATTTCTAGGAGAAGCTGTTCTATATTTAGGAGAAATGTGTTCTTTCTGGAAGAAACTGTCCTCTTTTGGGGATAAAAGAGGTATTTGTGGGTGAAAAGGTCCTATTTGAAGGGGGAAACCTGGTATTTCGTGGAGAAGATGTGATATATTTGGGCGAAATGTGGCATTTCTGGAAGAAACTGTCCTATTTTGGGGATAAAAGAGGTATTTGTGGGTGAAAAGGTCCTATTCCCAGGGGGAAACCTGGTATTTCTTGGAGAAGATGTGATATATTTGGGAGAAATGTGGCATGTCTGGAAGAAACTGTCCTATTTTGGGGATCAAGCAGGTATTTGTGGCAGAAAAGGTCCTATTTCAAGGGGGAACCTGGTATTTCTTGGAGAAGATGTGATATATTTGGGAGAAATGTGGCATGTCAGGAAGAAACTGTCCTCTTCTGGGGATAAAAGAGGTATGTGTGGGTGAAAAGGTCCTATTTGAAGGGGGAAAGCTGGTATTTCTGGGAGAAGATGTGATATATTTGGGAGAAATGTGGCATGTCTGGAAGAAACTGTCCTATTTTGGGGATAAAACAGGCATTACAAGGTGAAATGGTTCAATTTGAAGGGGGAAACCTGGTATTTCTTGGAGAAGATGTGATATATTTGGGAGAAATCTGGCATTTCTGGAAGAAAATGTCCTCTTTTGGGGATAAAACAGGTATTTGTGGGTGAAAAGGTCCTATTTGAAGGGGTCAACGTGGTATTTCTTGGAGGAGATGTGATATATTTGGGAGAAATGTGGCCTTTCTGGAAGAAACAGTCCTATTTTGGGGATAAAAGAGGTATTTGTGGGACAAAAGTTCCTATTTCAGGAGGAAACCTGGTATTTCTTGGAGAAGATGTGATATATTTGGGAGAAATGTGGCATGTCTGGAAGAAACTGTCCTCTTTTGGGGATAAAAGAGGTATTTGTGGGTGAAAAGGTCCTATTTCCAGGGGGAAACCTGGTATTTCTTGGATAAGCTGTGATATATTTGGGAGAAATGTGTCATGTCTGGAAGAAACTGTCCTATTTTGGGGATCAAACAGGTATTTCTGTGTGAAAAGGTCCTATTTCAAGAGGCAAGCCTGGTATTTCTTGGAGAAGATGTGATATATTTGGGAGAAATCTGGCATGTCAGGAAGAAAATGTCCTCTTTTGGGGATAAAAGAGGTATTTGTGGGTGAAAAGGTCCTATTTGAAGGGGGAAACCTGGTATTTCTTGGAGAAGATGTGATATATTTGGGAGAAATGTGGCATGTCAGGAAGAAACTGTCCTCTTTTGGGGATAAAAGAGGTATTTGTGGGTGAAAAGGTCCTATTTCAGGAGGAATCCTGGTATTTCTTGGAGATGATGTGATATATTTGGGAGAAATCTGGCATGTCAGGAAGAAAATGTCCTCTTTTGGGTATAAAACAGGTATTACAGGGTGAAAAGGCCCTATTTCAAGGGGGAGGCCTGGTATTTCTTGGAGAAGATGTGATATATTTGGGAGAAATGTGGCATGTCTGGAAGAAACTGTCCTATTTTGGGGATCAAACAGGTATTTGTGGGTGAAAAGGTCCTATTTCAAGAGGCAAGCCTGGTATTTCTTGGAGAAGATGTGATATATTTGGGAGAAATCTGGCATGTCAGGAAGAAAATGTCCTCTTTTGGGGATAAAACAGGTATTACAGGGTGAAAAGGTCCTATTTCAAGGGGGAGGCCTGGTATTTCTTGGAGAAGATGTGATACATTTGGGAGAAATGTGGCATGTCTGGAAGAAACTGTCCTATTTTGGGGATCAAACAGGTATTTGTGGGTGAAATGGTCCTATATGACGGCGGAAAGCTGGTATTTCTTGGAGAAGATATGATCTATTTGGGAGAAATGTGGCATTTCTGGAAGAAACTGTCCTATTTTGGGGATAAAAGAGGTATTTGTGGGTGAAAAGGTCCTATTTGAAGGGGGAAAGCTGGTATTTCTTGGAGAAGATGTGATATATTTGGGAGAAATGTGGCCTTTCTGGAAGAAACTGTCCTCTTTTGGGGATAAAAGAGGTATTTGTGGGTGAAAAGGTCCTATTTGAAGGGGGAAACGTGGAATTTCTTGGAGAAGATGTGATATATTTGGGAGAAATGTGGCATGTCTGGAAGAAACTGTCCTATTTTGGGGATCAAACAGGTATTTGTGGGAGAAAAGGCCCTATTTCAAGGGGGAACCTGGTATTTCTTGGAGAAGATGTGATATATTTGGGAGAAATGTGGCATGTCAGGAAGAAACTGTCCTATTTTGGGGATAAAAGAGGTATTTGTGGGTGAAAAGGTCCTATTTCAGGAGGAATCCTGTTATTTCTTGGAGAAGATGTGATATATTTGGGAGAAATGTGGCATGTCTGGAAGAAACTGTCCTCTTTTGGGGATAAAACAGGTATTTGTGGGTGAAAAGGCCCTATTTCAGGAGGAATCCTGGTATTTCTAGGAGATGATGAGATATATCTGGGAGAAATGTGGCATTTCTGGAAGAAACTGTCCTCTTTTGGGGATAAAAGAGGTATTTGTGGGTGAAAAGGTCCTATTTGAAGGGGGAAACCTGGTATTTCTTGGAGAAGATGTGATATATTAGGGAGAAATCAGGCATTTCTGGAAGAAACTGTCCTATTTTGGGGATAAAAGAGGTATTTGTGGGTGAAAAGGTCCTATTTCCAGGGGGAAACCTGGTATTTCTTGGAGAAGATGTGATATATTTGGGAGAAATGTGGCATTTCTGGAAGGAAGTGTCCTCTTTTGGGGATAAAAGATGTATTTGTGGGTGAAGAGGTCCTATTTGAAGGGGGAAAGCTGGTATTTCTTGGAGAAGATGTGATATATTTGGGAGAAATGTGGCATTTCTGGAAGAAACTGTACTATTTTGGGGATAAAAGATGTATTTCTGAGTGAAAAGGTCCTATTTCCAGGGGGAAAGCTGGTATTTCTTGGAGAAGATGTGATATATTTGGGAGAAATGTGGCATTTCTGGAAGAAACTGTCCTATTTTAGGGATAAAAGAGGTATTTGTGGGTGAAAAGGCCCTATTTCAGGAGGAATCCTGGTATTTCTAGGAGAAGCTGTTCTATATTTAGGAGAAATGTGTTCTTTCTGGAAGAAACTGTCCTCTTTTGGGGATAAAAGAGGTATTTGTGGGTGAAAAGGTCCTATTTGAAGGGGGAAACCTGGTATTTCGTGGAGAAGATGTGATATATTTGGGCGAAATGTGGCATTTCTGGAAGAAACTGTCCTATTTTGGGGATAAAAGAGGTATTTGTGGGTGAAAAGGTCCTATTCCCAGGGGGAAACCTGGTATTTCTTGGAGAAGATGTGATATATTTGGGAGAAATGTGGCATGTCTGGAAGAAACTGTCCAATTTTGGGGATCAAGCAGGTATTTGTGGCAGAAAAGGTCCTATTTCAAGGGGAAACCTGGTATTTCTTGGAGAAGATGTGATATATTTGGGAGAAATGTGGCATGTCAGGAAGAAACTGTCCTCTTTTGGGGATAAAAGAGGTATGTGTGGGTGAAAAGGTCCTATTTGAAGGGGGATACCTGGTATTTCTTGGAGAAGATGTGATATATTTGGGAGAAATGTGGCATGTCAGGAAGAAACTGTCCTAATTTGGGGATAAAACAGGCATTACAGGGTGAAATGGTTCAATTTGAAGGGGGAAACCTGGTATTTCTTGGAGAAGATGTGATATATTTGGGAGAAATGTGGCATTTCTGGAAGAAAATGTCCTCTTTTGGGGATAAAACAGGTATTTGTGGGTGAAAAGGTCCTATTTGAAGGGGTCAACGTGGTATTTCTTGGAGAAGATGTGATATATTTGGGAGAAATCTGGTATTTCTGGAAGAAACTGTCCTCTTTTGGGGATAAAAGAGGTATTTGTGGGTGAAGAGGTCCTATTTCAAGAGGCAAGCCTGGTATTTCTTGGAGAAGATGTGATATATTTGGGAGAAATGTGGCCTTTCTGGAAGAAACTGTCCTCTTTTGGGGATAAAAGAGGTATTTGTGGGTGAAAAGGTCCTATTTGAAGGGGGAAACGTGGTATTTCTTGGAGAAGATGTGATATATTTGGGAGAAATGTGGCATTTCTGGAAGAAACTGTCCTCTTTTGGGGATACAAGAGGTATTTGTGGGTGAAAAGGTCCTATTTCAGGAGGAATCCTGGTATTTCTTGGAGAAGATGTGATATATTTGGGAGAAATCTGGCATGTCAGGAAGAAACTGTCCTCTTTTGGGGATAAAACAGGTATTACAGGGTGAAAAGGCCCTATTTCAAGGGGGAGGCCTGGTATTTCTTGGAGAAGATGTGATATATTTGGGAGAAATGTGGCATGTCAGGAAGAAACTGTCCTCTTTTGGGGATCAAACAGGTATTTGTGGGTGAAAATGTCCTATTTCAAGAGGCAAGCCTGGTATTTCTTGGAGAAGATGTGATATATTTGGGAGAAATGTGGCATGTCTGGAAGAAACTGTCCTCTTTTGGGGATAAAACAGGTATTACAGGGTGAAAAGGTCCTATTTCAAGGGGGAGGCCTGGTATTTCTTGGAGAAGATGTGATATATTTGGGAGAAATGTGGCATGTCAGGAAGAAACTGTCCTATTTTGGGGATAAAGTAGGTATTTGTGGGTGAAAAGTTCCTATTTGAAGGGGGAAAGCTGGTATTTCTTGGAGAAGCTGTGATATATTTGGGAGAAATGTGGCATGTCTGGAAGAAACTGTCCTCTTTTGGGGATAAAACAGGTATTTGAGGGTGAAATGGTCCTATTTGACGGCGGAAAGCTGGTATTTCTTGGAGAAGATGTGATATATTTGGGAGAAATGTGGCATTTCTGGAAGAAACTGTCCTCTTTTGGGGATAAAAGAGGTATTTGTGGGTGAAAAGGTCCTATTTGAAGGGGTCAACGTGGTATTTCTTGGAGAGGATGTGATATATTTGGGAGAAATGTGGCATTTCTGGAAGAAACTGTCCTATTTTGGGGATAAAAGAGGTATTTGTGGGTGAAAAGGTCCTATTTCAAGAGGCAAGCCTGGTATTTCTTGGAGAAGATGTGATATATTTGGGAGAAATGTGGCCTTTCTGAAAGAAACTGTCCTCTTTTGGGGATAAAAGAGGTATTTGAGGGTGAAAAGGTCCTATTTGAAGGGGGAAACCTGGTATTTCTTGGAGAAGATGTGATCTATTTGGGAGAAATGTGGCATTTCTGGAAGAAACTGTCCTCTTTTGGGGATAAAAGAGGTATTTGTGGGTGAGAAGTTCCTATTTCAGGAGGAATCCTGGTATTTCTTGGAGAAGATGTTCTATATTTGGGAGAAATGTGGTATGTCTGGAAGAAACTGTCCTCTTTTGGGGATAAAAGAGGTATTTGTGGGTGAAGAGGTCCTATTTGAAGGGGGAAACCTGGTATTCCTTGGAGAAGATGTGTTATATTTGTGAGAAATGTGGCATTTCTGGAAGAAACTGTCCTATTTTGGGGATAAAATAGGTATTTGTGGGTGAAAAGTTCCTATTTGAAGGGGGAAAGCTGGTATTTCTTGGAGAAGCTGTGATATATTTGGGAGAAATGTGGCATGTCTGGAAGAAACTGTCCTATTTTGGGGATAAAACAGGTATTTGTGGGTGAAATGGTCCTATTTGACGGCGGAAAGCTGGTATTTCTTGGAGAAGATGTGATATATTTGGGAGAAATGTGGCATTTCTGGAAGAAACTGTCCTCTTTTGGGGATAAAAGAGGTATTTGTGGGTGAAAAGGTCCTATTTGAAGGGGGAAAGCTGGTATTTCTTGGAGAGGATGTGATATATTTGGGAGAAATGTGTCATTTCTGGCAGAAACTGTCCTCTTTTGGGGATAAAAGAGGTATTTGTGGGTGAAAAGGTCCTATTTGAAGGGGGAACCCTGGTATTTCTTGGAGAAGATTTGATATATTTGGGAGAAATGTGGCCTTTCTGGAAGAAACTGTCCTCTTTTGGGGATAAAAGAGGTATTTGAGGGTGAAAAGGTCCTATTTCAAGGGGGAGGCCTGGTATTTCTTGGAGAAGATGTGATATATTTGGGAGAAATGTGGCATGTCTGGAAGAAACTGTCCTATTTTGGGGATCAAACAGGTATTTGTGGGAGAAAAGGTACTATTTCAAGGGGGAACCTGGTATTTCTTGGAGAAGATGTGATATATTTGGGAGAAATGTGGCATGTCAGGAAGAAACTGTCCTATTTTGGGGATAAAAGAGGTATTTGTGGGTGAAAAGGTCCTATTTGAAGGGGGAAAGCTGGTATTTCTGGGAGAAGATGTGATATATTTGGGAGAAATGTGGCCTTTCTGGAAGCAACTGTCCTCTTTTGGGGATAAAACAGGTATTTGTGGGTGAAAAGGTCCTATTTCAGGAGGAATCCTGGTATTTCTTGGAGAAGATGTGATATATTTGGGACAAATGTGGCATTTCTGGAAGAAACTGTCCTCTTTTGGGGATAAAAGAGGTATTTGTGGGTGAAAAGGTCCTATTTGAAGGGGGAAACCTGGTATTTCTTGGAGAAGATGTGATATATTTGGGAGAAATATGGTCTTTCTGGAAGAAAATGTCCTCTTTTGGGGATAAAAGAGGTATTTGTGGGTGAAAAGGTCCTATTTGAAGGGGGAAACCTGGTATTTCTTGGAGAAGATGTGATATATTTGGGAGAAATCTGGTATTTCTGGAAGAAACTGTCCTCTTTTGGGGATAAAAGAGGTATTTGTGGGTGAAGAGGTCCTATTTGAAGGGGGAAAGCTGGTATTTCTTGGAGAAGATGTGATATATTTGGGAGAAATGTGGCATGTCTGGAAGAAACTGTCCTCTTTTGGGGATAAAAGAGGTATTTGTGGGTGAAAAGGTCCTATTTCAGGAGGAATCCGGGTATTTCTTGGAGAAGATGTGATATATTTGGGAGAAATGTGGTCTTTCTATAAGAAACTGTCCTCTTTTGGGGATAGAAGAGGTATTTGTGGGTGAAAAGGTCCTATTTGAAGGGGGAAACCTGGTATTTCTTGGAGAAGCTGTGATATATTTGGGAGAAATGTGGCATTTCTGGAAGAAACTGTCCTATTTTGGGGATAAAAGAGGTATTTGTGGGAGAAAAGGTCCGATTTGAAGGGGGAAACGTGGTATTTCTTGGAGAAGATGTGATATATTTGGGAGAAATGTGGCATGTCTGTAAGAAACTGTCCTATTTTGGGGATAAAACAGGTATTTGTGGGTGAAAAGGTCCTATTTCCAGGGGGAAACCTGGTATTTCTCGGAGAAGATGTGATATATTTGGGAGAAATCAGGCATTTCTGGAAGAAACTGTCCTCTTTTGGGGATAAAAGAGGTATTTGTGGATGAAAAGGTCCTATTTGAAGGGGGAAACCTGGTATTTCTTGGAGAAGATGTGATATATTTGGGAGGAATCTGGTATTTCTGGAAGAAACTGTCCTCTTTTGGGGATAAAAGAGGTATTTGTGGGTGAAAAGGTCCTATTTGAAGGGGGAAAGCTGGTATTTCTTGGAGAAGATGTGATATATTTGGGAGAAATGTGGCATTTCTGGAAGAAACTGTCCTCTTTTGGGGATAAAAGAGGTATTTGTGGGTGAAAAGGTCCTATTTGAAGGGGGAAACCTGGTATTTCGTGGAGAAGATATGATATATTTGGGAGAAATGTGGCATTTCTGGAAGAAAATGTCCTATTTTGGGGATAAAAGAGGTATTTGTGGGTGAAAAGGTCCTATTTGAAGGGGGAAAGCTGGTATTTCTTCGAGAAGATGTGATATATTTGGGCAAAATGTGGCATTTCTGGAAGAAACTGTCCTATTTTGGGGATAAAAGAGGTATTTGTGGGTGAAAAGTTCCTATTCCCAGGGGGAAACCTGGTATTTCTTGGAGAAGTTGTGATATATTTGGGAGAAATGTGGCATTTCAGGAAGAAACTGTCCTAATTTGGGGATAAAACAGGCATTACAGGGTGAAATGGTTCTATTTGCAGGGGGAAACCTGGTATTTCTTGGAGAAGATGTGATATATTTGGGAGAAATGTGGCATTTCTGGAAGAAAATGTCCTTTTTTGGGGATAAAACAGGTATTTGTGGGTGAAAAGGTCCTATTTGAAGGGGGAAACCTGGTATTTCTTGGAGAATATGTGATATATTTGGGAGAAATCTGGCATGTCAGGAAGAAAATGTCCTCTTTTGGGGATAAAAGAGGTATTTGTGGGTGAAAAGGTCCTATTTGAAGGGGGAAACCTGGTATTTCTTGGAGAAGATGTGATATATTTGGGAGAAATGTGGCATGTCTGGAAGAAACTGTCCTCTTTTGGGGATAAAAGAGGTATTTGTGGGTGAAAAGGTCCTATTTCAGGAGGAATCCTGGTATTTCTTGGAGAAGATGTGATATATTTGGGAGAAATCTGGCATGTCAGGAAGAAAATGTCCTCTTTTGGGTATAAAACAGGTATTACAGGGTGAAAAGGCCCTATTTCAAGGGGGAGGCCTGGTATTTCTTGGAGAAGATGTGATATATTTGGGAGAAATGTGGCATGTCTGGAAGAAACTGTCCTATTTTGGGGATAAAACAGGTATTTGTGGGTGAAAAGGTCCTATTTCAAGAGGCAAGCCTGGTATTTCTTGGAGAAGATGTGATATATTTGGGAGAAATCTGGCATGTCAGGAAGAAAATGTCCTCATTTGGGGATAAAACGGGTATTACAGGGTGAAAAGGTCCTATTTCAAGGGGGAGGCCTGGTATTTCTTGGAGAAGATGTGATATATTTGGGAGAAATGTGGCATGTCTGGAAGAAACTGTCGTATTTTGGGGATCAAACAGGTATTTGTGGGTGAAAAGGTCCTACTTGACGGCGGAAAGCTGGTATTTCTTGGAGAAGATGTGATCTATTTGGGAAAAATGTGGCATTTCTGGAAGAAACTGTCCTATTTTGGGGATAAAAGAGGTATTTGTGGGTGAAAAGGTCCTATTTGAAGGGGGAAAGCTGGTATTTCTTGGAGAAGATGTGATATATTTGGGACAAATGTGGCCTTTCTGGAAGAAACTGTCCTCTTTTGGGGATAAAAGAGATATTTGTGGGTGAAAAGGTCCTATTTCCAGGGGGAAACCTGGTATTTCTTGGAGAAGATGTGATATATTTGGGAGAAATGTGGCATGTCTGGAATAAACTGTCCTATTTTGGGGATCAAACAGGTATTTGTGGGAGAAAAGGCCCTATTTCAAGGGGGAACCTGGTATTTCTTGGAGAAGATGTGATATATTTGGGAGAAATGTGGCATGTCAGGAAGAAACTGTCCTATTTTGGGGATAAAAGAGGTATTTGTGGGTGAAAAGGTCCTATTTCAGGAGGAATCCTGGTATTTCTTGGAGAAGATGTGATCTATTTGGGAGAAATGTGGCATGTCTGGAAGAAACTGTCCTCTTTTGGGGATAAAAGAGGTATTTGTGGGTGAAAAGGCCCTATTTCAGGAGGAATCCTTGTATTTCTAGGAGATGATGTGATATATCTGGGAGAAATGTGGCATTTCTGGAAGAAACTGTCCTCTTTTGGGGATAAAAGAGGTATTTGTGGGTGAAAAGGTCCTATTTGAATGGGGAAACCTGGTATTTCTTGGAGAAGATGTGATATATTTGGAGAAATCAGGCATTTCTGGAAGAAACTGTCCTATTTTGGGGATAAAAGAGGTATTTGTGGGTGAAAAGGTCCTATTTCCAGGGGGAAACCTGGTATTTCTTGGAGAAGATGTGATATATTTGGGAGGAATCTGGTATTTCTGGAAGAAACTGTCCTCTTTTGGGGATACAAGAGGTATTTGTGGGTGAAAACGTCCTATTTGAAGGGGGAAACCTGGTATTTCTTGAAGAAGATGTGATATATTTGGGAGAAATGTGGCATTTCTGGAAGAAACTGTCCTCTTTTGGGGATAAAAGATGTATTTGTGGGTGAAGAGGTCCTATTTGAAGGGGGAAAGCTGGTATTTCTTGGAGAAGATGTGATATATTTGGGAGAAATGTGGCATTTCTGGAAGAAACTGTCCTATTTTGGGGATAAAAGATGTATTTCTGAGTGAAAAGGTCCTATTTCCAGGGGGAAAGCTGGTATTTCTTGGAGAAGATGTGATATATTTGGGAGAAATGTGGCATTTCTGGAAGAAACTGTCCTATTTTAGGGATAAAAGAGGTATTTGTGGGTGAAAAGGCCCTATTTCAGGAGGAATCCTGGTATTTCTAGGATAAGCTGTTCTATATTTAGGAGAAATGTGTTCTTTCTGGAAGAAACTGTCCTATTTTGGGAATAAAAGAGGTATTTGTGGGTGAAAAGGTCCTATTTGAAGGGGGAAACCTGGTATTTCGTGGAGAAGATGTGATATATTTGGGCGAAATGTGGCATTTCTGGAAGAAACTGTCCTATTTTGGGGATAAAAGAGGTATTTGTGGGTGAAAAGGTCCTATTCCCAGGGGGAAACCTGGTATTTCTTGGAGAAGATGTGATATATTTGGGAGAAATGTGGCATGTCTGGAAGAAACTGTCCAATTTTGGGGATCAAGCAGGTATTTGTGGCAGAAAAGGTCCTATTTCAAAGGGAAACCTGGTATTTCTTGGAGAAGATGTGATATATTTGGGAGAAATGTGGCATGTCAGGAAGAAACTGTCCTCTTTTGGGGATAAAAGAGGTATGTGTGGGTGAAAAGGTCCTATTTGAAGGGGGAAAGCTGGTATTTCTTGGAGAAGATGTGATATATTTGGGAGAAATGTGGCATGTCAGGAAGAAACTGTCCTCTTTTGGGGATAAAAAAGGCATTACAGGGTGAAATGGTTCAATTTGAAGGGGGAAACCTGGTATTTCTTGGAGAAGATGTGATATATTTGGGAGAAATGTGGCATTTCTGGAAGAAAATGTCCTCTTTTGGGGATAAAACAGGTATTTGTGGGTGAAAAGGTCCTATTTGAAGGGGTCAACGTGGTATTTCTTGGAGAAGATGTGATCTATTTGGGAGAAATCTGGTATTTCTGGAAGAAACTGTCCTCTTTTGGGGATAAAAGAGGTATTTGTGGGTGAAGAGGTCCTATTTGAAGGGGGAAAGCTGGTATTTCTTGGAGAAGATGTGATATATTTGGGAGAAATGTGGCATGTCTGGAAGAAACTGTCCTATTTTGGGGATAAAAGAGGTATTTGTGGGTGAAAAGGTCCTATTTCCAGGGGGAAACCTGGTATTTCTTGGAGAAGATGTGATATATTTGGGAGAAATGTGGCATGTCTGGAAGAAAATGTCCTCTTTTGGGGATCAAACAGGTATTTGTGGGTGAAAAGGTCCTATTTCCAGGGGAAAACCTGGTATTTCTTGGAGAAGATGTGATATATTAGGGAGAAATGTGGCCTTTCTGGAAGAAACTGTCCTCTTTTGGGGATAAAAGAGGTATTTGTGGGTGACAAGGTCCTATTTGAAGGGGGAAACGTGGTATTTCTTGGAGAAGATGTGATATATTTGGGTGAAATGTGGCATTTCTAGAAGAAACTGTCCTCTTTTGGGGATACAAGAGGTATTTGTGGGTGAAAAGGTCCTATTTCAGGAGGAATCCTGGTATTTCTTGGAGAAGATGTGATATATTTGGTAGAAATCTGGCATGTCAGGAAGAAAATGTCCTCTTTTGGGGATAAAACAGGTATTACAGGGTGAAAAGGCCCTATTTCAAGGGGGAGGCCTGGTATTTCTTGGAGAAGATGTGATATATTTGGGAGAAATGTGGCATGTCAGGAAGAAACTGTCCTATTTTGCGGATCAAACAGGTATTTGTGGGTGAAAAGGTCCTATTTCAAGAGGCAAGCCTGGTATTTCTTGGAGAAGATGTGATATATTTGGGAGAAATCTGGCATGTCAGGAAGAAACTGTCCTCTTTTGGGGATAAAACAGGTATTACAGGGTGAAAAGGTCCTATTTCAAGGGGGAGGCCTGGTATTTCTTGGAGAAGATGTGATATATTTGGGAGAAATGTGGCATGTCAGGAAGAAACTGTCCTATTTTGGGGATAAAATAGGTATTTGTGGGTGAAAAGTTCCTATTTGAAGGGGGAAAGCTGGTATTTCTTGGAGAAGCTGTGATATATTTGGGAGAAATGTGGCATGTCTGGAAGAAACTGTCCTATTTTGGGGATCAAACAGGTATTTGTGGGTGAAATGGTCCTATTTGACGGCGGAAAGCTGGTATTTCTTGGAGAAGATGTGATATATTTGGGAGAAATGTGGCATTTCTGGAAGAAACTGTCCTCTTTTGGGGATAAAAGAGGTATTTGTGGGTGAAAAGGTCCTATTTGAAGGGGGAAAGCTGGTATTTCTTGGAGAGGATGTGATATATTTGGGAGAAATGTGGCATTTCTGGAAGAAAATGTCCTCTTTTGGGGATAAAAGAGGTATTTGTGGGTGAAAAGGTCCTATTTGAAGGGGGAAACCTGGTATTTCTTGGAGAAGATGTGATATATTTGGGAGAAATGTGGCATTTCTGGAAGAAACTGTCCTCTTTTGGGGATAAAAGAGGTATTTGAGGGTGAAAAGGTCCTATTCCCAGGGGGAAACCTGGTATTTCTTGGAGAAGATGTGATCTATTTGGGAGAAATGTGGCATTTCTGGAAGAAACTGTCCTCTTTTGGGGATAAAAGAGGTATTTGTGGGTGAGAAGTTCCTATTTCAGGAGGTATCCTGGTATTTCTTGGAGAAGATGTTCTATATTTGGGAGAAATGTGGTCTTTCTGGAAGAAACTGTCCTCTTTTGGGGATAAAAGAGGTATTTGTGGGTGAAGAGGTCCTATTTGAAGGGGGAAACCTGGTATTCCTTGGAGAAGATGTGTTATATTTGTGAGAAATGTGGCATTCCTGGAAGAAACTGTCCTATTTTGGGGATAAAATAGGTATTTGTGGGTGAAAAGTTCCTATTTGAAGGGGGAAAGCTGGTATTTCTTGGAGAAGCTGTGATATATTTGGGAGAAATGTGGCATGTCTGGAAGAAACTGTCCTATTTTGGGGATCAAACAGGTATTTGTGGGTGAAATGGTCCTATTTGACGGCGGAAAGCTGGTATTTCTTGGAGAAGATGTGATATATTTGGGAGAAATGTGGCCTTTCTGGAAGAAACTGTCCTCTTTTGGGGATAAAAGAGGTATTTGTGGGTGAAAAGGTCCTATTTGAAGGGGGAAAGCTGGTATTTCTTGGAGAGGATGTGATATATTTGGGAGAAATGTGTCATTTCTGGCAGAAACTGTCCTCTTTTGGGGATAAAAGAGGTATTTGTGGGTGAAAAGGTCCTATTTGAAGGGGGAACCCTGGTATTTCTTGGAGAAGATGTGATATATTTGGGAGAAATGTGGCCTTTCTGGAAGAAACTGTCCTCTTTTGGGGATAAAAGAGGTATTTGAGGGTGAAAAGGTCCTATTCCCAGGGGGAAACCTGGTATTTCATGGAGAAGATGTGATATATTTGGGAGAAATGTGGCATGTCTGGAAGAAACTGTCCTCTTTTGGGGATCAAACAGGTATTTGTGGGAGAAAAGGTACTATTTCAAGGGGGAACCTGGTATTTCTTGGAGAAAATGTGATATATTTGGGAGAAATGTGGCATGTCAGGAAGAAACTGTCCTATATTGGGGATAAAAGAGGTATTTGTGGGTGAAAAGGTCCTATTTGAAGGGGGAAACCTGGTATTTCTTGGAGAAGATGTGATATATTTGGGAGAAATGTGGCCTTTCTGGAAGCAACTGTCCTCTTTTGGGGATAAAAGAGGTATTTGTGGGTGAAAAGGTCCTATTTCAGGAGGAATCCTGGTATTTCTTGGAGAAGATGTGATATATTTGGGACAAATGTGGCATTTCTGGAAGAAACTGTCCTCTTTTGGGGATAGAAGAGGTATTTGTGGGTGAAAAGGTCCTATTTGAAGGGGAAACCTGGTATTTCTTGGAGAAGATGTGATATATTTGGGAGAAATATGGTCTTTCTGGAAGAAAATGTCCTCTTTTGGGGATAAAAGAGGTATTTGTGGGTGAAAAGGTCCTATTTGAGGGGGGAAACCTGGTATTTCTTGGAGAAGATGTGATATATTTGGGAGAAATGTGGCATTTCTGGAAGAAACTGTCCTCTTTTGGGGATAAAAGAGGTATTTGTGGGTGAAAAGGTCCTATTTGAAGGGGGAAAGCTGGTATTTCTTGGAGAAGCTGTGATATATTTGGGAGAAATGTGGCATTTCTGGAAGAAACTGTCCTATTTTGGGGATAAAAGAGGTATTTGTGGGAGAAAAGGTCCGATTTGAAGGGGGAAACGTGGTATTTCTTGGAGAAGATGTGATATATTTGGGAGAAATGTGGCATGTCTGTAAGAAACTGTCCTATTTTGGGGATAAAACAGGTATTTGTGGGTGAAAAGGTCCTATTTCCAGGGGGAAACCTGGTATTTCTCGGAGAAGATGTGATATATTTGGGAGAAATCAGGCATTTCTGGAAGAAACTGTCCTCTTTTGGGGATAAAAGAGGTATTTGTGGATGAAAAGGTCCTATTTGAAGGGGGAAACCTGGTATTTCTTGGAGAAGATGTGATATATTTGGGAGGAATCTGGTATTTCTGGAAGAAACTGTCCTCTTTTGGGGATAAAAGAGGTATTTGTGGGTGAAAAGGTCCTATTTGAAGGGGGAAAGCTGGTATTTCTTGGAGAAGATGTGATATATTTGGGAGAAATGTGGCATTTCTGGAAGAAACTGTCCTCTTTTGGGGATAAAAGAGGTATTTGTGGGTGAAAAGGTCCTATTTGAAGGGGGAAACCTGGTATTTCGTGGAGAAGATATGATATATTTGGGAGAAATGTGGCATTTCTGGAAGAAAATGTCCTATTTTGGGGATAAAAGAGGTATTTGTGGGTGAAAAGGTCCTATTTGAAGGGGGAAAGCTGGTATTTCTTCGAGAAGATGTGATATATTTGGGCAAAATGTGGCATTTCTGGAAGAAACTGTCCTATTTTGGGGATAAAAGAGGTATTTGTGGGTGAAAAGGTCCTATTCCCAGGGGGAAACCTGGTATTTCTTGGAGAAGTTGTGATATATTTGGGAGAAATGTGGCATTTCAGGAAGAAACTGTCCTAATTTGGGGATAAAACAGGCATTACAGGGTGAAATGGTTCTATTTGCAGGGGGAAACCTGGTATTTCTTGGAGAAGATGTGATATATTTGGGAGAAATGTGGCATTTCTGGAAGAAAATGTCCTTTTTTGGGGATAAAACAGGTATTTGTGGGTGAAAAGGTCCTATTTGAAGGGGGAAACCTGGTATTTCTTGGAGAATATGTGATATATTTGGGAGAAATCTGGCATGTCAGGAAGAAAATGTCCTCTTTTGGGGATAAAAGAGGTATTTGTGGGTGAAAAGGTCCTATTTGAAGGGGGAAACCTGGTATTTCTTGGAGAAGATGTGATATATTTGGGAGAAATGTGGCATGTCTGGAAGAAACTGTCCTCTTTTGGGGATAAAAGAGGTATTTGTGGGTGAAAAGGTCCTATTTCAGGAGGAATCCTGGTATTTCTTGGAGAAGATGTGATATATTTGGGAGAAATCTGGCATGTCAGGAAGAAAATGTCCTCTTTTGGGTATAAAACAGGTATTACAGGGTGAAAAGGCCCTATTTCAAGGGGGAGGCCTGGTATTTCTTGGAGAAGATGTGATATATTTGGGAGAAATGTGGCATGTCTGGAAGAAACTGTCCTATTTTGGGGATAAAACAGGTATTTGTGGGTGAAAAGGT
This sequence comes from Lophura swinhoii, assembly GCA_030408155.1. NCBI lineage: Eukaryota > Metazoa > Chordata > Aves > Galliformes > Phasianidae > Lophura > Lophura swinhoii. The sequence goes on from CM059475.1 coordinate 7,038,200, forward strand.
CCTATTTCAAGAGGCAAGCCTGGTATTTCTTGGAGAAGATGTGATATATTTGGGAGAAATCTGGCATGTCAGGAAGAAAATGTCCTCATTTGGGGATAAAACGGGTATTACAGGGTGAAAAGGTCCTATTTCAAGGGGGAGGCCTGGTATTTCTTGGAGAAGATGTGATATATTTGGGAGAAATGTGGCATGTCTGGAAGAAACTGTCCTATTTTGGGGATCAAACAGGTATTTGTGGGTGAAATGGTCCTAATTGACGGCGGAAAGCTGGTATTTCTTGGAGAAGATGTGATCTATTTGGGAAAAATGTGGCATTTCTGGAAGAAACTGTCCTATTTTGGGGATAAAAGAGGTATTTGTGGGTGAAAAGGTCCTATTTGAAGGGGGAAAGCTGGTATTTCTTGGAGAAGATGTGATATATTTGGGACAAATGTGGCCTTTCTGGAAGAAACTGTCCTCTTTTGGGGATAAAAGAGATATTTGTGGGTGAAAAGGTCCTATTTCCAGGGGGAAACCTGGTATTTCTTGGAGAAGATGTGATATATTTGGGAGAAATGTGGCATGTCTGGAATAAACTGTCCTATTTTGGGGATCAAACAGGTATTTGTGGGAGAAAAGGCCCTATTTCAAGGGGGAACCTGGTATTTCTTGGAGAAGATGTGATATATTTGGGAGAAATGTGGCATGTCAGGAAGAAACTGTCCTATTTTGGGGATAAAAGAGGTATTTGTGGGTGAAAAGGTCCTATTTCAGGAGGAATCCTGGTATTTCTTGGAGAAGATGTGATCTATTTGGGAGAAATGTGGCATGTCTGGAAGAAACTGTCCTCTTTTGGGGATAAAAGAGGTATTTGTGGGTGAAAAGGCCCTATTTCAGGAGGAATCCTTGTATTTCTAGGAGATGATGTGATATATCTGGGAGAAATGTGGCATTTCTGGAAGAAACTGTCCTCTTTTGGGGATAAAAGAGGTATTTGTGGGTGAAAAGGTCCTATTTGAATGGGGAAACCTGGTATTTCTTGGAGAAGATGTGATATATTTGGGAGAAATCAGGCATTTCTGGAAGAAACTGTCCTATTTTGGGGATAAAAGAGGTATTTGTGGGTGAAAAGGTCCTATTTCCAGGGGGAAACCTGGTATTTCTTGGAGAAGATGTGATATATTTGGGAGGAATCTGGTATTTCTGGAAGAAACTGTCCTCTTTTGGGGATACAAGAGGTATTTGTGGGTGAAAACGTCCTATTTGAAGGGGGAAACCTGGTATTTCTTGAAGAAGATGTGATATATTTGGGAGAAATGTGGCATTTCTGGAAGAAACTGTCCTCTTTTGGGGATAAAAGATGTATTTGTGGGTGAAGAGGTCCTATTTGAAGGGGGAAAGCTGGTATTTCTTGGAGAAGATGTGATATATTTGGGAGAAATGTGGCATTTCTGGAAGAAACTGTCCTATTTTGGGGATAAAAGATGTATTTCTGAGTGAAAAGGTCCTATTTCCAGGGGGAAAGCTGGTATTTCTTGGAGAAGATGTGATATATTTGGGAGAAATGTGGCATTTCTGGAAGAAACTGTCCTATTTTAGGGATAAAAGAGGTATTTGTGGGTGAAAAGGCCCTATTTCAGGAGGAATCCTGGTATTTCTAGGATAAGCTGTTCTATATTTAGGAGAAATGTGTTCTTTCTGGAAGAAACTGTCCTATTTTGGGAATAAAAGAGGTATTTGTGGGTGAAAAGGTCCTATTTGAAGGGGGAAACCTGGTATTTCGTGGAGAAGATGTGATATATTTGGGCGAAATGTGGCATTTCTGGAAGAAACTGTCCTATTTTGGGGATAAAAGAGGTATTTGTGGGTGAAAAGGTCCTATTCCCAGGGGGAAACCTGGTATTTCTTGGAGAAGATGTGATATATTTGGGAGAAATGTGGCATGTCTGGAAGAAACTGTCCAATTTTGGGGATCAAGCAGGTATTTGTGGCAGAAAAGGTCCTATTTCAAAGGGAAACCTGGTATTTCTTGGAGAAGATGTGATATATTTGGGAGAAATGTGGCATGTCAGGAAGAAACTGTCCTCTTTTGGGGATAAAAGAGGTATGTGTGGGTGAAAAGGTCCTATTTCAAGGGGGATACCTGGTATTTCTTGGAGAAGATGTGATATATTTGGGAGAAATGTGGCATGTCAGGAAGAAACTGTCCTCTTTTGGGGATAAAACAGGCATTACAGGGTGAAATGGTTCAATTTGAAGGGGGAAACCTGGTATTTCTTGGAGAAGATGTGATATATTTGGGAGAAATGTGGCATTTCTGGAAGAAAATGTCCTCTTTTGGGGATAAAACAGGTATTTGTGGGTGAAAAGGTCCTATTTGAAGGGGTCAACGTGGTATTTCTTGGAGAAGATGTGATCTATTTGGGAGAAATCTGGTATTTCTGGAAGAAACTGTCCTCTTTTGGGGATAAAAGAGGTATTTGTGGGTGAAGAGGTCCTATTTGAAGGGGGAAAGCTGGTATTTCTTGGAGAAGATGTGATATATTTGGGAGAAATGTGGCATGTCTGGAAGAAACTGTCCTATTTTGGGGATAAAAGAGGTATTTGTGGGTGAAAAGGTCCTATTTCCAGGGGGAAACCTGGTATTTCTTGGAGAAGATGTGATATATTTGGGAGAAATGTGGCATGTCTGGAAGAAAATGTCCTCTTTTGGGGATCAAACAGGTATTTGTGGGTGAAAAGGTCCTATTTCCAGGGGAAAACCTGGTATTTCTTGGAGAAGATGTGATATATTAGGGAGAAATGTGGCCTTTCTGGAAGAAACTGTCCTCTTTTGGGGATAAAAGAGGTATTTGTGGGTGACAAGGTCCTATTTGAAGGGGGAAACGTGGTATTTCTTGGAGAAGATGTGATATATTTGGGAGAAATGTGGCATTTCTGGAAGAAACTGTCCTCTTTTGGGGATACAAGAGGTATTTGTGGGTGAAAAGGTCCTATTTCAGGAGGAATCCTGGTATTTCTTGGAGAAGATGTGATATATTTGGTAGAAATCTGGCATGTCAGGAAGAAAATGTCCTCTTTTGGGGATAAAACAGGTATTACAGGGTGAAAAGGCCCTATTTCAAGGGGGAGGCCTGGTATTTCTTGGAGAAGATGTGATATATTTGGGAGAAATGTGGCATGTCAGGAAGAAACTGTCCTATTTTGCGGATCAAACAGGTATTTGTGGGTGAAAAGGTCCTATTTCAAGAGGCAAGCCTGGTATTTCTTGGAGAAGATGTGATATATTTGGGAGAAATCTGGCATGTCAGGAAGAAACTGTCCTCTTTTGGGGATAAAACAGGTATTACAGGGTGAAAAGGTCCTATTTCAAGGGGGAGGCCTGGTATTTCTTGGAGAAGATGTGATATATTTGGGAGAAATGTGGCATGTCAGGAAGAAACTGTCCTATTTTGGGGATAAAATAGGTATTTGTGGGTGAAAAGTTCCTATTTGAAGGGGGAAAGCTGGTATTTCTTGGAGAAGCTGTGATATATTTGGGAGAAATGTGGCATGTCTGGAAGAAACTGTCCTATTTTGGGGATCAAACAGGTATTTGTGGGTGAAATGGTCCTATTTGACGGCGGAAAGCTGGTATTTCTTGGAGAAGATGTGATATATTTGGGAGAAATGTGGCATTTCTGGAAGAAACTGTCCTCTTTTGGGGATAAAAGAGGTATTTGTGGGTGAAAAGGTCCTATTTGAAGGGGGAAAGCTGGTATTTCTTGGAGAGGATGTGATATATTTGGGAGAAATGTGGCATTTCTGGAAGAAAATGTCCTCTTTTGGGGATAAAAGAGGTATTTGTGGGTGAAAAGGTCCTATTTGAAGGGGGAAACCTGGTATTTCTTGGAGAAGATGTGATATATTTGGGAGAAATGTGGCATTTCTGGAAGAAACTGTCCTCTTTTGGGGATAAAAGAGGTATTTGAGGGTGAAAAGGTCCTATTCCCAGGGGGAAACCTGGTATTTCTTGGAGAAGATGTGATCTATTTGGGAGAAATGTGGCATTTCTGGAAGAAACTGTCCTCTTTTGGGGATAAAAGAGGTATTTGTGGGTGAGAAGTTCCTATTTCAGGAGGTATCCTGGTATTTCTTGGAGAAGATGTTCTATATTTGGGAGAAATGTGGTCTTTCTGGAAGAAACTGTCCTCTTTTGGGGATAAAAGAGGTATTTGTGGGTGAAGAGGTCCTATTTGAAGGGGGAAACCTGGTATTCCTTGGAGAAGATGTGTTATATTTGTGAGAAATGTGGCATTCCTGGAAGAAACTGTCCTATTTTGGGGATAAAATAGGTATTTGTGGGTGAAAAGTTCCTATTTGAAGGGGGAAAGCTGGTATTTCTTGGAGAAGCTGTGATATATTTGGGAGAAATGTGGCATGTCTGGAAGAAACTGTCCTATTTTGGGGATCAAACAGGTATTTGTGGGTGAAATGGTCCTATTTGACGGCGGAAAGCTGGTATTTCTTGGAGAAGATGTGATATATTTGGGAGAAATGTGGCCTTTCTGGAAGAAACTGTCCTCTTTTGGGGATAAAAGAGGTATTTGTGGGTGAAAAGGTCCTATTTGAAGGGGGAAAGCTGGTATTTCTTGGAGAGGATGTGATATATTTGGGAGAAATGTGTCATTTCTGGCAGAAACTGTCCTCTTTTGGGGATAAAAGAGGTATTTGTGGGTGAAAAGGTCCTATTTGAAGGGGGAACCCTGGTATTTCTTGGAGAAGATGTGATATATTTGGGAGAAATGTGGCCTTTCTGGAAGAAACTGTCCTCTTTTGGGGATAAAAGAGGTATTTGAGGGTGAAAAGGTCCTATTCCCAGGGGGAAACCTGGTATTTCATGGAGAAGATGTGATATATTTGGGAGAAATGTGGCATGTCTGGAAGAAACTGTCCTCTTTTGGGGATCAAACAGGTATTTGTGGGAGAAAAGGTACTATTTCAAGGGGGAACCTGGTATTTCTTGGAGAAAATGTGATATATTTGGGAGAAATGTGGCATGTCAGGAAGAAACTGTCCTATATTGGGGATAAAAGAGGTATTTGTGGGTGAAAAGGTCCTATTTGAAGGGGGAAACCTGGTATTTCTTGGAGAAGATGTGATATATTTGGGAGAAATGTGGCCTTTCTGGAAGCAACTGTCCTCTTTTGGCTATAAAAGAGGTATTTGTGGGTGAAAAGGTCCTATTTCAGGAGGAATCCTGGTATTTCTTGGAGAAGATGTGATATATTTGGGACAAATGTGGCATTTCTGGAAGAAACTGTCCTCTTTTGGGGATAGAAGAGGTATTTGTGGGTGAAAAGGTCCTATTTGAAGGGGGAAACCTGGTATTTCTTGGAGAAGATGTGATATATTTGGGAGAAATATGGTCTTTCTGGAAGAAAATGTCCTCTTTTGGGGATAAAAGAGGTATTTGTGGGTGAAAAGGTCCTATTTGAGGGGGGAAACCTGGTATTTCTTGGAGAAGATGTGATATATTTGGGAGAAATGTGGCATTTCTGGAAGAAACTGTCCTCTTTTGGGGATAAAAGAGGTATTTGTGGGTGAAAAGGTCCTATTTGAAGGGGGAAAGCTGGTATTTCTTGGAGAAGATGTGATATATTTGGGAGAAATGTGGCATTTCTGGAAGAAACTGTCCTCTTTTGGGGATAAAAGAGGTATTTGTGGGTGAAAAGGTCCTATTTCAGGAGGAATCCTGGTATTTCTTGGAGAAGATGTGATATATTTGGGAGAAATGTGGTCTTTCTGGAAGAAACTGTCCTCTTTTGGGGATAAAAGAGGTATTTGTGGGTGAAAAGGTCCTATTTGAAGGGGGAAACCTGGTATTTCTTGGAGAAGCTGTGATATATTTGGGAGAAATGTGGCATTTCTGGAAGAAACTGTCCTCTTTTGGGGATAAAAGATGTATTTGTGGGAGAAAAGGTCCGATTTGAAGGGGGAAACGTGGTATTTCTTGGAGAAGATGTGATATATTTGGGAGAAATGTGGCATGTCTGTAAGAAACTGTCCTATTTTGGGGATAAAAGAGGTATTTGTGGGTGAAAAGGCCCTATTTCAGGAGGAATCCTGGTATTTCTAGTAGATGATGTGATTTATCTGGGAGAAATGTGGCATTTCTGGAAGAAACTGTCCTCTTTTGGGGATAAAACAGGTATTTGTGGGTGAAAAGGTCCTATTTCCAGGGGAAAACCTGGTATTTCTTGGAGAAGATGTGATATATTTGGGAGAAATGTGGCATTTCTGGAAGAAACTGTCCTCTTTTGGGGATAAAAGAGGTATTTGTGGGTGAAAAGGTCCTATTTCAAGGGGGAAACCTGGTATTTCTTGGAGAAGATGTGATATATTTGGGAGGAATCTGGTATTTCTGGAAGAAACTGTCCTCTTTTGGGGATAAAAGAGGTATTTGTGGGTGAAGAGGTCCTATTTGAAGGGGGAAAGCTGGTATTTCTTGGAGAAGATGTGATATATTTGGGAGAAATGTGGCATTTCTGGAAGAAACTGTCCTCTTTTGGGGATAAAAGAGGTATTTGTGGGTGAAAAGGTCCTATTTGAAGGGGGAAACCTGGTATTTCGTGGAGAAGATATGATATATTTGGGAGAAATGTGGCATTTCTGGAAGAAAATGTCCTATTTTGGGGATAAAAGAGGTATTTGTGGGTGAAAAGGTCCTATTTGAAGGGGGAAAGCTGGTATTTCTTGGAGAAGATGTGATATATTTGGGCAAAATGTGGCATTTCTGGAAGAAACTGTCCTATTTTGGGGATAAAAGAGGTATTTGTGGGTGAAAAGGTCCTATTCCCAGGGGGAAACCTGGTATTTCTTGGAGAAGTTGTGATATATTAGGGAGAAATGTGGCATGTCTGGAAGAAACTGTCCTAATTTGGGGATAAAACAGGCATTACATGGTGAAATGGTTCTATTTGTAGGGGGAAACCTGGTATTTCTTGGAGAAGATGTGATATATTTGGGAGAAATGTGGCATTTCTGGAAGAAAATGTCCTTTTTTGGGGATAAAACAGGTATTTGTGGGTGAAAAGGTCCTATTTGAAGGGGGAAACCTGGTATTTCTTGGAGGAGATGTGATATACTTGGGAGAAATGTGGCATTTCTGGAAGAAAATGTCCTATTTGGGGGGAGAAGGCTGGTATTTGTTGGAGAAAGTGTCCTATTTGAGGAGGAATCCTGGTATTTCTTGGAGGAGTTGTGATATATTTGGGAGAAATGTGGCCTTTCTTGAAGAAACTGTCCTCTTTTGGGGATAAAAGAGGTATTTGTGGGTGAAAAGGTCCTATTTGAAGGGGGAAACCTGGTATTTCTTGGAGAAGATGTAGTATATTTGGGAGAAATGTGGCATTTCTGGAAGAAGCTGTCCTCTTTTGGGGATCAAACAGGTATTTGTCGGAGAAAAGTTCCTATTTCAGGAGGAATCCTGGTATTTCTTGGAGAAGATGTGATATATTTGGGAGAAATCTGGCCTTTCAGGCAGAAACTGCCGTATTTTGGGGATAAAAGAGGTATTTGTGGGTGAAAAGTTCCTATTTGAAGGGGGAAACCTGGTATTTCTTGGAGAAGATGTGATATATTTGGGAGAAATGTGGCATGTCTGGAAGAAACTGTCCTATTTTGGGGATCAAACAGGTATTTGTGGGTGAAAAGGTCCTATTTGAAGGGGGAAACCTGGTATTTCGTGGAGAAGATGTGATATATTTGGGAGAAATGTGGCATGTCTGGAAGAAACTGTCCTCTTTTGGGGATAAAAGAGGTATTTGTGGGTGAAAAGGCCCTATTTCAGGAGAAATCCTGGTATTTCTCGGAGAAGATGTGATATATTTGGGAGAAATGTGGCATGTCAGGAAGAAACTGTCCTATTTTGGGGATAAAACAGGTATTTGTGGGTGAAAAGGTCCTATTTGAAGGGGGAAAGCTGGTATTTCTTGGAGAAGATGTTCTAAATTTGGGAGAAATGTGGCATTTCTGGAAGAAACTGTCCTATTTTGTGTATAAAAGAGGTATTTGTGGGTGAAAAGGTCCTATTTCAAGGGGGAAACCTGGTATTTCTTGGAGAAGATGTGATATATTTGGGAGAAATATGGCATTTCTGGAAGAAACTGTCCTATTTTGGGGATCAAACAGGTATTTGTGGGTGAAAAGGTCCTATTTGAAGGGGGAAACCTGGTATTTCTTGGAGAAGATGTGGAATATTTGGGAGAAATGTGGCGTGTCAGGAAGAAACTTTCCTCTTTTGGGGATAAAAGAGGTATTTGTGGGTGAAAAGGTCCTATTTCAAAGGGGGAAACGTGGTATTTCTTGGAGAAGATGTGATATATTTGGGAGAAATGTGGCATGTCTGGAAGAAACTGTCCTATTTTGGGGATAAAAGAGGTATTTGTGGGTGAAAAGGTCCTATTTGAAGGGGGAAACCTGGTATTTCGTGGAGAAGATGTGATATATTTGGGAGAAATGTGGCATTTCTGGAAGAAACTGTTGTATTTTGGGGATAAAAGAGGTATTTGTGGGTGAAAAGGTTCTATTTGAAGGGGGAAAGCTGGTATTTCTTGGAGAAGATGTGATATATTTGGGAGAAATGTGGCATATCTGGAAGAAACTGTCGTATTTTGGGGATAAAAGAGGTATTTGTGGGTGAAAAGGTCCTATTTCCAGGGGTAACCCCGGTATTTCTTGGAGAAAATGTTCTATATTTCGGAGAAATTTGGCATTTCTGGAAGAAAATGTCCTATTTCAAGGGGGATAAAAGAGGTATTTGTGGGTGACAAGGTCCTATTTGAAGGGGGAAACCTGGTATTTCTTGGAGGAGATGTGATATATTTGGGAGAAATGAGGCATTTCTGGAAGAAACTGTCCTGTTTTGGGGATAAAAGAGGTATTTGCTTGTGAAAAGATCGTATTTCAAGAGGGAACCCTGGTATATCTTGGAGAAGATGTGATATATTTGGGAGAAATCTGGCATTTCTGGAAGAAACTGTCCTACTTTGGGGATAAAACAGGAATTTGTGGGTGAAAAGGTCCTATTTGAAGGGGGAAAGCTGGTATTTCTTGGAGAAGATGTGATCTATTTGGGAGAAATGTGGCATGTCTGGAAGAAACTGTCCTATTTTGGGGATAAAAGAGGTATTTGAGGGTGAAAAGCTACTATTTGAAGGGGGAACCCTGGTATTTCTTGGAGAATATGTGATATATTTGGTAGAAATCGGGCATTTCTGGCAGAAACTGTCCAATTTTGGGGATAAAAGAGGTATTTGTGGGTGAAAAGGTCCTATTTCCAGGGGTAACCCCGGTATTTCTTGGAGAAGATGTTCTATATTTCGGAGAAATGTGGCATTTCTGGAAGAAAATGTCCTATTTCAAGGGGGATAAAAGAGGTATTTGTGGGTGAAAAGGTCTTATTTGAAGGGGGAAAGCTGGTATTTCTTGGAGGAGATGTGATATATTTGGGCGAAATGAGGCATTTCTGGAAGAAACTGTCCTGTTTTGGGGATAAAAGAGGTATTTGTGGGTGAAAAGATCCTATTTCAAGAGTGAACCCTGGTATTTCTTGGAGAAGATCTGATATATTTGGAAGAAATCTGGCCTTTCTGGAAGAAACTGTCGTATTTTGGGGATAAAACAGGCATTTGTTGGTGAAAAGTTCCTATTTCCAGGGGGAAACCTGGTATTTCTTGGAGAAGATGTGATATATTTGGGAGAAATGTGGCATGTCTGGAAGAAACTGTCCTATTTTGGGGATAAAACAGGTATTTGTGGGTGAAAAGGTCCTATTTGAAGGGGGAAACCTGGTATTTCTTGGAGAAGATGTGATATGTTTGGGAGAAATCTGGCATGTCTGGAAGAAACTGTCCTATTTTGGGGATAAAACAGGTATTTGTGGGTGAAAAGGTCCTATTTGAATGGTGAAATCCGGTACATCTTGGAGAAGATGTGATATATTTGGGAGAAATGTGGCATTTCTGGAAGAAAGTGTCCTATTTTGGGGATAAAAGAGGTATTTGAGGGTGAAAAGGTCCTATTTGAAGGGGGAACCCTGGTATTTCTTGGATAAAATGTGTTATATTTGGGAGAAATGTGGCATTTCTGGAAGAAACTGTCCTCTTTTGGGGATAAAAGAGGTATTTGTGGGGGAAAAGGACCTATTTGAAGGGGGAAACCTGGTATTTCTTGGAGAAGATGTGATATATTTGGGAGAAATGTGGCATGTCTGGAAGAAACTGTCCTATTTTGGGGATAAAACAGGTATTTGTGGGTGAAAAGGTCCTATTTGAAGGGGGAAACCTGGTATTTCTTGGAGAAGATGTGATCTATTTGGGAGAAATGTAGCATTTCTGGAAGAAACTGTCCTATTTTGGGGATAAAAGAGGTATTTGTTGGTGAAAAGGTCGTATTTGAAGGGGGAAAGCTGGTATTTCTTGGAGATGATGTGGTATATTTGGGAGAAATGTGGCATTTCTGGAAGAAACTGTTGTATTTTGGGGATAAAAGAGGTATTTGTGGGTGAAAAGGTCCTATTTGAAGGGGGAAAGCTGGTATTTCTTGGAGAAGATGTGATATATTTGGGAGAAATGTGGCATTTCTGGAAGAAACTGTCGAATTTTGGGGATAAAAGAGGTATTTGTGGGTGAAAAGGTCCTATTTCCAGGGGTAACCCCGGTATTTCTTGGAGAAGATGTGATATACTTGGGAGAAATGTGGCATTTCTGGAAGAAACTGTCCTATTTTGGGGATAAAACAGGTATTTTTCGGTGAAAAGTTCCTATTTGAATTTTGAAATCCGGTATTTCTTGGAGAAGATGTGATATATTTGGGAGAAAAGTGGCATTTCTGGAAGAAACTGTCCTATTTTGGGGATCAAAGAGGTATTTGAGGGTGAGAAGGTCCTATTTGAAGGGGGAAACCTGGTATTTCTTGGAGAAGATGTGTTATATTTGGGAGAAATGTGGCATTTCTGGAAGAAACTGTCTTATTTTGGGGATAAAAGAGGTATTTGTGGGTGAAAAGGTCCTATTTGAAGGGGGAAACCTGGTATTTCTTGGAGAAGATGTGATATATTTGGGAGAAATCTGGCATGTCTGGAAGAAACTGTCCTCTTTAGGGAATAAAAGAGGTATTTGTGGGTGACAAGGTCCTATTTGAAGGGGGAAAGCTGGTATTTCTTGGAGAAGATGTGATATATTTGGGAGAAAAGTGGCATGTCTGGAAGAAACTGTCCTCTTTTGGGGATAAAACAGGTATTTGTGGGTGAAAAGGACCTATTTGAAGGGGGAAACCTGGTATTTCTTGGAGAAGATGTGATCTATTTGGGAGAAATGTGGCCTTTCTGGAAGAAACTGTCCTCTTTTGGGGATCAATGAGGTATTTGTGGGGGAAAAGGTCCTATTTGAAGGGGGAAACCTGGTATTTCTTGGAGAAGATGTGGTATATTTGGGAGAAATGTGGCATTTCTGGAAGAAACTGTCCAATTTTCGGGATAAAAGAGGTATTTGTGGGTGACAAGGTCCTATTTCAAGGGGGAAAGGTGGTATTTCTTGGAGAAGATGTGATCTATTTGGGAGAAATGTGGCATTTCTGGAATAAACTGTCCAATTTTCGGGATAAAAGAGGTATTTGTGGGTGACAAGGTCCTATTTCAAGGGGGAAAGGTGGTATTTCTTGGAGAAGATGTGATCTATTTGGGAGAAATGTGGCATTTCTGGAAGAAACTGCTCAATTTCGGGGATAAAAGAGGTATTTGTGGGTGAAAAGGTCCTATTTGAAGGGGGAAAGCTGGTATTTCTTGGAGAAGATGTGATCTATTTGGGAGAAATGTGGCATTTCTGGAAGAAACTGTCCTATTTTGGGGATAAAAGAGGTATTTGTGGGTGACAAGGTCCTATTTGAAGGGGGAAACCTGGTATTTCTTGGAGAAGATGTGATATATTTGGGAGAAATGTGGCCTTTCTGGAAGAAAATGTCCAATTTAGGGGATAAAAGAGGTATTTGTGGGTGAAAAGTTCCTATTTGAAGGGGGAAAACTGGTATTTCTTGGAGAAGGTGATATATATTTGGGAGAAATGAGGCATTTCTGGAAGAAACTGTCCTATTTTGGGGATAAAAGAGGTATTTGTGGGTGAAAAGATCCTATTTCAAGAGGGAACCCTGTTATTTCTTGGAGAAGATGTGATATATTTGGGAGAAATCTGGCATGTCTGGAAGAAACTGTCCTATTTTGGGGATAAAACAGGCATTTGTTGGTGAAAAGGTCCTATTTGAAGGGGGAAACCTGGTATTTCTTGGAGAAGATGTGATATATTTGGGAGAAATGTGGCATGTCTGGAAGAAAATGTCCTCTTTTGGGGATCAAAGAGGTATTTGTGGGTGAAAAGGTCCTATTTGAAGGGGGAAACCTGGTATTTCTTGGAGAAGATGTGATATATTTGGGAGAAATGTGGCATGTCTGGAAGAAACTGTCCTCTTTTGGGGATAAAACAGGTATTTGTGGGTGAAAAGGTCCTATTTGAAGGGGGAAACCTGGTATTTCTTGGAGAAGATGTGATATGTTTGGGAGAAATATGGCATTTCTGGAAGAAACTGTCCTCTTTTGGGGATAAAAGAGGTATTTGTGGGTGAAAAGGTCCTATTTGAAGGGGGAAAGCTGGTATTTCTTGGAGAAGATGTGATCTATTTGGGAGAAATCTGGCATGTCAGTAAGAAACTGTCGTATTTTGGGGATAAAACAGGTATTTGTGTGTGAAAAGGACCTATTTGAAGGGGGAAACCTGGTATTTCTTGGAGAAGATGTGATCTATTTGGGAGAAATGTGGCCTTTCTGGATGAAACTGTCCTCTTTTGGGGATAAATGAGGTATTTGTGGGTGAAAAGGTCCTATTTGAAGGGGGAAACCTGGTATTTCTTGGAGAAGATGTGGTATATTTGGAAGAAATGTGGCATTTCTGGAAGAAACTGTCCAATTTGCGGGATAAAAGAGGTATTTGTGGGTGACAAGGTCCTATTTGAAGGGGGAAACCTGGTATTTCTTGGAGAAGATGTGGTCTATTTGGGAGAAATGAGGCATTTCTGGAATAAACTGTCCAATTTTCGGGATAAAAGAGGTATTTGTGGGTGACAAGGTCCTATTTCAAGGGGGAAAGGTGGTATTTCTTGGAGAAGATGTGATATATTTGGGAGAAATGTGGCATGTCAGGAAGAAACTGTCCAATTTTGGGGATCCAAGAGGTATTTGAGGGTGAAAAGGTCCTATTTGAAGGGGGAAAGCTGGTATTTCTTGGAGAAGATGTGATATATTTGGTAGAAATGTGGCATTTCTGGAAGAAAATGTCCAATTTGGGGATAAAAGAGGTATTTGTGGGTGAAAAGTTCCTATTTGAAGGGGGAAAGCTGGTATTTCTTGGAGAAGATGTGATCTATTTGGGAGAAATGTGGCATTTCTGGAAGAAACTGTCCTCTTTTGGGGATAAAAGAGGTATTTGCTTGTGATAAGATCCTATTTCAAGAGGGAACCCTGGTATTTCTTGGAGAAGATGTGATATATTTGGGAGAAATCTGGCATTTCTGTAAGAAACTGTCCTATTTTGGGGATAAAACAGGTATTTGTGGGTGAAAAGGTCCTATTTGAAGGGAGAATCCAGGTATTTCTTGGAGAAGATGTGATATATTTGGGAGAAATGTGGCCTTTCTGGAAGAAACTGTCCTATTTTGGGGATAAAAGAGGTATTTGTGGGTGAAAAGGTCCTATTTGAAGGGGGAAAGCTGGTATTTCTTGGAGAAGATGTGATATATTTGGGAGAAATGTGGCATGTCAGGAAGAAGCTGTCCTATTTTGGGGATCAAACAGGTATTTTTCGGTGAAAAGGTGCTATTTGAATTTTGAAATCCGGTATTTCTAGGAGAAGATGTGATATAATTGGGAGAAATGTGGCATTTCTGGAAGAAAATGTCCTATATTTGGGATAAAATAGGTATTTGTGGGTGAAAAGGTCCTATTTCGAGGGGGAATCCTGGTATTTCTTGGAGAAGATGTGATATATTTGGAAGAAATGTGGCCTTTCTGGAAGAAACTGTCCAATTTGCGGGATAAAAGATGTATTTGTGGGTGAAAAGGTCCTATTTGAAGGGGGAAACCTGGTATTTCTTGGAGAAGATGTGGTCTATTTGGGAGAAATGTGGCATTTCTGGAATAAACTGTCCAATTTTCGGGATAAAAGAGGTATTTGTGGGTGACAAGGTCCTATTTCAAGGGGGAAAGGTGGTATTTCTTGGAGAAGATGTGATCTATTTGGGAGAAATCTGGCATTTCTGGAAGAAACTGTCCTAATTGGGGGATCAAACAGGTAATACAGGGTGAAAAGGTCCTATTTCAAGGGGGAAAGCTGGTATTTCTTGGAGAAGATGTGATATATTTGGGAGAAATGTGGCATTTCGGGAAGAAACTGTCCTATTTGAGGTATAAAAAAGGTATTTGTGTGTGAAAAGTTCCTATTTCCAGGGGGAAACCTGGTATTTCTTGGAGATGATGTGGTATATTTGGGAGAAATGTGGCATTTCTGGAAGAAACTGCCCTCTTTTGGGGATAAAACAGGTATTTGTGGGTGAAAAGGTCTTATTTGAAGGGGGTAAGCTGGTATTTCTTGGAGAAGATGTGATATATTTGGGAGAAATGTGGCATGTCAGTAAGAAACTGTCCTATTTTGGGGATCAAACAGGTATTTGTGGGTGGAAAGGTCCTATTTCAGGAGGAAACCCGGTATTTCTTGGAGAAGATGTGATATATTTGGGACAAATCTAGCATTTCTGGAAGAAACTGTCCTATTTTGGGGATAAAAGAGGTATTTGTGGGTGAAAAGGTCCTATTTCAAGGGGGAAATCTGGTATTTCTTGGAGAAGATGTGATCCATTTGGGAGAAATGTGGCATGTCAGGAAGAAACTGTCCTATTTTGGGGATGGAACAGGTATTTGTTGGTGATAACGTCCTATTTGAAGGGGGAAACGTGGTATTTCTTGGAGAACATGTGATCTATTTTGGGAGAAATGTGGCATTTCTGGAATAAACTGTCCTATTTTGGGGATCAGAGAGGTATTTGTGGGTGAAAAGTTCCTATTTCAAGGAAGAAAGCTGGTATTTCCTGGAGAAGATGTGATATTTTTGGTAGAAATCAGGCATTTCTGGAAGAAAATGTCCAATTTGTGGGGAGAAGGCTGGTATTTTTGTTGAAAAGGTCCTATTTCAAGGGGGAAAGGTGGTATTTCTTGGAGAAGATGTGATATATTTGGGAGAAATGTGGCATGTCTGGAAGAAACTGTCCTATTTGGGGGATCAAACAGGTAATACAGGGTGAAAAGGTCCTATTTCAAGGGGAAAAGTTGGTATTTCTTGGAGAAGATGTGATATATTTGGGAGAAATGTGGCATTCCTGGAAGAAACTGCTCTATTTCGGGGATAAAAGAGGAATTTGTGGGTGAAAAGATACTATATCCAGGGGGAAAGCTGGTATTTCTTGGAGAAGATGTGATCTATTTGGGAGAAATGTGGCATTTCTGGAAGAAACTGTCCTCTTTTGTGTATAAAAGAGGTATTTGTGGGTGAAAAGGTCCTATTTGAAGGGGGAAACGTGGTATTTCTTGGAGAAGATGTTACATATTTGGGAGAAATGTGGCATTTCTGGAAGAAAATGTCCAATTTTGGGGATAATAGAGGTATTTGTGGGTGAAAAGGTGCTATTTGAAGGGGGAAAGCTGGTATTTCTTGGAGAAGATGTGATATATTTGGAAGAAATCTGGCATTTCTGGAAGAAAATGTCCAATTTGGGGATAAAAGAGGTATTTGTGGGTGAAAAGGTCCTATATTAAGGGGGAAACCTGGTATTTCTTCGAGAAGATGTGATATAATTGGGAGAAATGTGGCATTTCTGGAAGAAAATGTCCTATATTTGGGATAAAATAGGTATTTGTGGGTGAAAAGGTCCTATTTCGAGGGGGAATCCTGGTATTTCTTGGAGAAGATGTGATATATTTGGGAGAAATGTGGCATTTCTGGAAGAAACTGTCCAATTTGAGGGATAAAAGAGGTATTTGTGGGTGAAAAGGTCCACTTTCAAGGGGGAAAGCTGGTATTTCTTGGAGATGATGTGGTATATTTGGGAGAAATGTGGCATTTCTGGAAGAAACTGTCCTCTTTAGGGGATAAAAGAGGTATTTGTGGGTGAAAAGGTCCTATTTGAAGGGGGTATCCTGGTATTTCTTGGAGGAGATGTGATATATTTGGGAGAAATGAGGCATTTCTGGAAGAAACTGTCCTCTTTTGGGGATAAAAGAGGTATTTGTGGGTGAAAAGGTCCTATTTGAAGGGGGAAACCTGGTATTTCTTGGAGAAGATGTGATATATCTGGGAGAAATCTGGCCTTTCTGGAAGAAACTGTCCTCTTTTGGGGATAAAACAGGTATTTGTGGGTGAAAAGGTCCTATTTGAAGGGGGAAAGCTGGTATTTCTTGGAGAAGATGTGATATATTTGGGAGAAATCTGGCATGTCTGGAAGAAACTGTCCTCTTTTGGGGATAAAACAGGTATTAGTGGGTGAAAAGGTCCTATTTGAATGGTGAAATCCTGTATATCTTGGAGAAGATGTGATCTATTTGGGAGAAATGTGGCATTTCTGGAAGAAACTGTCCTCTTTTGGGGATAAAAGAGGTATTTGTGGGTGAAAAGGTCCTATTTCAAGAGGGAAAGCTGGTATTTCTTGAAGAAGATGTGATCTATTTGGGAGAAATCTGGCCTTTCTGGATGAAACTGTCCCCTTTTGGGGATGAAGCAGGTATTTGTGGGTGAAAAGGTCCTATTTGAAGGGAGAAACCTGGTATTTCTTGGAGAAGATGTGATACATTTGGGAGAAATGTGGCATGTCTGGAAGAAACTGTCCTCTTTTGCGGATAAATGAGGTATTTGTGGGTGAAAAGGTCCTATTTCCAGGGGGAAACCTGGTATTTCTTGGAGAAGATGTGATCTATTTGGGAGAAATGTGGCCTTTCTGGAAGAAACTGTCCTCTTTTGGGGATAAATGAGGTATTTGTGGGTGAAAAGGTCCTATTTCCTGGGGGAAAGCTGGTATTTCTTGGAGAAGATGTGGTATATTTGGGAGAAATGTGGCATTTCTGGAAGAAACTGTCCAATTTGCGGGATAAAAGAGGTATTTGTGGGTGACAAGGTCCTATTTCAAGGGGGAAAGGTGGTATTTCTTGGAGAAGATGTGATATATTTGGGAGAAATGTGGCATGTCTGGAAGAAACTGTCCTAATCTGGGGGATCAAACAGGTAATACAGGGTGAAAAGGTCCTATTTCAAGGGGGAAACCTGGTATTTCTTGGAGAAGATGTGATATATTTGGGAGAAATGTGGCATTTCTGGAAGAAACTGCTCTATTTCGGGGATAAAAGAGGTATTTGTGGGTGAAAAGGTCCTATTTGAAGGGGGAAACGTATTTCTTGGAGAAGATGTGATATATTTGGGAGAAATGTGGCATGTCTGGAAGAAACTGTCCTATTTTGGGGATCAAAGAGGTATTTGAGGGTGAAAAGGTCCTACTTGAAGGGGGAACCCTGGTATTTCTTGGAGAAGATGTTTTTTATTTTGGAGAAATGTGGCATTTCTGGAAGAAACTGTTGTATTTTGGGCATAAAAGTGGTATTTGTGGGTGAAAAGGTCCTATTTGAAGGGGGAAACCTGGTATTTCTTGGAGAAGATGTGATATATTTGGGAGAAATGTGGCATGTCTGGAAGAAACTGTCCTCTTTTGGGGATCAAAGAGGTATTTGTGGGTGAAAAGGTCCTATTTGAAGGGGGAAAGCTGGTATTTCTTGGAGAAGATGTGATCTATTTGGGAGAAATGTGGCATGTCTGGAAGAAACTGTCCTCTTTTGGGGATAAAAGAGGTATTTGTGGGTGAAAAGGTCCTATTTCGAGGGGGAAACCTGTTATTTCTTGGAGAAGATGTGATCTATTTGGGAGAAATCTGGCATTTCGGGAAGAAACTGTCCTATTTGAGAGATAAAAGAGGTATTTGTTGGTGATAAGGTCCTATTTGAAGGGGGAAACCTGGTATTTCTTGGAGAAGATGTGGTATATTTGGGAGAAATGTGGCATTTCTGTAAGAAACTGTCCAATTTGCGGGATAAAAGAGGTATTTGTGGGGGACAAGGTCCTATTTCAGGAAGAATCCTGGTGTTTCTTGGAGAAGATGTGATATATTTTGGAGAAATGTGGCCTTTCTGGAAGAAACTGTCCTCTTTTGGGGATAAAAGAGGTATTTGTGGTTGAAAAGGTCCTATTTGAAGGGGGAAACCTGGTATTTCTTGGAGAAGATGTGTTATATTTGGGAGAAATGTGGCATTTCTGGCAGAAACTGTCCTCTTTTGGGGATAAAAGAGGTATTTGTGGGGGAAAAGGACCTATTTGAAGGGGGAAACCTGGTATTTCTTGGAGAAGATGTGATATATTTGGGAGAAATGTAGCATGTCTGGGAGAAACTGTCCTATTTTGGGGATAAAACAGGTATTTGTGGGTGAAAAGGTCCTATTTCCAGGGTAAAACCTGGTATTTCTTGGAGAAGATGTGATCTATTTGGGAGAAATGTGGCATTTCTGGAAGAAACTGTCCAATTTTGGGGATAAAACAGGTATTTTTCGGTGAAAAGGTCCTGTTTGAATTTTGAAATCCGGTATTTCTTGGAGAAGATGTGATATATTTGGGAGAAATGTGGCCTTTCTGGCAGAAACTATCCTATTTTGGGGATCAAAGAGGTATTTGAGGGTGAAAAGGTCCTATTTGAAGGGGGAAAGCTGGTATTTCTTGGAGAAGATGTGATCTATTTGGGAGAAATCTGGCATTTCTGGAAGAAAATGTCCAATTTGGGGATAAAACAGGTATTTGTGGGTGAAAAGGTCCTATATGAAGGGGGAACCCTGGTATTTCTTGGAGAAGATGTGATATAATTGGGAGAAATGTGGCATTTCTGGAAGAAAATGTCCTATATTTGGGATAAAATAGGTATTTGTGGGTGAAAAGGTCCTATTTCGAGGGGGAATCCTGGTATTTATTGGAGAAGATGTGATATATTTGGGAGAAATGTGGCATTTCTGGAAGAAACTGTCCTATTTTGGGGATCAAAGAGGTATTTGTGGGTGAAAAGGTCCTCTTTCAAGGGGGAAAGCTGGTATTTCTTGGAGATGATGTGGTATATTTGGGAGAAATGTGGCATTTCTGGAAGAAACTGTCCAATTTTGGGGATAAAAGAGGTATTTGTGGGTGAAAAGGTCCTATTTGAAGGGGGAAACCTGGTATTTCTTGGAGAACATGTTCTATATTTGGGAGAAATGTGGCCTTTCTGGAAGAAACTGTCCAATTTTGGGGATCAAAGAGGTATTTGTGGGTGAAAAGGTCCTATTTGAAGGGGGAAACCTGGTATTTCTTGGAGAAGATGTGATCTATTTGGGAGAAATGTGGCCTTTCTGGAAGAAACTGTCCTCTTTTGGGGATAAAACAGGTATTTGTGGGTGAAAAGGACCTATTTGAAGGGGGAAACCTGGTATTTCTTGGAGAAGATGTGATCTATTTGGGAGAAATGTGGCCTTTCTGGAAGAAACTGTCCTCTTTTGGGGATAAATGAGGTATTTGTGGGGGAAAAGGTCCTATTTCCTGGGGGAAAGCTGGTATTTCTTGGAGAAGATGTGGTATATTTGGGAGAAATGTGGCATTTCTGGAAGAAACTGTCCTCTTTTGGGGATAAAAGAGGTATTTGTGGGTGACAAGGTCCTATTTCAAGGGGGAAAGATGGTATTTCTTGGAGAAGATGTGATCTATTTGGGAGAAATGTGGCATTTCTGGAATAAACTGTCCAATTTTCGGGATAAAAGAGGTATTTGTGGGTGACAAGGTCCTATTTTTTGGGTGGAAAGGTGGTATTTCTTGGAGAAGATGTGATCTATTTGGGAGAAATGTGGCATGTCTGGAAGAAACTGTCCTAATTGGGGGATCAAACAGGTAATACAGGGTGAAAAGGTCCTATTTCAAGGGGGAAAGCTGGTATTTCTTGGAGAAGATGTGATGTATTTGGGAGAAATGTGGCATTTCTGGAAGAAACTGCTCTATTTCGGGGATAAAAGAGGTATTTGTGGGGGAATAGATCCTATTTGAAGGGGGAAACCTGGTATTTCTTGGAGAAGATGTGATCTATTTGGGAGAAATGTGGCATTTCTGGAAGAAACTGTCCTATTTTGGGGATAAAAGAGGTATTTGTGGGTGACAAGGTCCTATTTGAAGGGGGAAACCAGGTATTTCTTGGAGAAGATGTGATCTATTTCGGAGAAATGTGGCCTTTCTGGAAGAAAATGTCCAATTTAGGGGATAAAAGAGGTATTTGTGGGTGAAAAGGTCCAATTTGAAGGGGGAAACCTGGTATTTCTTGGAGAAGATGTGATATATTTGGGAGAAATGAGGCATTTCTGGAAGAAACTGTCCAATTTTGGGGATAAAAGAGGTATTTGTGGGTGAAAAGGTCCTATTTCAGGAGGAATCCTGGTATTTCTTGGAGAAGATGTTCTATATTTGGGAGAAATGTGGTCTTTCTGGAAGAAACTGTCCTCTTTTGGGGATAAAAGAGGTATTTGTGGGTGAAAAGGTCCTATTTGAAGGGGGAAAGTTGGTATTTCGTGGAGAAGATGTGATATATTTGGGAGAAATGTGGCATTTCTGGAAGAAACTGTCCTCTTTTGGGGATAAAAGAGGTATTTGTGGGTGAAAAGGTCCTATTTGAAGGGGGAAAGCTGGTATTTCGTGGAGAAGATGTGATATATTTGGGAGAAATGTGGCATTTCTGGAAGAAACTGTCCTATTTTGGGGATAAAAGAGGTATTTGTGGGTGAAAAGGTCCTATTTGAAGGGGGAAACGTGGTATTTCTTGGAGAAGATGTTATATGTTTGGGAGAAATGTGGCCTTTCTGGAAGAAACTCTCCTAATTGGGGGATCAAACAGGTAATACAGGGTGACGAGGTCCTATTTCAAGGGGGAAAGGTGGTATTTCTTGGAGAAGATGTGATATATTTGGGAGAAATGTGGCATTTCTGGAAGAAACAGCTCTATTTCGGGGATAAAAGAGGTATTTGTGGGTGAAAAGGTCCTATTTGAAGGGGGAAAGATGGTATTTCTTGGAGAAGATGTGATATATTTGGGAGAAATGTGGCATTTCTGGAAGAAACTGTCCTATTTTGGGGATAAAAGAGGTATTTGTGGGTGAAAAGATCCTATTTGAAGGGGGAAAGCTGGTATTTCTTGGAGAAGATGTTCTATATTTCGGAGAAATGTGGCATTTCTGGAAGAAAATGTCCAATTTAGGGGATAAAAGAGGTATTTGTGGGTGAAAAGTTCCTATTTGAAGGGGGAAAGCTGGTATTTCTTGGAGAAGATGTGATATAATTGGGAGAAATGTGGCATTTCTGGAAGAAAATGTCCTATATTTGGGATAAAATAGGTATTTGTGGGTGAAAAGGTCCTATTTCGAGGGGGAATCCTGGTATTTCTTGGAGAAGATGTGATCTATTTGGGAGAAATGTGGCATTTCTGGAAGAAACTGTCCAATTTGAGGTATAAAAGAGGTATTTGTGGGTGAAAAGTTCCAATTTGAAGGGGGAAACCTGGTATTTCTTGGAGATGATGTGATCTATTTGGGAGAAATGTGGCATTTCTGGCAGAAACTGCCCTCCTTAGGGGATAAAAGAGGTTTTTGTGGGTGACAAGGTCCTGTTTGAAGGGGGAATCCTGGTATTTCTTGGAGAAGATGTGATCTATTTTGGGAGAAATGTGGCATTTCTGGAATAAACTGTCCTATTTTGGGGATCAGAGAGGTATTTGTGGGTGAAAAGTTCCTATTTCAAGGAAGAAAGCTGGTATTTCCTGGTGAAGATGTGATATTTTTGGTAGAAATCAGGCATTTCTGGAAGAAAATGTCCAATTTGTGGGGAGAAGGCTGGTATTTTTGGTGAAAAGGTCCTATTTGAAGGGGGAATGCTGGTATTTCTTGGAGAAGATGTGATATATTTGGGAGAAATGTGGCATTTCTGGAAGAAACTGTCCTATTTGGGGGATCAAACAGGTAATACAGGGTGAAAAGGTCCTATTTCAAGGGGAAAAGTTGGTATTTCTTGGAGAAGATGTGATATATTTGGGAGAAATGTGGCATTTCTGGAAGAAACTGCTCTACTTCGGGGATAAAAGAGGAATTTGTGGGTGAAAAGATACTATTTCCAGGGGGAAAGCTGGTATTTCTTGGAGAAGATGTGATCTATTTGGGAGAAATGTGGCATTTCTGGAAGAAACTGTCCTATTTTGGGGATAAAAGAGGTATTTGTGGGTGAAAAGGTCCTATTTGAAGGGGGAAACCTGGTATTTCGTGGAGAAGATGTGATATATTTGGGAGAAATGTGGCATTTCTGGAAGAAACTGTCCTATTTTGGGAATAAAAGAGGTATTTGTGGGTGAAAAGGACCTATATGAAGGGGGAAACCTGGTATTTCTTGGAGAAGATGTGATATGTTTGGCAGAAATGTGGCATTTCTGGAAGAAAATGTCCTATATTTGGGATAAAATAGGTATTTGTGGGTGAAAAGGTCCTATTTCGAGGGGGAATCCTGGTATTTCTTGGAGAAGATGTGATATATTTGGGAGAAATGTGGCATTTCTGGAAGAAACTGTCCAATTTGAGGGATAAAAGAGGTATTTGTGGGTGAAAAGGACCACTTTCAAGGGGGAAAGCTGGTATTTCTTGGAGATGATGTGGTATATTTGGGAGCAATGTGGCATTTCTGGAAGAAACTGTCCTCTTTAGGGGATAAAAGAGGTATTTGTGGGTGAAAAGGTCCTATTTGAAGGGAGAAACCTGGTATTTCTTGGAGAAGATGTTCTATATTTCGGAGAAATGTGGCATTTCTGGAAGAAAATGTCCTATTTCAAGGGGGATGAAAGAGGTATTTGTGGGTGAAAAGGTCCTATTTGAAGGGGGAAACCTGGTATTTCTTGGAGGAGATGTGATATATTTGGGCGAAATGAGGCATTTCTGGAGAAACTGTCCTGTTTTGGGGATAAAAGAGGTATTTGTGGGTGAAAAGGTCCTATTTCCAGGGGGAAACCTGGTATTTCTTGGAGAAAATGTGATATATTTGGGAGAAATGTGGCATTTCTGGAAGAAACTGTCCTATTTTGGGGATAAAACAGGTATTTGTGGGTGAAAAGGTTGTATTTGAAGGGGGAAAGCTGGTATTTCTTGGAGAAAATGTGATATATTTGGGAGAAATCTGGCATGTCTGGAAGAAACTGTCCTATTTTGGGGATAAAACAGGTATTTGTGGGTGAAAAGGTCCTATTTGAATGGTGAAATCCTGTATATCTTGGAGAAGATGTGATATATTTGGGAGAAATCTGTCATTTCTGGAAGAAACTGTCCTATTTTGGGGATAAAAGAGGTATTTGAGGGTGAAAAGGTCCTACTTGAAGGGGGAACCCTGGTATTTCTTGGAGAAAATGTGTTATATTTGGGAGAAATGTGGCATTTCTGGAAGAAACTGTCCTCTTTTGGGGATAAAAGAGGTATTTGTGGGTGAAAAGGTCCTATTTCAAGAGGGAAAGCTGGTATTTCTTGGAGAAGATGTGATATATTTGGGAGGAATGTGGCATGTCTGGAAGAAACTGTCCTCTTTTGGGGATACAAGAGGTATTTGTGGGTGAAAAGGTCCTATTTGAAGGGGGAAACCTGGAATTTCTTGGAGAAGATGTGATATATTTGGGAGAAATCTGGCCATTCTGGCAGAAACTGTCCTCTTTTGGGGATAAAAGTGGTATTTGTGGGTGAAAAGATCCTTTTTGAATGGGGAAACGTGGTATTTCTTGGAGAAGATGTGATATATTTGGGAGAAATCTGGCATGTCTGGAAGAATCTGTCCTATTTTGGGATAAAAGAGGTATTTGTGGGTGAAAAGTTCCTATTTGAAGGGGGAAACCTGGTATTTCTTGGAGAAGATGTGATATATTTGGGAGGAATGTGGCATTTCTGGAAGAAACTGTCCTCTTTTGGGGATAAAAGAGGTATTTGTGGGTGAAAAGGTCCTATTTCAAGGGGGAAAGCTGGTATTTCTTGGAGAAGATGTGATATAATTGGGAGAAATGTGGCATTTCTGGAAGAAATTGTCCTTTTTTTGGGATAAAAGAGGTATTTGTGGGTGACAAGGTCCTATTTGAAGGGGGTATCCTGGTATTTCTTGGAGAAGATGTGATATATTTGGGAGAAATGTGGCCTTTCTGGAAGAAACTGTCCTCTTTTGGGGATAAAAGAGGTATTTGAGGGTGAAAAGGTCCTCTATCAAGGGGGAAAGCTGGTATTTCTTGGAGAAGATGTGGTATATTTGGGAGAAATGTTGCATTTCTGGAAGAAACTGTCCTCTTTTGGGGATAAAAGAGGTATTTGTGGGTGAAAAGGTCCTATTTCCAGGTTGAAACCTCGTATTTCTTGGAGAAGATTTGATATATTTGGGAGAAATCTGGCATTTCTGGAAGAAACTGTCCTTTTTTGGGGATAAAACAGGTATTTGTGGGTGAAAGGTCCTATTTCAGGAGGAATACTTGTATTTCTTGGAGAAGATGTGATCTATTTGGGAGAAATGTGGCCTTTCTGGAAGAAAATGTCCTAACTAGGGGGAGAATGGTGGTATTTGTGGGGGAAAATGTCCTATTTCAGGAAGAATCCTGGTATTTCTTGGAGAAGATGTGATATATTTGGGAGAAATGTGGCCTTTCTGGAAGAAACTGCCCTATTTTGGGGATAAAAGAGGTATTTCATGGAGAAAAGGTCCTATTTCAAGGGGGAACCCTGGTATTTCTTGGAGAAGATGTGATATATTTGGGGGAAATGTGGCATGTCTGGAAGAAAATGACCTATTTTGGGGATAAAACAGGGTATTTGTGAGAGAAAAGGTCCTATTTGAAGGGGGAAAGCTGGTATTTCTTGGAGAAGATGTGATATATTTGGGAGAAATGTGGCATTTCTGGAAGAAAATGTCCAATTTGTGGGGAGAAGGCTGGTATTTTTGGTGAAAAGGTCCTATTTGAAGGGGGAATGCTGGTATTTCTTGGAGAAGATGTGATATATTTGGGAGAAATGTGGCATTTCTGGAAGAAACTGTCCTATTTGGGGGATCAAACAGGTAATACAGGGTGAAAAGGTCCTATTTCAAGGGGAAAAGTTGGTATTTCTTGGAGAAGATGTGATATATTTGGGAGAAATGTGGCATTTCTGGAAGAAACTGCTCTACTTCGGGGATAAAAGAGGAATTTGTGGGTGAAAAGATACTATTTCCAGGGGGAAAGCTGGTATTTCTTGGAGAAGATGTGATCTATTTGGGAGAAATGTGGCATTTCTGGAAGAAACTGTCCTATTTTGGGGATAAAAGAGGTATTTGTGGGTGAAAAGGTCCTATTTGAAGGGGGAAACGTGGTATTTCTTGGAGAAGATGTGATATATTAGGGAGAAATGTGTTCTTTCTGGAAGAAACTGTCCTATTTTGGGAATAAAAGAGGTATTTGTGGGTGAAAAGGACCTATATGAAGGGGGAAACCTGGTATTTCTTGGAGAAGATGTGATATGTTTGGCAGAAATGTGGCATTTCTGGAAGAAAATGTCCTATATTTGGGATAAAATAGGTATTTGTGGGTGAAAAGGTCCTATTTCGAGGGGGAATCCTGGTATTTCTTGGAGAAGATGTGATCTATTTGGGAGAAATGTGGCATTTCTGGAAGAAACTGTCCAATTTGAGGGATAAAAGAGGTATTTGTGGGTGAAAAGGACCACTTTCAAGGGGGAAAGCTGGTATTTCTTGGAGATGATGTGGTATATTTGGGAGCAATGTGGCATTTCTGGAAGAAACTGTCCTCTTTAGGGGATAAAAGAGGTATTTGTGGGTGAAAAGGTCCTATTTGAAGGGAGAAACCTGGTATTTCTTGGAGAAGATGTTCTATATTTGGGAGAAATGTGGCATTTCTGGAAGAAAATGTCCTATTTCAAGGGGGATGAAAGAGGTATTTGTGGGTGAAAAGGTCCTATTTGAAGGGGGAAACCTGGTATTTCTTGGAGGAGATGTGATATATTTGGGCGAAATGAGGCATTTCTGGAGAAACTGTCCTGTTTTGGGGATAAAAGAGGTATTTGTGGGTGAAAAGGTCCTATTTCCAGGGGGAAACCTGGTATTTCTTGGAGAAGATGTGATATATTTGGGAGAAATGTGGCATTTCTGGAAGAAACTGTCCTCTTTTGGGGATAAAAGAGGTATTTGTGGGTGAAAAGGTTGTATTTGAAGGGGGAAAGCTGGTATTTCTTGGAGAAAATGTGATATATTTGGGAGAAATCTGGCATGTCTGGAAGAAACTGTCCTCTTTTGGGGATAAAACAGGTATTTGTGGGTGAAAAGGTCCTATTTGAAGGGGGAAAGTTGGTATTTCTTGGAGAAGATCAGATCTATTTGGGAGAAATGTGGAATTTCTGGAAGAAACTGTCCCATTTTGGGGGTAAAAGAGGTATTTGTGGGTGAAAAGGTCCTATTTGAAGGGGGAAACCTGGTATTTCTTGGAGAAGATGTGATATATTTGGGAGAAATGTGGCATTTCTGGAAGAAACTGTCCTATTTTGGGTGAAAGCAGGTATTTGTGGGAGAAAAGGTCCTATTTGAAGGGGGAAAGCTGGTATTTCTAGGAGAAGATGTGATATATTTGGGAGAAATCTGACATGTCTGGAAGAAAATGTCCTCTTGTGGGGATCAAACAGGTATTTTTGGTTGAAAAGGTCCTATTTCAAGGGGGAACCGTGGTATTTCTTGGAGAAGATGTGATATATTTGGGAGAAATGTGGCCTTTCTGGAAGAAACTGTCCTATTTTGGGGATAAAAGAGGTATTTGTGGGTGAAAAGGTCCTATTTGAAGGGGGAAACCTGGTATTTCTTGGAGAAGATGTGATATATTTGGGAGAAATGTGGCAGGTCTGGAAGAAACTGTCCTCTTATGGGGATAAAAGAGGTATTTGTGGGAGGAAAGTTCGTATTTCCAGGGGGAAAGCTGGTATTTCTTGGTGAAGATGTGATATATTTGGGAGAAATGTGGTATATTTGGAAGAAACTGTCATATTTGAGGGATAAAACAGGTATTTGTGGGATAAAAGGTCCTATTTCAGGAAGAACCCTGGTATTTCTTGGAGAAGATGTGATATATTTGGGAGAAATGTGGCATTTCTGGCAGAAACTGTCCTCTTTTGGGGATAAAAGAGGTATTTGTGGGTGAGAAGGTCCTATTTGAGGGGGGAAAGCTGGTATTTCTTGGAGAAGATGTGATATATTTGGGAGAAATGTTGCATGTCTGGAAGAAAATGTCATAACTGGGGGGAGAATGGTGGTATTTGTGGGATAACAGGTCCTATTTCAGGAAGAATCCCGGTATTTCTTGGAGAAGATGTGTTCTATTTGGGAGAAATGTGGCCTTTCTGGAAGAAACTGTCCTCTTTTGGGGATAAAAGAGGTATTTGTAGGAGAAAAGGTCCTATTTGAAGGGGGAATCCTGGTATTTCTTGGAGAAGATGTGATACATTTCGGAGAATTCTGGCATGTCTGGAAGAATCTGTCCTACTTTGGGGATAAAACAGGTATTTGTGGGAGAAAAGGTCCTATTTGAAGGGGGAAAGCTGGTATTTCTTGGAGAAGAAGTGATACGTTTGGAAGAAATCTGGCATGTCTGGAAGAAAATGTCCTATCTGGGGGGTGAAGGCTGGTATTTGTGGGAGAAAAGGTCCTATTTCAGGAGGAATCGTGGTATTTCTTGGAGAAGATGTGATGTATTTGGGAGAAATGTGGCATATCTGGAAGAAAATGTCCTCTTTTGGGGATAAAACAGGTATTTGTAGGAGAAGAGGTCCTATTTGAAGGGGGAAACCTGGTATTTCTTGGAGAAGATGTGATACATTTGGGAGAAATGTGGCCTTTCTGGCAGAAACTGTTCTATTTTTGGGATAAAACAGGTATTTGCGGGAGAAAAGTTCCTATTTGAAGGGGGAAACCTGGTATTTCTAGGAGAAGATGTGATCTATTTTGGAGAAAAGTGGCATTTCTGGAAGAAACTGTCGTATTTGAGGGATAAAACAGGTATTTGTGGGTGAAATGGTCCTATTTCTGGTGGAATCCTGGTATTTCTTGGAGAAGATGTGATATATTTGGGAGAAATGTGGCATTTCTGGAAGAAACTGTCCTATTTTGGGGATAAAAGAGGTATTTGTGGGTGAAAAGGTCCTATTTGAAGGGGGAAACCTGGTATTTCTTGGAGAAGATGTGATATATTTGGGAGAAATGTGGCCTTTCTGGAAGAAAATGTGGTAACTGGGGGGAGAATGGTGGTATTTGTGGGAGAAAAGGTCCTATTTCAGGAAGAATCCTGGTGTTTCTTGGAGAAGATGTGATATATTTTGGAGAAATGTGGCCTTTCTGGAAGAAACAGTCCTATTTTGGGGATAAAAGAGGTATTTGTGGGTGGAAAGGTCCTATTTGAAGGGGGAAAGCTGGTATTTCTTGGAGAAGATGTGATATATTTGGGTGAAATGTGGCATTTCTGGAAGAAACTGTCCTCTTTTGGGGATAAAAGAGGTATTTGTGGGTGAAAAGGTCCTATTTGAAGGGGGAAACCTGGTATTTCTTGGAGAAGATGTGATATACTTGGGAGAAATCTAGCATGTCTGGAAGAATCTGTCCTCTTTTGGAGATAAAACAGGTATTTGTGGGTGGAAAGGTCCTATTTCAGGAGGAAACCTGGTATTTCTTGGAGAAGATGTGATATATTTGGTAGAAATGTGGCATGTCTGGAAGAAACTGTCCTATTTTGGGGATAAAAGAGGTATTTGTGGGTGAAAAGGTCCTATTTGAAGGGGGAAACCTGGTATTTCTTGGAGAAGATGTGATATATTTGGGAGAAATGTGGCCTTTCTGGAAGAAACTGTCCTCTTTTGGGGATAAAACAGGTATTTGTGGGTGAAAAGGTCCTATTTGAAGGGGGAAAGCTGGTATTTCTTGGAGAAGATGTGATATATTTGGAAGAAATCTGGCCTTTCTGGCAGAAAATGTCCTAATTGGGGATAAAAGAGGTATTTGTGGGAGAAAAGTTCCTATTTGAAGGGGGAAACCTGGTATTTCTTGGAGAAGATGTGATCTATTTGGGAGAAATGTGGCATTTCTGGAAGAAACTGTCCTATTTTGGGGATCAAACAGGGATCTGTTGGAGAAAAGGTCCAATTTGAAGGGGGAACCCTGGTATTTCTTGGAGAAGATGTGATCTATTTGGGAGAAATGTGGCATTTCTGGAAGAAACTGTCCTCTTTTGGGGATAAAAGAGGTATTTGTGGGTGAAAAGGTCCTATTTGAAGGGGGAAACCTGGTATTTCTTGGAGAAGATGTGATATATTTGGGAGAAATCGGGAAATTCTGGCAGATACTGTCCTCTCTTGGGGATAAAAGAGGTATTTGTGGGTGAAAAGTTCCTATTTGAAGGGGGAAACCTGGTATTTCTTGGAGAAGATGTGATATATTTGGGAGAAATGTGGCATGTCTGGAAGAATCTGTCCAATTTTGGGGATAAAAGAGGTATTTGTGGGTGAAAAGGTCCTATTTGAAGGGGGAAACCTGGTATTTCTTGGAGAAGATGTGATATATTTGGGAGGAATGTGGCCTTTCTGGAAGAAACTGTCCTATTTTGGGGCTTAAGGAGGTATTTGTGGGTGGAAAGGTCCTATTTGAAGGGGGGAAAGCTGGTATTTCGTGGAGAAGATGTGATATATTTGGGAGAAATATGGCATTTCTGGAAGAAAATGACCTCTTTTGGGGAAAAAACAGGTTTTTGTGGATGAAAAGGTCCTATTTAAAGGGGGAAACCTGGTATTTCTTGGAGAAGATGTGCATATATTTGGGAGAAATCTGGCCTTTCTGGAGGAAACTGTCCTATTTGGGAGGATAAAAGAGGTATTTGTGGGTGAAAAGGTCCTATTTGAAGGGGGAAAGCTGGTATTTCTTGGAGAAGATGTGATCTATTTGGGAGAAATGTGGCATTTCTGGAAGAAACTGTCGTATTTGAGGAATAAAACAGGTATTTGTGGGTGAAAAGTTCCTATTTCCATGGGGAAACCTGTTATTTCTTGGAGAAGATGTGATATATTTGGGAGAAATGTGGCCTTTCTGGAAGAAACTGTCCTATTTTGGGGATAAAACAGGGATCTGTGAGAGAAAAGGTCCTATTTGAAGGGGGAACCCTGGTATTTCTGGAGAAGATGTGATATATTTGGGAGAAATGTGGCCTTTCTGGAAGAAAATGTAGTAACTGGAGGGAGAATGGTGGTATTTGTGGGAGAAAAGGTCCTATTTCAGGAAGAATCCTGGTGTTTCTTGGAGAAGATGTGATATATTTTGGAGAAATGTGGCCTTTCTGGAAGAAACTGTCCTCTTTTGGGGATAAAAGAGGTATTTGTGGTTGAAAAGGTCCTATTTGAAGGGGGAAACGTGGTATTTCTTGGAGAAGATGATATATATTTGGGAGAAATGTGTCATTTCTGGAAGAAACTGTCGTATTTTGG
Source organism: Lophura swinhoii (assembly GCA_030408155.1). Lineage (NCBI taxonomy): Eukaryota > Metazoa > Chordata > Aves > Galliformes > Phasianidae > Lophura > Lophura swinhoii. Next base: position 7,068,909 of record CM059475.1, read on the forward strand.
GGATAAAAGAGGTATGTGTGGGTGAAAAGGTCCTATTTGAAGGGGGGAAACCTGGTATTTCTTGGAGAAGATGTGATCTATTTGGGAGAAATGTGGCATTTCTGGAAGAAACTGTCCTATTTTGGAGATCAAACAGGTATTTGTGGGAGAAAAGGTCCTATTTGAAGGGAGAAACCTGGTATTTCTTGGAGAAGATGTGATCTATTTGGGAGAAATGTGTCATTTCTGGAAGAAAATGACCTCTTTTGGGGATAAAACAGGTATTTGTGGGTGATAAGGTCCTATTTGAAGGGGGAAACATGGTATTTCTTGGAGAAGATGTGATATATTTGGGAGAAATCTGGCCTTTCTGGAAGAAACTGTCCTATTTTGGGGATAAAAAGAGGTATTTGTGGGTGAAAAGGTCCTATTTGAAGGGGGAAAGCTGGTATTTCTTGGAGAAGATGTGATATATTTGGGAGAAATCTGACATGTCTGGAAGAAAATGTCCTCTTTTGGGGATTAAACAGGTATGTGTGGGTGAAAAGGTCCTATTTGAAGGGGGAATCCTGGTATTTCTTGGAGAAATGTGATATATTTAGGAGAAATCTCGCCTTTCTGGAAGAAACTGTCCTATTTTGGGGATAAAAGAGGTATTTGTGGGTGAAAAGGTCCCATTTGAAGGGGGAAACCTGGTATTTCTTGGAGAAGATGTGATGTATTTGGAAGAAACGTGGCCTTTCTGGCAGAAACTGTCCTATTTTGGGGATAAAAGAGGTATTTGTGGGTGAAAAGGTCCTATTTGAAGAGGGAAAGCTGGTATTTCTTGGAGAAGACGTGATCTATTTGGTAGAAATATGACCTTTCTGGAAGAAACTGTCCTATTTTGGGGATCAAACAGGGATCTGTGGGAGAAAAGGTCCTATTTGAAGGGGGAAAGCTGGTATTTCTTGGAGGAGATGTGATATATTTGGGAGAAATGTGGCATTTCTGGAAGAAACTGTCCTCTTTTGGGGATAAAAGAGGTATTTGTGGGTGAAAATGTCCTATTTCAATGGGGAAACCAGGTATTTCTTGGAGAAGATGTGATATATTTGGGAGAAATCTGGCATTTCTGGAAGGAAATGTCCAATTTGGGGTGAGAAGGCCGGTACATGTGGGTGAAAAGGTCCTATTTGAAGGGGGAAAGCTGATATTTCTTGTATAACATCTTCTCCAAGAAATACCAGGCTTCCCCCTAGAAATAGGAACTTTTCTCCCACAAATACCTATCTTATCCCCAAAAGAGGATAGTTTCTTCCAGAAATGCCACATTTCTCCCAAACATATCACATCTTCTCATAGAATTACCAGGTTTCCCCCTTCAAATAGGACCTTTTCACCCACAAATACCTCTTTTATCCCCAAAATAGGAGAGTTTCTTCCAGAAAGGCCACATTTCTCCCAAATATATCACATCTCCAAGAAATACCAGGTTTCCCCCTGGAAATAGGACCTTTTCACCCACAAATACCTCTTTTATCCCCAAAAGAGGACAGTTTCGTTCAGAAATGCCACATTTCTCCCAAATAGATCACATCTTCTCCAAGAAATACAAGGATTTCTTCTGAAATAGGACCTTTTCACCCTCAAATACCTCTTTTATCCCCAAAATAGGACAGTTTCTTCCAGAAATGCCAGATTTCTCCCAATTAGATCACATCTTCTCCAAGAAATACCAGGTTTCCCCCTTCAAATAGGACCTTTTCACCCACAAATACCTGTTTTATCATCAAAATAGGACTGTTACTTCCAGAAATGCCACATTTCTCCCAAATAGATCACATCTTCTCCAAGAATTACCAGCTTTCCCCCATCAAATAGGACCTTTTCACCCACAAATACCTGTTTTATCATCAAAATAGGACAGTTTCTTCCAGAAATGCCACATTTCCCCCAAATATATCATATTTTCTCCAAGAAATACCAGGGTTCCCCCTTCAAATAGGACCTTGTCACCCACAAATACCTCTTTTATCCCCAAAAGAGGACAGTTTCTTCCAGAAAGGCCATATTTCTCCCAAATATATCACATCCTCTCCAAGAAATACCAGGGTTCCCCCTTCAAATAGGACCTTTTCACCCACAAATACCTCTTGTATCCCCAAAAGAGGACAGTTTCTTCCAGACATGCCACATTTCTCCCAAATATATCACATCTTCTCCAAGAAATACCAGCTTTCCCCCTTCAAATAGGACCTTTTCAACCACAAATACCTCTTTTATCCCCAAAAGAGGACAGTTTCTTCCATAAATGCCACGTTTCTCCCAAATATATCACATCTTCTCCAAGAAATACCTGCTTTCCCCCTTCAAATAGGACCTTTTCACCCACAAATACCTCTTTTATCCCCAAAAGAGGACAGTTTCTTCCAGAAAGGCCACATTTCTCCCAAATAGATCACATCTTCTCCAAGAAATACCAGGTTTCCCCCTTCAAATAGGACCATTTCACCCACAAATACCTGTTTCATCCCCAATATAGGACAGTTTCTTCCAGACATGAACATTTCCCCCAAATATATCACATCTTCTCCAAGAAATACCACCTTTCCCCCTTCAAATAGGAACTTTTCTCCCACAAATACCTGTTTTATCCCCAAAATACGACAGTTTCTTCCAGAAAGGCCACATTTCTCCCAAATATATCACATCTTCTCCAAGAAATACCACGTTTCCCCCTTCAAATAGGACCTTTTCTCCCACAAACACCTGTTTGATCCCCAAAAGAGGACAGTTTCTTCCAGACATGCCAGATTTCTCCCAAATATATCACATCTTCTCCAACAATTACCAGCTTTCCCCCTTCAAATAGGACCTTGTCACCCACAAATACCTGTTTTATCCCCAAAATAGCAGAGTTTCTTCCAGACATGCCACATTTCTCCCAAATATATCACATCTTCTCCAAGAAATACCAGGGTTCCCCCTTCAAATAGGACCTTTTCACCCACAAATACCTCTTTTATCCCCAAAATAGGACACTTTCTTCCAGAAAGGCCACATTTCTCCCAAATATATCACATCTTCTCCAAGAAATACCAGCTTTCCCCCTTCAAATAGGACTTTCTTACCAACAAATACCTCTTTTATCCCCAAAATAGGACTGTTTCTTCCAGAAATGCCACATTTCTCCCAAATAGATCACATCTTCTCCAAGAAATACCAGGTTTCCCTCTTGAAAGGGGACCTTTTCTCCCACAGATACCTCTTGTATCCCCAAAAGAGGACAGTTTCTTCCTGACATGCCACATATCCCCCAAATATATCACATCTTCTCCAAGAGATACCAAGGTTCCCCCTTGAAATAGGAGCTTTTCTCCCACGAATACCTCTTTTATCCCCAAAAGAGGATAGTTTTTTCCAGAAATGCCACATTTCTCCCAAATATATCACATCTCCTTCAAGAAATACCAGGTTTACCCCTTGAAATAGGACCTTTTCACCCACAAATACCTCTTCTATCCCCAGAAGAGGACAGTTTCTTCCAGAAATGCCACATTTCTCCCAAATATATCAAATCTTCTCCAAGAAATAACAGGTTTCCCCCTTCAAATTGGAACTTTTTACCATCAAATACCTGTTTTATCCCCAAAAGAGGACAGTTTCTTCCAGAAATGCCACATTTCTCCCAAATAGATCACAACTTCTCCAAGAAATACCAGCTTTCCCCTTCAAATAGGACATTTTCTCCAACAGATACCTGTTTGATCCCCAAAATTGGACAGTTTCTTCCAGAAATGCCACATTTCTCCCAAATATATCACATCTTCTCCAAGAAATACAAGGAATCCTCCTGAAATAGGACCTTTTCTCCCACAAATACCTCTTTTATCCCCAAAAGAGGACAGTTTCTTCCAGAAATGCCACATTTCTCCCAAATAGATCACATCTTCTCCAAGAAATACCAGCTTTCCCCCTTCAAATAGGAACTTTTCACCCACAAATACCTCTTTTATCCCCAAGAGAGGACAGTTTCGTCCAGAAATGCCACATTTCTCCCAAATAGATCACATCTTCTCCAAGAAATACCAGGTTTTCCCCTTCAAATAGGACCTTTTCACCCACAAATACCTCTTTTATCCCCAAAAGAGGACAGTTTCTTCCAGAAATGCCACATTTCTCCGAAATATATCACATCTCCTCCAAGAAATACCACCTTTCCCCCTTCAAATAGGACCTTTTCACCCACAAATACCTCTTTTATCCCAAAAAAAGGACATTTTCTTCCAGAAATGCCACATTTCTCCCAAATATATCTCATCTTCTCCAAGAAATACCACGGTTCCCCCTTCAAATCGGACTTTTTCACCCACAAATACCTGTTTTATCCCCAAAAGAGGACAGTTTCTTCCTGACATGCCAGATTTCTCCCAAATATATCACATCTTCTCCAAGAAATACCAGCTTTCCCCCTTCAAATAGGACCTTTTCACCCACAAATACCTCTTTTATCCCCAAAAGAGGACAGTTTCTTCCAGAAATGCCACATTTCTCCCAAATATATCACATCTTCTCCAAGAAATACCACGTTTCCCCCTTCAAATAGGACCTTTTCACCCACAAATACCTCTTTTATCCCCAAAATAGGACAGTTTCGTCCAGAAATGCCACATTTCTCCCAAATATATCACATCTCCTACAAGAAATACCAGGTTTCCGCCTTTAAAGAGGATCTTTTCAACAACAAATACCTGTTTTATCCCCAAAAGAGGACAGTTTCTTCCTGACATGCCACATTTCCCCCAAACATATCACATCTTCTCCAAGAAATACCAGGTTTCCCCCTGGAAATAGGACCTTTTCACCCACAAATACCTCTTTTATCCCCAAAAGAGGACAGTTTCTTCCTGACATGCCACATTTCTCCCAAATAGATCACATCTTCTCCAAGAAATACCACGTTTCCCCATTGAAATAGGACCTTTTCACCCACAAATACCTCTTTTATCCCCAAAAGAGGACAGTTTCTTCCAGACATGCCACATTTCTCCCAAATATATCACATCTTCTCCAAGAAATTCCAGGTTTCCCCCTTGAAATAGGACCTTTTCACCCACAAATACCTCTTGTATCCCCAAAAGAGGACAGTTTCTTCCAGACATGCCACTTTTCTCCCAAATATATCACCTCTTCTCCAAGAAATACCAGGTTTCCCCCTTCAAATAGGACCTTTTCACCCACAAATACCTCTTTTATCCCCAAAAGAGGACAGTTTCTTCCAGAAAGGCCACATTTCTCCCAAATATATCACATCTTCTCCAAGAAATACCACGTTTCCCCCTTCAAATAGGACATTTTCACCCACAAATACCTGTTTTATCCCCAAAATAGGACAGTTTCTTCCAGACATGCCACATTTCTCCCAAACATATCACATCTCCTCCAAGAAATACCAGGTTTTCCCCTTGAAATAGGACCTTTTCACCCACAAATACCTCTTTTATCCCCAAAATACGACAGTTTCTTCCAGACATGCCAAATTTCTCCCAAATATATCATATCTTCTCCAAGAAATACCACGGTTCCCCCTAGAAATAGGACCTTTTCTCCCACAAATACCTCTTTTATCCCCAAAAGAGGACAGTTTCTTCCAGACATGCCACATTTCTCCCAAATAGATCTCATCTTCTCCAAGAAATACCAGGTTTCCCCCTTCAAATAGGACCTTTTCACCCGCAAATACCTGTTATATCCCCAAAATAGGACAGTTTCTTCCAGAAATGCCACATTTCTCCCAAATATATCACATCTTCTCCAAGAAATACCATGTTCCCCCCTGCAAATAGGACCTTTTCACCCGCAAATACCTCTTTTATCCCCAAAAGAGGACAGTTTCTTCCAGAAAGGCCACATTTCTCCAAATATATCACATCTTCTCCAAGAAATACCTGTTCTTTCCCCCTTCAATTAGGACCTTTTCACCCACAAATACCTGTTTGATCCCCAAAAGAGGACATTTTCTTCCAGACATGCCAGATTTCTCCCAAATAGATCACATCTTCTCCAAGAAATACCAGCTTTCCCCCTTCAAATAGGACCTTTTCACCCACAAATACCTCTTTTATCCCCAAAATAGGACAGTTTCTTCCAGAAATGCCACATTTCTCCCAAATAGATCACATCTTCTCCAAGAAATACCAGGCTTCCCCCTTCAAATAGGAACTTTTCTCCCACAAATACCTGTTTTATCCCCAAAAGAGGACAGTTTCTTCCAGACATGCCACATTTCTCCCAAATATATCACATCTCCTCCAAGAAATACCAGGTTTCCCCCTTCAAATAGGACCTTTTCACCCACAAATACCTCTTTTATCCCCAAAATACGACAGTTTCTTCCAGACATGCCACATTTCTCCCAAATATATCACATCTTCTCCAAGAAATACCAGGATCCCTCCTGAAATAGGACCTTTTCTCCAACAAATTCCAGCCTTCTCCCCTCAAATAGGACATTTTCTTCCAGACATGCCACATTTCTCCCAAATGTATCACATCTTCTCCAAGAAATACCAGGTTTCCCCCTTCAAATAGGACCTTTTCACCCACAAATACCTCTTTTATCCCCAAAAGAGGACAGTTTCTTCCAGAAAGGCCACATTTCTCCCAAATAGATCACATCTCCTCCAAGAAATACCAGGATCCCCTTCAAATAGGACATTTTCTCCCACAAATACCAATTTTATCCCCAAAAGAGGACAGTTTCTTCCAGAAATGCCACATTTCTCCGAAACATATCACATCTTCTCCAAGAAATACCACGTTTCCCCCTTCAAATAGGACCTTTTCACCCACAAATACCGCTTCTATCCCAAAAAGAGGACATTTTCTTCCAGAAAGGCCAGATTTCTCCCAAATATATCACATCTCCTGCAAGTAATACCAGCTTTCCCCCTTCAAATAAGACCTTTTCAACCACAAATACCTCTTTTATCCCCATAAGTGGACAGTTTCTTCCAGACATGCCACATTTCTCCCAAATATATCACATCTTCTCCAAGAAATACCAGCTTTCCCCCTTCAAATAGGACCTTTTCACCCACAAATACCAGCCTTCTCCCCCCAAATTGGACATTTTCTTCCAGACATGTCAGATTTCTCCCAAATAGATCACATCTTCTCCAAGAAATACCAGCTTTCCCCCTTGAAATAGGACCTTATCACCCACAAATACCTCTTTTATCCCCAAAAGAGGACAGTTACTGCCAGAAAGGCCACATTTCTCCCAAATATATCACATCTTCTCCAAGAAATACCAGGTTTCCCCCTTCAAATAGGAACTTTTCAGCCACAAATACCTCTTTTATCCCCAAAAGAGGACAGTTTCATCCAGAAGTGCCACATTTCTCCCAAATACATCACATCTTCTTCAAGAAATACCAGGATCCTCTTCAAATAAGACCTTTTCTACCACAAATATCTCTTTTATCCCCAAAATAGGACAGTTCCTTCCAGAAATGCCACATTTCTCCCAAATATATCACATCTTCTCCAAGAAATACCAGTTTTCCCCCTTCAAAGAGGACCATTTCACCCACAAATACCTCTTTTATCCCCCCAAATAGGACAGTTTCGTCCAGAAATGCCACATTTCTCCCAAATATATCACATCTCCTACAAGAAATACCAGGTTTCCGCCTTTAAAGAGGATCTTTTCAACAACAAATACCTGTTTTATCCCCAAAAGAGGACAGTTTCTTCCTGACATGCCACATTTCCCCCAAACATATCACATCTTCTCCAAGAAATATCAGGTTTCCCCCTGGAAATAGGACCTTTTCACCCACAAATACCTCTTTTATCCCCAAAAGAGGAAAGTTTCTTCCATAAATGCCACATTTCTCCCAAATAGATCACATCTTCTCTAAGAAATACCACGTTTCCCCATTGAAATAGGACCTTTTCACCCACAAATACCTCTTTTATCCCCAAAAGAGGACAGTTTCTTCCAGAAATGCCACATTTCTCCCAAATATATCACATCTTCTCCAAGAAATTCCAGGTTTCCCCCTTCAAATAGGACCTTTTCACCCACAAATACCTCTTGTATCCCCAAAAGAGGACAGTTTCTTCCAGACATGCCACTTTTCTCCCAAATATATCACCTCTTCTCCAAGAAATACCAGGTTTCCCCCTTCAAATAGCACCTTTTCACCCACAAATACCTCTTTTATCCCCAAAATAGGACAGTTTCTTCCAGAAAGGCCACATTTCTCCCAAATATATCACATCTCCAAGAAATACCAGGTTTCCCCCTGGAAATAGGACCTTTTCACCCACAAATACCTCTTTTATCCCCAAAATACGACAGTTTCTTCCAGACATGCCAAATTTCTCCCAAATATATCATATCTTCTCCAAGAAATACCACGGTTCCCCCTAGAAATAGGACCTTTTCTCCCACAAATACCTCTTTTATCCCCAAAAGAGGACAGTTTCTTCCAGACATGCCACATTTCTCCCAAATAGATCTCATCTTCTCCAAGAAATACCAGGTTTCCCCCTTCAAATAGGACCTTTTCACCCGCAAATACCTGTTATATCCCCAAAATAGGACAGTTTCTTCCAGAAATGCCACATTTCTCCCAAATATATCACATCTTCTCCAAGAAATACCATGTTCCCCCCTGCAAATAGGACCTTTTCACCCGCAAATACCTCTTTTATCCCCAAAAGAGGACAGTTTCTTCCAGAAAGGCCACATTTCTCCAAATATATCACATCTTCTCCAAGAAATACCTGTTCTTTCCCCCTTCAATTAGGACCTTTTCACCCACAAATACCTGTTTGATCCCCAAAAGAGGACATTTTCTTCCAGACATGCCAGATTTCTCCCAAATAGATCACATCTTCTCCAAGAAATACCAGCTTTCCCCCTTCAAATAGGACCTTTTCACCCACAAATACCTGTTTTATCCCCAAAATAGGACAGTTTCTTCCAGAAATGCCACATTTCTCCCAAATAGATCACATCTTCTCCAAGAAATACCAGGCTTCCCCCTTCAAATAGGAACTTTTCTCCCACAAATACCTGTTTTATCCCCAAAAGAGGACAGTTTCTTCCAGACATGCCACATTTCTCCCAAATATATCACATCTCCTCCAAGAAATACCAGGTTTCCCCCTTCAAATAGGACCTTTTCACCCACAAATACCTCTTTTATCCCCAAAATACGACAGTTTCTTCCAGACATGCCACATTTCTCCCAAATATATCACATCTTCTCCAAGAAATACCAGGATCCCTCCTGAAATAGGACCTTTTCTCCAACAAATTCCAGCCTTCTCCCCTCAAATAGGACATTTTCTTCCAGACATGCCACATTTCTCCCAAATGTATCACATCTTCTCCAAGAAATACCAGGTTTCCCCCTTCAAATAGGACCTTTTCACCCACAAATACCTCTTTTATCCCCAAAAGAGGACAGTTTCTTCCAGAAAGGCCACATTTCTCCCAAATAGATCACATCTCCTCCAAGAAATACCAGGATCCCCTTCAAATAGGACATTTTCTCCCACAAATACCACTTTTATCCCCAAAAGAGGACAGTTTCTTCCAGAAATGCCACATTTCTCCGAAACATATCACATCTTCTCCAAGAAATACCACGTTTCCCCCTTCAAATAGGACCTTTTCACCCACAAATACCGCTTCTATCCCAAAAAGAGGACATTTTCTTCCAGAAAGGCCAGATTTCTCCCAAATATATCACATCTCCTGCAAGAAATACCAGCTTTCCCCCTTCAAATAAGACCTTTTCACCCACAAATACCTCTTTTATCCCCATAAGTGGACAGTTTCTTCCAGAAATGCCACATTTCTCCCAAATAGATCACATCTTCTCCAAGAAATACCAGCTTTCCCCCTTCAAATAGGACCTTTTCACCCACAAATACCAGCCTTCTCCCCCCAAATTGGACATTTTCTTCCAGACATGTCAGATTTCTCCCAAATAGATCACATCTTCTCCAAGAAATACCAGCTTTCCCCCTTGAAATAGGACCTTATCACCCACAAATACCTCTTTTATCCCCAAAAGAGGACAGTTACTGCCAGAAAGGCCACATTTCTCCCAAATATATCACATCTTCTCCAAGAAATACCAGGTTTCCCCCTTCAAATAGGAACTTTTCACCCACAAATACCTCTTTTATCCCCAAAAGAGGACAGTTTCATCCAGAAATGCCACATTTCTCCCAAATACATCACATCTTCTTCAAGAAATACCAGGATCCTCTTCAAATAAGACCTTTTCTACCACAAATATCTCTTTTATCCCCAAAATAGGACAGTTCCTTCCAGAAATGCCACATTTCTCCCAAATATATCACATCTTCTCCAAGAAATACCAGTTTTCCCCCTTCAAAGAGGACCATTTCACCCACAAATACCTCTTTTATCCCCCCAAGTAGGACAGTTTCGTCCAGAAATGCCACATTTCTCCCAAATATATCACATCTCCTACAAGAAATACCAGGTTTCCGCCTTTAAAGAGGATCTTTTCAACAACAAATACCTGTTTTATCCCCAAAAGAGGACAGTTTCTTCCTGACATGCCACATTTCCCCCAAACATATCACATCTTCTCCAAGAAATATCAGGTTTCCCCCTGGAAATAGGACCTTTTCACCCACAAATACCTCTTTTATCCCCAAAAGAGGACAGTTTCTTCCATAAATGCCACATTTCTCCCAAATAGATCACATCTTCTCTAAGAAATACCACGTTTCCCCATTGAAATAGGACCTTTTCACCCACAAATACCTCTTTTATCCCCAAAAGAGGACAGTTTCTTCCAGAAATGCCACATTTCTCCCAAATATATCACATCTTCTCCAAGAAATTCCAGGTTTCCCCCTTCAAATAGGACCTTTTCACCCACAAATACCTCTTGTATCCCCAAAAGAGGACAGTTTCTTCCAGACATGCCACTTTTCTCCCAAATATATCACCTCTTCTCCAAGAAATACCAGGTTTCCCCCTTCAAATAGCACCTTTTCACCCACAAATACCTCTTTTATCCCGAAAATTGGACAGTTTCTTCCAGAAAGGCCACATTTCTCCCAAATATATCACATCTCCAAGAAATACCAGGTTTCCCCCTGGAAATAGGACCTTTTCACCCACAAATACCTCTTTTATCCCCAAAAGAGGACAGTTTCTTTCAGAAATGCCACATTTCTCCCAAATAGATCACATCTTCTCCAAGAAATACAAGGATTTCTTCTGAAATAGGACCTTTTCACCCTCAAATACCTCTTTTATCCCCAAAATAGGACAGTTTCTTCCAGAAATGCCAGATTTCTCCCAATTAGATCACATCTTCTCCAAGAAATACCACGTTTCCCCCTTCAAATAGGACCTTTTCACCCACAAATACCTGTTTTATCATCAAAATAGGACAGTTTCTTACAGAAATGCCACATTTCCCCCAAATATATCACATCTTCTCCAAGAATTACCAGCTTTCCCCCATCAAATAGGACCTTTTCACCCACAAATACCTCTTTTATCCCCAAAAGAGGACAGTTTCTTCCAGAAATGCCACATTTCCCCCAAATATATCATATCTTCTCCAAGAAATACCACGGTTCCCCCTAGAAATAGGACCTTTTCTCCCACAAATACCTCTTTTATCCCCAAAAGAGGACAGTTTCTTCCAGACATGCCACATTTCTCCCAAATAGATCACATCTTCTCCAAGAAATACCAGGTTTCCCCCTTCAAATAGGACCTTTTCACCCGCAAATACCTGTTATATCCCCAAAATAGGACAGTTTCTTCCAGAAATGCCACATTTCTCCCAAATATATCACATCTTCTCCAAGAAATACCATGTTCCCCCCTGCAAATAGGACCTTTTCACCCGCAAATACCTCTTTTATCCCCAAAAGAGGACAGTTTCTTCCAGAAAGGCCACATTTCTCCAAATATATCACATCTTCTCCAAGAAATACCTGTTCTTTCCCCCTTCAATTAGGACCTTTTCACCCACAAATACCTGTTTGATCCCCAAAAGAGGACATTTTCTTCCAGACATGCCAGATTTCTCCCAAATAGATCACATCTTCTCCAAGAAATACCAGCTTTCCCCCTTCAAATAGGAACTTTTCTCCCACAAATACCTGTTTTATCCCCAAAAGAGGACAGTTTCTTCCAGACATGCCACATTTCTCCCAAATATATCACATCTCCTCCAAGAAATACCAGGTTTCCCCCTTCAAATAGGACCTTTTCACCCACAAATACCTCTTTTATCCCCAAAATACGACAGTTTCTTCCAGACATGCCACATTTCTCCCAAATATATCACATCTTCTCCAAGAAATACCAGGATCCCTCCTGAAATAGGACCTTTTCTCCAACAAATTCCAGCCTTCTCCCCTCAAATAGGACATTTTCTTCCAGACATGCCACATTTCTCCCAAATGTATCACATCTTCTCCAAGAAATACCAGGTTTCCCCCTTCAAATAGGACCTTTTCACCCACAAATACCTCTTTTATCCCCAAAAGAGGACAGTTTCTTCCAGAAAGGCCACATTTCTCCCAAATAGATCACATCTCCTCCAAGAAATACCAGGATCCCCTTCAAATAGGACATTTTCTCCCACAAATACCACTTTTATCCCCAAAAGAGGACAGTTTCTTCCAGAAATGCCACATTTCTCCGAAACATATCACATCTTCTCCAAGAAATACCACGTTTCCCCCTTCAAATAGGACCTTTTCACCCACAAATACCGCTTCTATCCCAAAAAGAGGACATTTTCTTCCAGAAAGGCCAGATTTCTCCCAAATATATCACATCTCCTGCAAGAAATACCAGCTTTCCCCCTTCAAATAAGACCTTTTCACCCACAAATACCTCTTTTATCCCCATAAGTGGACAGTTTCTTCCAGAAATGCCACATTTCTCCCAAATAGATCACATCTTCTCCAAGAAATACCAGCTTTCCCCCTTCAAATAGGACCTTTTCACCCACAAATACCAGCCTTCTCCCCCCAAATTGGACATTTTCTTCCAGACATGTCAGATTTCTCCCAAATAGATCACATCTTCTCCAAGAAATACCAGCTTTCCCCCTTGAAATAGGACCTTATCACCCACAAATACCTCTTTTATCCCCAAAAGAGGACAGTTACTGCCAGAAAGGCCACATTTCTCCCAAATATATCACATCTTCTCCAAGAAATACCAGGTTTCCCCCTTCAAATAGGAACTTTTCACCCACAAATACCTCTTTTATCCCCAAAAGAGGACAGTTTCATCCAGAAATGCCACATTTCTCCCAAATACATCACATCTTCTTCAAGAAATACCAGGATCCTCTTCAAATAAGACCTTTTCTACCACAAATATCTCTTTTATCCCCAAAATAGGACAGTTCCTTCCAGAAATGCCACATTTCTCCCAAATATATCACATCTTCTCCAAGAAATACCACCTTTCCCCCTTCAAAGAGGACCATTTCACCCACAAATACCTCTTTTATCCCCCCAAGTAGGACAGTTTCGTCCAGAAATGCCACATTTCTCCCAAATATATCACATCTCCTACAAGAAATACCAGGTTTCCGCCTTTAAAGAGGATCTTTTCAACAACAAATACCTGTTTTATCCCCAAAAGAGGACAGTTTCTTCCTGACATGCCACATTTCCCCCAAACATATCACATCTTCTCCAAGAAATATCAGGTTTCCCCCTGGAAATAGGACCTTTTCACCCACAAATACCTCTTTTATCCCCAAAAGAGGACAGTTTCTTCCATAAATGCCACATTTCTCCCAAATAGATCACATCTTCTCTAAGAAATACCACGTTTCCCCATTGAAATAGGACCTTTTCACCCACAAATACCTCTTTTATCCCCAAAAGAGGACAGTTTCTTCCAGAAATGCCACATTTCTCCCAAATATATCACATCTTCTCCAAGAAATTCCAGGTTTCCCCCTTCAAATAGGACCTTTTCACCCACAAATACCTCTTGTATCCCCAAAAGAGGACAGTTTCTTCCAGACATGCCACTTTTCTCCCAAATATATCACCTCTTCTCCAAGAAATACCAGGTTTCCCCCTTCAAATAGCACCTTTTCACCCACAAATACCTCTTTTATCCCCAAAATAGGACAGTTTCTTCCAGAAAGGCCACATTTCTCCCAAATATATCACATCTCCAAGAAATACCAGGTTTCCCCCTGGAAATAGGACCTTTTCACCCACAAATACCTCTTTTATCCCCAAAAGAGGACAGTTTCTTTCAGAAATGCCACATTTCTCCCAAATAGATCACATCTTCTCCAAGAAATACAAGGATTTCTTCTGAAATAGGACCTTTTCACCCTCAAATACCTCTTTTATCCCCAAAATAGGACAGTTTCTTCCAGAAATGCCAGATTTCTCCCAATTAGATCACATCTTCTCCAAGAAATACCACGTTTCCCCCTTCAAATAGGACCTTTTCACCCACAAATACCTGTTTTATCATCAAAATAGGACAGTTTCTTACAGAAATGCCACATTTCCCCCAAATATATCACATCTTCTCCAAGAATTACCAGCTTTCCCCCATCAAATAGGACCTTTTCACCCACAAATACCTCTTTTATCCCCAAAAGAGGACAGTTTCTTCCAGAAATGCCACATTTCCCCCAAATATATCATATCTTCTCCAAGAAATACCACGGTTCCCCCTAGAAATAGGACCTTTTCTCCCACAAATACCTCTTTTATCCCCAAAAGAGGACAGTTTCTTCCAGACATGCCACATTTCTCCCAAATAGATCACATCTTCTCCAAGAAATACCAGGTTTCCCCCTTCAAATAGGACCTTTTCACCCGCAAATACCTGTTATATCCCCAAAATAGGACAGTTTCTTCCAGAAATGCCACATTTCTCCCAAATATATCACATCTTCTCCAAGAAATACCATGTTCCCCCCTGCAAATAGGACCTTTTCACCCGCAAATACCTCTTTTATCCCCAAAAGAGGACAGTTTCTTCCAGAAAGGCCACATTTCTCCAAATATATCACATCTTCTCCAAGAAATACCTGTTCTTTCCCCCTTCAATTAGGACCTTTTCACCCACAAATACCTGTTTGATCCCCAAAAGAGGACATTTTCTTCCAGACATGCCAGATTTCTCCCAAATAGATCACATCTTCTCCAAGAAATACCTGTTCTTTCCCCCTTCAATTAGGACCTTTTCACCCACAAATACCTGTTTGATCCCCAAAAGAGGACATTTTCTTCCAGACATGCCAGATTTCTCCCAAATAGATCACATCTTCTCCAAGAAATACCAGCTTTCCCCCTTCAAATAGGAACTTTTCTCCCACAAATACCTGTTTTATCCCCAAAAGAGGACAGTTTCTTCCAGACATGCCACATTTCTCCCAAATATATCACATCTCCTCCAAGAAATACCAGGTTTCCCCCTTCAAATAGGACCTTTTCACCCACAAATACCTCTTTTATCCCCAAAATACGACAGTTTCTTCCAGACATGCCACATTTCTCCCAAATATATCACATCTTCTCCAAGAAATACCAGGATCCCTCCTGAAATAGGACCTTTTCTCCAACAAATTCCAGCCTTCTCCCCTCAAATAGGACATTTTCTTCCAGACATGCCACATTTCTCCCAAATGTATCACATCTTCTCCAAGAAATACCAGGTTTCCCCCTTCAAATAGGACCTTTTCACCCACAAATACCTCTTTTATCCCCAAAAGAGGACAGTTTCTTCCAGAAAGGCCACATTTCTCCCAAATAGATCACATCTCCTCCAAGAAATACCAGGATCCCCTTCAAATAGGACATTTTCTCCCACAAATACCACTTTTATCCCCAAAAGAGGACAGTTTCTTCCAGAAATGCCACATTTCTCCGAAACATATCACATCTTCTCCAAGAAATACCACGTTTCCCCCTTCAAATAGGACCTTTTCACCCACAAATACCGCTTCTATCCCAAAAAGAGGACATTTTCTTCCAGAAAGGCCAGATTTCTCCCAAATATATCACATCTCCTGCAAGAAATACCAGCTTTCCCCCTTCAAATAAGACCTTTTCAACCACAAATACCTCTTTTATCCCCATAAGTGGACAGTTTCTTCCAGAAATGCCACATTTCTCCCAAATATATCACATCTTCTCCAAGAAATACCAGCTTTCCCCCTTCAAATAGGACCTTTTCACCCACAAATACCAGCCTTCTCCCCCCAAATTGGACATTTTCTTCCAGACATGTCAGATTTCTCCCAAATAGATCACATCTTCTCCAAGAAATACCAGCTTTCCCCCTTGAAATAGGACCTTATCACCCACAAATACCTCTTTTATCCCCAAAAGAGGACAGTTACTGCCAGAAAGGCCACATTTCTCCCAAATATATCACATCTTCTCCAAGAAATACCAGGTTTCCCCCTTCAAATAGGAACTTTTCACCCACAAATACCTCTTTTATCCCCAAAAGAGGACAGTTTCATCCAGAAATGCCACATTTCTCCCAAATACATCACATCTTCTTCAAGAAATACCAGGATCCTCTTCAAATAAGACCTTTTCTACCACAAATATCTCTTTTATCCCCAAAATAGGACAGTTTCTTCCAGAAATGCCACATTTCTCCCAAATATATCACATCTTCTCCAAGAAATACCAGTTTTCCCCCTTCAAAGAGGACCATTTCACCCACAAATACCTCTTTTATCCCCCCAAATAGGACAGTTTCGTCCAGAAATGCCACATTTCTCCCAAATATATCACATCTCCTACAAGAAATACCAGGTTTCCGCCTTTAAAGAGGATCTTTTCAACAACAAATACCTGTTTTATCCCCAAAAGAGGACAGTTTCTTCCTGACATGCCACATTTCCCCCAAACATATCACATCTTCTCCAAGAAATATCAGGTTTCCCCCTGGAAATAGGACCTTTTCACCCACAAATACCTCTTTTATCCCCAAAAGAGGACAGTTTCTTCCATAAATGCCACATTTCTCCCAAATAGATCACATCTTCTCTAAGAAATACCACGTTTCCCCATTGAAATAGGACCTTTTCACCCACAAATACCTCTTTTATCCCCAAAAGAGGACAGTTTCTTCCAGAAATGCCACATTTCTCCCAAATATATCACATCTTCTCCAAGAAATTCCAGGTTTCCCCCTTCAAATAGGACCTTTTCACCCACAAATACCTCTTGTATCCCCAAAAGAGGACAGTTTCTTCCAGACATGCCACTTTTCTCCCAAATATATCACCTCTTCTCCAAGAAATACCAGGTTTCCCCCTTCAAATAGCACCTTTTCACCCACAAATACCTCTTTTATCCCCAAAATAGGACAGTTTCTTCCAGAAAGGCCACATTTCTCCCAAATATATCACATCTCCAAGAAATACCAGGTTTCCCCCTGGAAATAGGACCTTTTCACCCACAAATACCTCTTTTATCCCCAAAAGAGGACAGTTTCTTTCAGAAATGCCACATTTCTCCCAAATAGATCACATCTTCTCCAAGAAATACAAGGATTTCTTCTGAAATAGGACCTTTTCACCCACAAATACCTCTTTTATCCCCAAAATAGGACAGTTTCTTCCAGAAATGCCAGATTTCTCCCAATTAGATCACATCTTCTCCAAGAAATACCACGTTTCCCCCTTCAAATAGGACCTTTTCACCCACAAATACCTGTTTTATCATCAAAATAGGACAGTTTCTTACAGAAATGCCACATTTCCCCCAAATATATCACATCTTCTCCAAGAATTACCAGCTCTCCCCCATCAAATAGGACCTTTTCACCCACAAATACCTCTTTTATCCCAAAAAGAGGACAGTTTCTTCCAGAAATGCCACATTTCCCCCAAATATATCACATCTTCTCCAAGAAATACCAGGGTTCCCCCTTCAAATAGGACCTTTTCTCCCACAAATACCTCTTTTATCCCCAAAAGAGGACAGTTTCTACCAGAAAGGCCACATTTCTCCCAAATAGATCACATCCTTTCCAAGAAATACCAGGGTTCCCCCTTCAAATAGGACCTTTTCACCCACAAATACCTGTTTTATCATCAAAATAGGACAGTTTCTTACAGAAATGCCACATTTCCCCCAAATATATCACATCTTCTCCAAGAATTACCAGCTTTCCCCCATCAAATAGGACCTTTTCACCCACAAATACCTCTATTATCCCAAAAAGAGGACAGTTTCTTCCAGAAATGCCACATTTCCCCCAAATATATCACATCTTCTCCAAGAAATACCAGGGTTCCCCCTTCAAATAGGAACTTTTCTCCCACAAATACCTCTTTTATCCCCAAAAGAGGACAGTTTCTACCAGAAAGGCCACATTTCTCCCAAATAGATCACATCCTTTCCAAGAAATACCAGGGTTCCCCCTTCAAATAGGACCTTTTCACCCACAAATACCTGTTTTATCCCCAAAATAGGACAGTTTCTTCCAGAAAGGCCACATTTCTCCCAAATATATCACATCTTCTCCACGAAATACCAGCTTTCCCCCTTGAAATAGGACCTTTTCACCCACAAATACCTGTTTCATCCCCAAAATAGGACAGTTTCTTCCAGAAATGCCACATTTCTCCCAAATATATCACATCTTCTCCAAGAAATACCAGGTTTTCCCCTTCAAATAGGACCTTATCACCCACAAATACCTCTTTTATCCCCAAAATAGGACAGTTTCTTCCAGAAATGCCACATTTCTCCCAAACATAACACATCTTCTCCAAGAAATACCAGGATTCTCCCTGAAATAGGACCTTTTCTCCCAAAACTACCAGCCTTCTCCCCCCAAATAGGACATTTTCTTCCAGACATGCCACATTTCTCCCAAATATATCACATCTTCTCCAAGAAATACCAGGTTTCCCCCTTCAAATAGGACCTTTTCACCCACAAATACCTCTTTTATCCCCAAAATAGGACAGCTTCTTCCAGACATACCACATTTCTCCGAAATATATCACATCTTCTCCAAGAAATACCAGCTTTCCCCCTTCAAATAGGACCTTTTCACCCACAAATACCTGTTTTATCCCCAAAAGAGGACAGTTTCTTCCAGAAAGGCCACATTTCGCCCAAATAGATCACATCTTCTCCAAGAAATACCAGCTTTCCCCCTTCAAATAGGACCTTTTCTCCCACAAATACCTCTTTTATCCCCAAAATAGGACAGTTTCTTCCAGACATGCCACATTTCTCCCAAATATATCACATCTTCTCCATGAAATACCAGGGTTCCCCCAGGAAATAGGAACTTTTCTCCCTGTAATACCAGTTTAATCCCCGAAAGAGGACAGTTTCTTCTAGACATGCCGGTTTTCTCCCAAATATATCACATCTTCTCCAAGAAATACCAGGTTTCCCCCTTCAAATAGGACCTTTTCACCCACAAATACCTATCTTATCCCCAAAAGAGGACGGATTCTTCAAGACATGCCGCATTTCTCCCAAATATATCACATCTCCTGCAAGAACTACCAGCTTTCCCCCTCGAAATAGGACCTTTTCACCCACAAATACCTGTTTTTTCCCGAAAATAGGACAGTTTCTTCCAGAAATACCACATTTCTTCCAAATAGATCACATCTTCTCCAAGAAATACCACCTTTCCCCCTTCAAATAGGAACTTTTCTCCCACAAATACCTCTTTTATCCCCAAAATACGACAGTTTCTTCCAGAAAGGCCACATTTCTCCCAAATAGATCACATCTTCTCCAAGAAATACCAGTTTTCCCACTTCAAAGAGGACCATTTCACCCACAAATACCTCTTTTATCCCGCCAAATAGGACAGTTTCGTCCAGAAATGCCACATTTCTCCCAAATATATCACATCTCCTACAAGAAATACCAGGTTTCCGCCTTTAAAGAGGATCTTTTCAACAACAAATACCTGTTTTATCCCCAAAAGAGGACAGTTTCTTCCTGACATGCCACATTTCCCCCAAACATATCACATCTTCTCCAAGAAATACCAGGTTTCCCCCTTCAAATAGGACCTTTTCACCCACAAATACCTCTTTTATCCCCAAAATAGGACAGTTTCTTCCAGAAATGCCACATTTCTCCCAAATAGATCTCATCTTCTCCAAGAAATACCAGGTTTCCCCCTTCAAATAGGACCTTTTCACCCACAAATACCTCTTTTATCCCCAAAAGAGGACAGTTTCTTCCAGACATGCCACATTTCTCCCAAACATATCACATCTCCTCCAAGAAATACCAGGTTTTCCCCTTGAAATAGGACCTTTTCTCCCACAAATACCTCTTTTATCCCCAAAAGAGGACAGTTTCTTCCAGACATGCCACATTTCTCCCAAATATATCACATCTTCTCCAAGAAATACCAGGGTTCCCCCTTCAAATAGGACCTTTTCACCAGCAAATACCTGTTATATCCCCAAAAGAGGACAGTTTCTTCCAGAAATGCCACATTTCTCCCAAATATATCACATCTTCTCCAAGAAATACCATGCTCCCCCCTGCAAATAGGACCTTTTCACCCGCAAATACCTCTTTTATCCCCAAAAGAGGACAGTTTCTTCCAGAAATGCCACATTTCTCCCAAATATATCACATCTTCTCCAAGAAATACCAGCTTTCCCCCTTCAATTAGGACCTTTTCACCCACAAATACCTGTTTGATCCCCAAAAGAGGACAGTTTCTTCCAGACATGCCAGATTTCTCCTAAATAGATCACATCTTCTCCAAGAAATACCAGCTTTCCCCCTTCAAATAGGACCTTTTCACCCACAAATACCTCTTTTATCCCCAAAAGAGGACAGTTTCTTCCAGAAATGCCACATTTCTCCCAAATAGATCACATCTTCTCCAAGAAATACCAGGCTTCCCCCTTCAAATAGGAACTTTTCTCCCACAAATACCTGTTTTATCCCCAAAAGAGGACAGTTTCTTCCAGACATGCCACATTTCTCCCAAATATATCACATCTCCTCCAAGAAATACCAGGTTTCCCCCTTCAAATAGGACCTTTTCACCCACAAATACCTCTTTTATCCCCAAAATAGGACAGTTTCTTCCAGACATGCCACATTTCTCCCAAATATATCACATCTTCTCCAAGAAATACCAGGATCCCTCCTGAAATAGGACCTTTTCTCCAACAAATACCAGCCTTCTCCCCTCAAATAGGACATTTTCTTCCAGACATGCCAAATTTCCCCCAAATATATCACATCTTCTCCAAGAAATACCAGGTTTCCCCCTTCAAATAGGACCTTTTCACCCACAAATACCTCTTTTATCCCCCCAAATAGGACAGTTTCTTCCAGAAAGGCCACATTTCTCCCAAATAGATCACATCTCCTCCAAGAAATACCAGGATCCCCTTCAAATAGGACATTTTCTCCCACAAATACCATTTTATCCCCAAAATAGCACAGTTTCTTCCAGAAATGCCACATTTCTCCGAAACATATCACATCTTCTCCAAGAAATACCACGTTTCCCCCTTCAAATAGGACCTTTTCACCCACAAATACCGCTTCTATCCCAAAAAGAGGACATTTTCTTCCAGAAAGGCCAGATTTCTCCCAAATATATCACATCTCCTGCAAGAACTACCAGCTTTCCCCCTTGAAATAGGACCTTTTCACCCACAAATACCTCTTTTATCCCCAAAATAGGACAGTTTCTTCCAGAAATGCCACATTTCTCCCAAATATAGCACATCTTCTCCTAGAAATACCAGGTTTCCCCCTTCAAATAGGACCTTTTCACCCACAAATACCAGCCTTCTCCCCCCAAATTGGACATTTTCTTCCAGACATGTCAGATTTCTCCCAAATATATCACATCTTCGCCAAGAAATACCAGCTTTCCCCCTTGAAATAGGACCTTATCACCCACAAATACCTCTTGTATCCCCAAAAGAGGACAGTTACTGCCAGAAAGGCCACATTTCTCCCAAATATATCACATCTTCTACAAGAAATACCAGCTTTCCCCCTACAAATAGGACCTTTTCACCCACAAATACCTCTTTTATCCCCAAAAGAGGACAGTTTCTTCCAGACATGCCAGATTTCTCCAAAATAGATCACATCTTCTCCATGAAATACCAGCTTTCCCCCTGGAAGCAGGACCTTTTCACCCACAAATACCTGTTTGATACCCAAAATAGGACAGTTTCTTCCAGAAATGCCACATTTCTCCCAAATACATCACATCCTCTTCAAGAAATACCAGGATCCTCTTCAAATAAGACCTTTTCTATAACAAATATCTCTTTTATACCCAAAAGAGGACAGTTTCTTCCAGAAATGCCACATTTCTCCCAAATATATCACATCTTCTCCAAGAAATACCAGGGTTCCCCCTTCAAATAGGACCATTTCACCCACAAATACCTCTTTTATCCCCAAAAGAGGACAGTTTCTTCCAGAAAGGCCACATTTCTCCCAAATATATCACATCTTCTCCAAGAAATACCAGGTTTCCCCCTTCAAATAGGACCTTTTCACCCACAAATACCTCTTTTATCCCCAAAAGAGCACAGATTCTTCCTGACATGCCACATTTCTCCCAAATAGATCACATCTTCTCTAAGAAATACCACGTTTCCCCATTGAAATAGGACCTTTTCACCCACAAATACCTCTTTTATGCCCAAAATAGGACAGTTTCTTCCAGAAAGGCCACATTTCTCCCAAATATATCACATCTCCTGCAAGAAATACCAGCTTTCCCCCTGGAAATAGGACCTTTTCTCCCACAAAAACCTGTTTTATCCCCAAAATAGGACAGTTTCTACCAGAAATGCCACATTTCTCCCAAATATATCACATCTTCTCCAAGAAATACCACCTTTCCCCCTTCAAATAGGACCTTTTCTCCCACAAATACCTGTTTGATCCCCAAAATTGGACAGTTTCTTCCAGAAATGCCACATTTCTCCCAAATATATCACATCTTCTCCAAGAAATACAAGTAATACTCCTGAAATAGGGCCTTTTCTCCCACAAATACCTCTTTTATCCCCAAAATAGGACAGTTTCTTCCAGAAATGCCACATTTCTCCCAAATATATCACATCTTCTCCAAGAAATACCAGGTTTCCCCCTTCAAATAGGACCTTTTCACCCACAAATACCACTGTTATCCCTCAAATAGGAAATTTTCTTCCTGAAATGCCACAGTTCTCAAAACATATCACATCTTCTCCAAGAAATACCTGGTTTCCCCCTTCAAATAGGACCTTTTCACCCACAAATACCTCTTTTATCCCCAAAAGAGGACAGTTTCTTCCAGACATGCCACATTTCTCCCAAATATATCACATCTTCTCCAGAAATACCAGGTTTCCCCCTTTAAAGAGGAGCTTTTCACCCACAAATACCTCTTTTATCCCCAAAATAGGACAGTTTCTTCCTGACATGCCACATTTCTCCCAAATAGATCACATCTTCTCCAAGAAATACCACGTTTCCCCCTTCAAATAGGACCTTTTCACCCACAAATACATGTTTTATCCCCAAAATACGACAGTTTCTTCCAGAAATGCCACATTTCTCCCAAATATATCACATCTTCTCCAAGAAATACCACCTTTCCCCCTTCAAATAGGATCTTTTCACCCACAAATACCTGTTTTATCCCCAAAAGAGGACAGTTTCTTCCAGAAATGCCACATTTCTCCCAAATGTATCACAGCTTCTCCAAGAAATACCAGGTTTCCCCCTTCAAATAGGAAATTTTCACCCACAAATACCTGTTTTATCCCCAAAAGAGGACAGTTTCTTCCAGAAATGCCACATTTCTCCCAAATATATCACATCTTCTCCAAGAAATACCACCTTTCCCCCTTCAAATAGGACCTTTTCACCCACAAATACCTCTTTTATCCCCAAAATTGGACATTTTCTTCCAGAAATGCCACATTTCTCCCAAATAGATCACATCTCCTCCAAGAAATACCAGGATTCCTCCTGAAATAGGACCTTTTCTCCCACGAATACCAGCGTTCTCCCGCCAGATAGGACAGTTTCTTCCAGACATGCCACATATCACCCAAATATATCACATCTTCTCCAAGAAATACCAGGATCCCTCCGGAAATAGGACCTTTTCTCCAACAAATACCAGCCTTCTCCCCTCAAATAGGACATTTTCTTCCAGACATGCCAAATTTCCCCCAAATATATCACATCTTCTCCAAGAAATACCAGGTTTCCCCCTTCAAATAGGACCTTTTCACCCACAAATACCTCTTTTATCCCCCCAAATAGGACAGTTTCTTCCAGAAAGGCCACATTTCTCCCAAATAGATCACATCTCCTCCAAGAAATACGAGGATCCCCTTCAAATAGGACATTTTCTCCCACAAATACCATTTTATCCCCAAAATAGCACAGTTTCTTCCAGAAATGCCACATTTCTCCGAAACATATCACATCTTCTCCAAGAAATACCACGTTTCCCCCTTCAAATAGGACCTTTTCACCCACAAATACCGCTTCTATCCCAAAAAGAGGACATTTTCTTCCAGAAAGGCCAGATTTCTAACAAATATATCACATCTCCTGCAAGAACTACCAGCTTTCCGCCTTGAAATAGGACCTTTTCACCCACAAATACCTCTTTTATCCCCAAAAGTGGACAGTTTCTTCCAGAAATGCCACATTTCTCCCAAATATATCACATCTTCTCCAAGAAATACCAGCTTTCCCCCTTCAAATAGGACCTTTTCACCCACAAATACCAGCCTTCTCCCCCCAAATTGGACATTTTCTTCCAGACATGTCAGATTTCTCCCAAATATATCACATCTTCTCCAAGAAATACCAGCTTTCCCCCTTGAAATAGGACCTTATCACCCACAAATACCTCTTGTATCCCCAAAAGAGGACAGTTACTGCCAGAAAGGCCACATTTCTCCCAAATATATCATATCTTCTACAAGAAATACCAGCTTTCCCCCTTCAAATAGGACCTTTTCACCCACAAATACCTCTTTTATCCCCAAAAGAGGACAGTTTCTTCCAGACATGCCAGATTTCTCCAAAATAGATCACATCTTCTCCATGACATACCAGCTTTCCCCCTGGAAACAGGACCTTTTCACCCACAAATACCTGTTTGATACCCAAAATAGGACAGTTTCATCCAGAAATGCCACATTTCTCCCAAATACATCACATCTTCTTCAAGAAATACCAGGATCCTCTTCAAATAAGACCTTTTCTACCACAAATATCTCTTTTATCCCCAAAAGAGGACAGTTTCTTCCAGAAATGCCACATTTCTCCCAAATATATCACATCTTCTCCAAGAAATACCAGGGTTCCCCCTTCAAATAGGACCATTTCACCCACAAATACCTCTTTTATCCCCAAAAGAGGACAGTTTCTTCCAGAAAGGCCACATTTCTCCCAAATATATCACATCTTCTCCAAGAAATACCAGGTTTCCCCCTTCAAATAGGACCTTTTCACCCACAAATACCTCTTTTATCCCCAAAAGAGCACAGATTCTTCCTGACATGCCACATTTCTCCCAAATAGATCACATCTTCTCTAAGAAATACCACGTTTCCCCATTGAAATAGGACCTTTTCACCCACAAATACCTCTTTTATGCCCAAAATACGACAGTTTCTTCCAGAAAGGCCACATTTCTCCCAAATATATCACATCTCCTGCAAGAAATACCAGCTTTCCCCCTGGAAATAGGACCTTTTCTCCCACAAATACCTGTTTTATCCCCAAAATAGGACAGTTTCTACCAGAAATGCCACATTTCTCCCAAATATATCACATCTTCTCCAAGAAATACCACCTTTCCCCCTTCAAATAGGACCTTTTCTCCCACAAATACCTGTTTGATCCCCAAAATTGGACAGTTTCTTCCAGAAATGCCACATTTCTCCCAAATATATCACATCTTCTCCAAGAAATACAAGTAATACTCCTGAAATAGGGCCTTTTCTCCCACAAATACCTCTTTTATCCCCAAAAGAGGACAGTTTCTTCCAGAAATGCCACATTTCTCCCAAATATATCACATCTTCTCCAAGAAATACCAGGTTTCCCCCTTCAAATAGGACCTTTTCACCCACAAATACCACTGTTATCCCTCAAATAGGAAATTTTCTTCCTGAAATGCCACAGTTCTCAAAACATATCACATCTTCTCCAAGAAATACCAGGTTTCCCCCTTCAAATAGGACCTTTTCACCCACAAATACCTCTTTTATCCCCAAAATACGACAGTTTCTTCCAGACATGCCACATTTCTCCCAAATATATCACAGCTTCTCCAGAAATACCAGGTTTCCCCCTTTAAAGAGGAGCTTTTCACCCACAAATACCTCTTTTATCCCCAAAATAGGACAGTTTCTTCCAGACATGCCACATTTCTCCCAAATATATCACATCTTCTCCAAGAAATACCACGTTTCCCCCTTCAGTTAGGCCATTTTCTCCATGAAATACCTGTTTTATCCCCAAAAGAGGACAGTTTCTTCCAGACATGCCACATTTCTCCCAAATACATCACATCTTCTCCAAGAAATACCAGGTTTCCCCCTTCAAATAGGACCTTTTCAACCACTAATACCTCTTTTATCCCCAAAAGAGGACATTTTCTTCCAGAAAGGCCACATTTCTCCCAAATATATCACATCTTCTCCAAGAAATGCCAGGATTCCTCCTGAAATAGGACCTTCTCACCCACAACTACCAGCCTTCTCCCCCCAAATTGGACATTTTCTTCCAGAAATGCCAAATTTCTCCGAAATATATCACATCTTCTCCATGAAATACCAGCTTTCCCCCTTCAAATAGGACCTTTTCTACCACAAATACCTGTTTTATCCCCCAAATAGGACAGTTTCTGCCAGACATGCCACATTTCTCCCAAATATATCACATCTTCTCCAAGAAATACCATCTTTCCCCCTTCAAATAGGACCTTTTCACCCACAAATACCTCTTTTATCCCCAAAAGAGGAAAGTTTCTTCCTGACATGCCACATTTCTCCCAAATAGATCACATCTTCTCCAAGAAATACCACGTTTCCCCCTTCAAATAGGACCTTTTCACCCACAAATACCTCTTTTATCCCCAAAAGAGGACAGTTTCTTCCAGAAATGCCACATTTCTCCCAAATATATCACATCTTCTCCAAGAAATACCAGGTTTTCCCCTTCAAATAGGACCTTTTCACCCACAAATACCTCTTTTATCCCCAAAAGAGGACAGTTTCTTCCAGAAATACCACATTTCTCCCAAATAGATCACATCTTCTCCAAGAAATACCACCTTTCCCCCTTCAAATAGGACCTTTTCTCCCACAAATACCTGTTTTATCCCCAAAATACGATAGTTTCATCCAGACATGCCACATTTCTCCCAACTATATATCATCTTCTGCAAGAAATACCAGGTTTCCCCCTTCAAATACGAACTTTTCACCCACAAATACCTCTTTTATCCCAAAAAGAGGACAGTTTCTTCCAGAAAGGCCACATTTCTCCCAAACATATCACATCTCCTCCAAGAAATACCAGGATTCCCCATTGAAATAGGACCTTTTCTCCCACAAGTACCAGCCCTCTCCCCCCAAATAGGACATTTTCTTCCAGACATGCCACATTTCTCCCAAATATATCACATCTTCTCCAAGAAATACCAGGTTTCCCCCTTCAAATAGGACCTTTTCACCCACAAATACCTCTTTTATCCCCAAAAGAGGACAGTTTCTTCCAGAAATGGCACATTTCTCCCAAACATATCACATCTTCTCCAAGAAATACCAGCTTTCCCCATTCAAATAGGACCTTTTCACCCACAAATACCTCTTTGATCCCCAAAAGAGGGCAGTTTCTTCCAGAAATGCCACATTTCTCCCAAATATATCACATCTTCTCCAAGAAATACCAGGGTTCCCCCTTCAAATAGGACCTTTTCACCCACAAATACCTGTTTCATCCCCAAAATAGCACTGTTTCTTCCAGACATGCCATATTTCTCCCAAATATATCACAGCTTCTCATAGAAATAACAGGTTTCCCCCTTCAAATACATCGTTTTCACCCACAAATACCTGTTTGATCCACAAAATAGGACAGTTTCTGCCAGAAATGCCACATTTCTCCCAAATATACCACATCTTCTCCAAGAAATACCAGGGTTCCCCCTTCAAATAGGACCTTTTCACCCACAAATACCTGTTTCATCCCCAAAATAGCACAGTTTCTTCCAGACATGCCACATTTCTCCCAAATAGATCACATCTTCTCCAAGAAATACCAGGTTTCCCCCTTCAAATAGGACCTTTTCAACCTCAAATACCTGTTTTATCCCTCAAATTGGACATATTCTTCCAGAAATGCCAGATTTCTCCCAAAGATATCACATCTTCTCCAAGAAATACCACGTTTCCCCCTTCAAATAGGACCTTTTCACCCACAAATACCTCTTTTATCCCCAAAAGAGGACAGTTTCTTCCAGAAATGCCACATATCTCCCAAATAGATCACATCTTCTCCAAGAAATACCAGGATTCCTCCTGAAATAGGACCTTTTCTCCCATATGTACCAGCCTTCTCCCACCAAATAGGAGATTTTCTTCCAGACATGCCACATTTCTCCCAAATATATCACATCTTCTCCAAGAAATACCAGGTTTTCCCCTGGAAATAGGACCTTTTCACCCACACATACCTCTTTTATCTCCAAAAGAGGACAGTTTTATCCAGACATGCCACATTTCTCCCAAATATATCACATCTTCTCCAAGAAATACCAGCCTTCCCCCTTCAAATAGGACCTTTTCACCCACAAATACCTCTTTTATCCCCAAAAGAGGACAGTTTCATCCAGAAATGCCACATTTCTCCCAAATATATCACATCTTCTCCAAGAAATACCAGCTTTCCCCCTTCAAATAGGACCTTTTCACCCACAAATACCTCTTTTATCCCCAAAAGAGGACAGTTTCATCCTGAAAGGCCACAATTCTCCCAAACATATCACATCTCCTCCAAGAAATACCAGGATTCCTCCTGAAATAGGAACTTTTCTCCCACAAATACCACCCTTCTCCCCCCAAATAGGACATTTTCTTCCAGACATGCCACATTTCTCCCAAATATATCACATCTTCTCCAAGAAATACCAGGGTTCCCCCTTCAAATAGGACCTTTTCACCAGCAAATACCTGTTCTATCCCCAAAAGAGGACAGTTTCTTCCAGAAATGCCACATTTCTCCCAAATATATCACATCTTCTCCAAGAAATACCATGTTCCCCCTTCAAATAGGACCTTTTCACCCGCAAATACCTCTTTTATCCCCAAAAGAGGACGGTTTCTTCCAGAAATGCCACATTTCTCCCAAATATATCACATCTTCTCCAAGAAATACCAGCTTTCCCCCTTCAATTAGGACCTTTTCACCCACAAATACCTGTTTGATCCCCAAAATAGGACAGTTTCTTCCAGACATGCCACATTTCTCCCAAATAGATCACATCTTCTACAAGAAATACCAGCTTTCCCCCTTCAAATAGGACCTGTTCACCCACAAATACCTCTTTTATCCCCAAAATACGACAGTTCCTTCCAGAAATGCCACATTTCTCCCAAATATATCACATCTTCTCCAAGAAATACCAGGCTTCCCCCTTCAAATAGGACCTTTTCTCCCACAAATACCTGTTTTATCCCCAAAAGAGGACAGTTTCTTCCAGACATGCCACATTTCTCCCAAATATATCACATCTCCTCCAAAAAATACCAGCTTTCCCCCTTGAAATAGGACATTTTCACCCACAAATACCTCTTTTATCCCCAAGATAGGACAGTTTCTTCCAGACATGCCACATTTCTCCCAAATATATCACATCTTCTCCAAGAAATACCAGGATCCCTCCTGAAATAGGACCTTTTCTCCAACAAATACCAGCCTTCTCCCCTCAAATAGGACATTTTCTTCCAGACATGCCAAATTTCCCCCAAATATATCACATCTTCTCCAAGAAATACCAGGTTTCCCCCTTCAAATAGGACCTTTTCACCCACAAATACCTCTTTTATCCCCCCAAATAGGACAGTTTCTTCCAGAAAGGCCACATTTCTCCCAAATAGATCACATCTCCTCCAAGAAATACCAGGATCCCCTTCAAATAGGACATTTTCTCCCACAAATACCACTTTTATCCCCAAAAGAGGACAGTTTCTTCCAGAAATGCCACATTTCTCCGAAACATATCACATCTTCTCCAAGAAATACCACGTTTCCCCCTTCAAATAGGACCTTTTCACCCACAAATACCGCTTCTATCCCAAAAAGAGGACATTTTCTTCCAGAAAGGCCAGATTTCTCCCAAATATATCACATCTCCTGCAAGAACTACCAGCTTTCCCCCTTGAAATAGGACCTTTTCACCCACAAATACCTCTTTTATCCCCAAAAGTGGACAGTTTCTTCCAGAAATGCCACATTTCTCCCAAATATATCACATCTTCTCCAAGAAATACCAGCTTTCCCCCTTCAAATAGGACCTTTTCACCCACAAATACCAGCCTTCTCCCCCCAAAAGAGGACATTTTCTTCCAGACATGTCAGATTTCTCCCAAATATATCACATCTTCTCCAAGAAATACCAGCTTTCCCCCTTGAAATAGGACCTTTTCTCCCACAAATACCTCTTTTATCCCCAAAAGAGGACAGTTACTGCCAGAAAGGCCACATTTCTCCCAAATATATCACATCTTCTCCAAGAAATACCAGCTTTCCCCCTTCAAATAGGACCTTTTCACCCACAAATACCTGTTTTATCCCCAAAAGAGGACAGTTTCTTCCAGAAATGCCACATTTCTCCAAAATAGATCACTTCTTCTCCATGAAATACCAGCTTTCCCCCTGGAAATAGGACCTTTTCACCCACAAATACCTGTTTGATACCCAAAATAGGACAGTTTCATCCAGAAATGCCACATTTCTCCCAAATACATCACATCTTCTTCAAGAAATACCAGGATCCTCTTCAAATAAGACCTTTTCTACCACAAATATCTCTTTTATCCCCAAAAGAGGACAGTTTCTTCCAGAAATGCCACATTTCTCCCAAATATATCACATCTTCTCCAAGAAATACCAGGTTTTCCCCCTTCAAAGAGGACCATTTCACCCACAACTACCTCTTTTAGCCCCCCAAATAGGACAGTTTCGTCCAGAAATGCCACATTTCTCCCAAATATATCACATCTCCTACAAGAAATACCAGGTTTCCGCCTTTAAAGAGGATCTTTTCAACAACAAATACCTGTTTTATCCCCAAAAGAGGACAGTTTCTTCCTGACATGCCACATTTCCCCCAAACATATCACATCTTCTCCAAGAAATACCAGGTTTCCCCCTGGAAATAGGACCTTTTCACCCACAAATACCTCTTTTATCCCCAAAAGAGCACAGTTTCTTCCTGACATGCCACATTTCTCCCAAATAGATCACATCTTCTCTAAGAAATACCACGTTTCCCCATTGAAATAGGACCTTTTCACCCACAAATACCTCTTTTATCCCCAAAATACGACAGTTTCTTCCAGACATGCCAAAATTCTCCCAAATATATCATATCTTCTCCAAGAAATACCACGGTTCCCCCTAGAAATAGGACCTTTTCTCCCACAAATACCTCTTTTATCCCCAAAAGAGGACAGTTTCTTCCAGACATGCCACATTTCTCCCAAATATATCACATCTTCTCCAAGAAATACCAGGGTTCCCCCTTCAAATAGGACCTTTTCACCAGCAAATACCTGTTATATCCCCAAAAGAGGACAGTTTCTTCCAGAAATGCCACATTTCTCCCAAATATATCACATCTTCTCCAAGAAATACCATGCTCCCCCCTGCAAATAGGACCTTTTCACCCGCAAATACCTCTTTTATCCCCAAAAGAGGACAGTTTCTTCCAGAAATGCCACATTTCTCCCAAATATATCACATCTTCTCCAAGAAATACCAGCTTTCCCCCTTCAATTAGGACCTTTTCACCCACAAATACCTGTTTGATCCCCAAAAGAGGACAGTTTCTTCCAGACATGCCAGATTTCTCCTAAATAGATCACATCTTCTCCAAGAAATACCAGCTTTCCCCCTTCAAATAGGACCTTTTCACCCACAAATACCTCTTTTATCCCCAAAAGAGGACAGTTTCTTCCAGAAATGCCACATTTCTCCCAAATAGATCACATCTTCTCCAAGAAATACCAGGCTTCCCCCTTCAAATAGGTACTTTTCTCCCACAAATACCTGTTTTATCCCCAAAAGAGGACAGTTTCTTCCAGACATGCCACATTTCTCCCAAATATATCACATCTCCTCCAAGAAATACCAGGTTTCCCCCTTCAAATAGGACCTTTTCACCCACAAATACCTCTTTTATCCCCAAAATACGACAGTTTCTTCCAGACATGCCACATTTCTCCCAAATATATCACATCTTCTCCAAGAAATACCAGGATCCCTCCTGAAATAGGACCTTTTCTCCAACAAATACCAGCCTTCTCCCCTCAAATAGGACATTTTCTTCCAGACATGCCAAATTTCCCCCAAATATATCACATCTTCTCCAAGAAATACCAGGTTTCCCCCTTCAAATAGGACCTTTTCACCCACAAATACCTCTTTTATCCCCCCAAATAGGACAGTTTCTTCCAGAAAGGCCACATTTCTCCCAAATAGATCACATCTCCTCCAAGAAATACCAGGATCCCCTTCAAATAGGACATTTTCTCCCACAAATACCATTTTATCCCCAAAATAGCACAGTTTCTTCCAGAAATGCCACATTTCTCCGAAACATATCACATCTTCTCCAAGAAATACCACGTTTCCCCCTTCAAATAGGACCTTTTCACCCACAAATACCGCTTCTATCCCAAAAAGAGGACATTTTCTTCCAGAAAGGCCACATTTCTCCAAAATATATCACATCTCCTGCAAGAACTACCAGCTTTCCCCCTTCAAATAGGACCTTTTCACCCACAAATACCTCTTTTATCCCCAAAATAGGACAGTTTCTTCCAGAAATGCCACATTTCTCCCAAATATAGCACATCTTCTCCTAGAAATACCAGGTTTCCCCCTTCAAATAGGACCTTTTCACCCACAAATACCAGCCTTCTCCCCCCAAATTGGACATTTTCTTCCAGACATGTCAGATTTCTCCCAAATATATCACATCTTCTCCAAGAAATACCAGCTTTCCCCCTTGAAATAGGACCTTATCACCCACAAATACCTCTTGTATCCCCAAAAGAGGACAGTTACTGCCAGAAAGTCCACATTTCTCCCAAATATATCACATCTTCTACAAGAAATACCAGCTTTCCCCCTACAAATAGGACCTTTTCACCCACAAATACCTCTTTTATCCCCAAAAGAGGACAGTTTCTTCCAGACATGCCAGATTTCTCCAAAATAGATCACATCTTCTCCATGAAATACCAGCTTTCCCCCTGGAAACAGGACCTTTTCACCCACAAATACCTGTTTGATACCCAAAATAGGACAGTTTCTTCCAGAAATGCCACATTTCTCCCAAATACATCACATCTTCTTCAAGAAATACCAGGATCCTCTTCAAATAAGACCTTTTCTACAACAAATATCTCTTTTATCCCCAAAAGAGGACAGTTTCTTCCAGAAATGCCACATTTCTCCCAAATATATCACATCTTCTCCAAGAAATACCAGGGTTCCCCCTTCAAATAGGACCATTTCACCCACAAATACCTCTTTTATCCCCAAAAGAGGACAGTTTCTTCCAGAAAGGCCACATTTCTCCCAAATATATCACATCTTCTCCAAGAAATACCAGGTTTCCCCCTTCAAATAGGACCTTTTCACCCACAAATACCTCTTTTATCCCCAAAAGAGCACAGATTCTTCCTGACATGCCACATTTCTCCCAAATAGATCACATCTTCTCTAAGAAATACCACGTTTCCCCATTGAAATAGGACCTTTTCACCCACAAATACCTCTTTTATGCCCAAAATAGGACAGTTTCTTCCAGAAAGGCCACATTTCTCCCAAATATATCACATCTCCTGCAAGAAATACCAGCTTTCCCCCTGGAAATAGGACCTTTTCTCCCACAAAAACCTGTTTTATCCCCAAAATAGGACAGTTTCTACCAGAAATGCCACATTTCTCCCAAATATATCACATCTTCTCCAAGAAATACCACCTTTCCCCCTTCAAATAGGACCTTTTCTCCCACAAATACCTGTTTGATCCCCAAAATTGGACAGTTTCTTCCAGAAATGCCACATTTCTCCCAAATATATCACATCTTCTCCAAGAAATACAAGTAATACTCCTGAAATAGGGCCTTTTCTCCCACAAATACCTCTTTTATCCCCAAAATAGGACAGTTTCTTCCAGAAATGCCACATTTCTCCCAAATATATCACATCTTCTCCAAGAAATACCAGGTTTCCCCCTTCAAATAGGACCTTTTCACCCACAAATACCACTGTTATCCCTCAAATAGGAAATTTTCTTCCTGAAATGCCACAGTTCTCAAAACATATCACATCTTCTCCAAGAAATACCTGGTTTCCCCCTTCAAATAGGACCTTTTCACCCACAAATACCTCTTTTATCCCCAAAAGAGGACAGTTTCTTCCAGACATGCCACATTTCTCCCAAATATATCACATCTTCTCCAGAAATACCAGGTTTCCCCCTTTAAAGAGGAGCTTTTCACCCACAAATACCTCTTTTATCCCAAAAATAGGACAGTTTCTTCCTGACATGCCACATTTCTCCCAAATAGATCACATCTTCTCCAAGAAATACCACGTTTCCCCCTTCAAATAGGACCTTTTCACCCACAAATACATGTTTTATCCCCAAAATACGACAGTTTCTTCCAGAAATGCCACATTTCTCCCAAATATATCACATCTTCTCCAAGAAATACCACCTTTCCCCCTTCAAATAGGATCTTTTCACCCACAAATACCTGTTTTATCCCCAAAAGAGGACAGTTTCTTCCAGAAATGCCACATTTCTCCCAAATGTATCACAGCTTCTCCAAGAAATACCAGGTTTCCCCCTTCAAATAGGAAATTTTCACCCACAAATACCTGTTTTATCCCCAAAAGAGGACAGTTTCTTCCAGAAATGCCACATTTCTCCCAAATATATCACATCTTCTCCAAGAAATACCACCTTTCCCCCTTCAAATAGGACCTTTTCACCCACAAATACCTCTTTTATCCCCAAAATTGGACATTTTCTTCCAGAAATGCCACATTTCTCCCAAATAGATCACATCTCCTCCAAGAAATACCAGGATTCCTCCTGAAATAGGACCTTTTCTCCCACGAATACCAGCGTTCTCCCCCCAGATAGGACAGTTTCTTCCAGACATGCCACATATCACCCAAATATATCACATCTTCTCCAAGAAATACCAGGATCCCTCCTGAAATAGGACCTTTTCTCCAACAAATACCAGCCTTCTCCCCTCAAATAGGACATTTTCTTCCAGACATGCCAAATTTCCCCCAAATATATCACATCTTCTCCAAGAAATACCAGGTTTCCCCCTTCAAATAGGACCTTTTCACCCACAAATACCTCTTTTATCCCCCCAAATAGGACAGTTTCTTCCAGAAAGGCCACATTTCTCCCAAATAGATCACATCTCCTCCAAGAAATACCAGGATCCCCTTCAAATAGGACATTTTCACCCACAAATACCATTTTATCCCCAAAATAGCACAGTTTCTTCCAGAAATGCCACATTTCTCCGAAACATATCACATCTTCTCCAAGAAATACCACGTTTCCCACTTCAAATAGGACCTTTTCACCCACAAATACCGCTTCTATCCCAAAAAGAGGACATTTTCTTCCAGAAAGGCCAGATTTCTCCCAAATATATCACATCTCCTGCAAGAACTACCAGCTTTCCCCCTTGAAATAGGACCTTTTCACCCACAAATACCTCTTTTATCCCCAAAAGTGGACAGTTTCTTCCAGAAATGCCACATTTCTCCCAAATATATCACATCTTCTCCAAGAAATACCAGCTTTCCCCCTTCAAATAGGACCTTTTCACCCACAAATACCAGCCTTCTCCCCCCAAATTGGACATTTTCTTCCAGACATGTCAGATTTCTCCCAAATATATCACATCTTCTCCAAGAAATACCAGCTTTCCCCCTTGAAATAGGACCTTATCACCCACAAATACCTCTTGTATCCCCAAAAGAGGACAGTTACTGCCAGAAAGGCCACATTTCTCCCAAATATATCACATCTTCTACAAGAAATACCAGCTTTCCCCCTTCAAATAGGACCTTTTCACCCACAAATACCTCTTTTATCCCCAAAAGAGGACAGTTTCTTCCAGACATGCCAGATTTCTCCAAAATAGATCACATCTTCTCCATGAAATACCAGCTTTCCCCCTGGAAACAGGACCTTTTCACCCACAAATACCTGTTTTATCCCCAAAAGAGGACAGTTTCTACCAGAAATGCCACATTTCTCCCAAATATATCACATCTTCTCCAAGAAATACCACCTTTCCCCCTTCAAATAGGACCTTTTCTCACACAAATACCTGTTTGATCCCCAAAATTGGACAGTTTCTTCCAGAAATGCCACATTTCTCCCAAATATATCACATCTTCTCCAAGAAATACAAGTAATACTCCTGAAATAGGGCCTTTTCTCCCACAAATACCTCTTTTATCCCCAAAAGAGGACAGTTTCTTCCAGAAATGCCACATTTCTCCCAAATATATCACATCTTCTCCAAGAAATACCAGGTTTCCCCCTTCAAATAGGACCTTTTCACCCACAAATACCACTGTTATCCCTCAAATAGGAAATTTTCTTCCTGAAATGCCACAGTTCTCAAAACATATCACATCTTCTCCAAGAAATACCAGGTTTCCCCCTTCAAATAGGACCTTTTCACCCACAAATACCTCTTTTATCCCCAAAATACGACAGTTTCTTCCAGACATGCCACATTTCTCCCAAATATATCACATCTTCTCCAGAAATACCAGGTTTCCCCCTTTAAAGAGGAGCTTTTCACCCACAAATACCTCTTTTATCCCCAAAATAGGACAGTTTCTTCCTGACATGCCACATTTCTCCCAAATATATCACATCTTCTCCAAGAAATACCACGTTTCCCCCTTCAGTTAGGCCATTTTCTCCATGAAATACCTGTTTTATCCCCAAAAGAGGACAGTTTCTTCCAGACATGCCACATTTCTCCCAAATACATCACATCTTCTCCAAGAAATACCAGGTTTCCCCCTTCAAATAGGACCTTTTCAACCACTAATACCTCTTTTATCCCCAAAAGAGGACATTTTCTTCCAGAAAGGCCACATTTCTCCCAAATATATCACATCTTCTCCAAGAAATGCCAGGATTCCTCCTGAAATAGGACCTTCTCACCCACAACTACCAGCCTTCTCCCCCCAAATTGGACATTTTCTTCCAGAAATGCCAAATTTCTCCGAAATATATCACATCTTCTCCATGAAATACCAGCTTTCCCCCTTCAAATAGGACCTTTTCTACCACAAATACCTGTTTTATCCCCCAAATAGGACAGTTTCTGCCAGACATGCCACATTTCTCCCAAATATATCACATCTTCTCCAAGAAATACCATCTTTCCCCCTTCAAATAGGACCTTTTCACCCACAAATACCTCTTTTATCCCCAAAATAGGACAGTTTCTTCCTGACATGCCACATTTCTCCCAAATAGATCACATCTTCTCCAAGAAATACCACGTTTCCCCCTTCAATTAGGACCTTTTCACCCACAAATACCTCTTTTATCCCCAAAAGAGGACAGTTTCTTCCAGAAATGCCACATTTCTCCCAAATATATCACATCTTCTCCAAGAAATACCAGGTTTTCCCCTTCAAATAGGACCTTTTCACCCACAAATACCTCTTTTATCCCCAAAAGAGGACAGTTTCTTCCAGAAATACCACATTTCTCCCAAATAGATCACATCTTCTCCAAGAAATACCACCTTTCCCCCTTCAAATAGGACCTTTTCTCCCACAAATACCTGTTTTATCCCCAAAATACGATAGTTTCATCCAGACATGCCACATTTCTCCCAACTATATATCATCTTCTGCAAGAAATACCAGGTTTCCCCCTTCAAATACGAACTTTTCACCCACAAATACCTCTTTTATCCCAAAAAGAGGACAGTTTCTTCCAGAAAGGCCACATTTCTCCCAAACATATCACATCTCCTCCAAGAAATACCAGGATTCCCCATTGAAATAGGACCTTTTCTCCCACAAGTACCAGCCCTCTCCCCCCAAATAGGACATTTTCTTCCAGACATGCCACATTTCTCCCAAATATATCACATCTTCTCCAAGAAATACCAGGTTTCCCCCTTCAAATAGGACCTTTTCACCCACAAATACCTCTTTTATCCCCAAAAGAGGACAGTTTCTTCCAGAAATGGCACATTTCTCCCAAACATATCACATCTTCTCCAAGAAATACCAGCTTTCCCCATTCAAATAGGACCTTTTCACCCACAAATACCTCTTTGATCCCCAAAAGAGGGCAGTTTCTTCCAGAAATGCCACATTTCTCCCAAATATATCACATCTTCTCCAAGAAATACCAGGCTTCCCCCTTCAAATAGGACCTTTTCACCCACAAATACCTGTTTCATCCCCAAAATAGCACTGTTTCTTCCAGACATGCCACATTTCTCCCAAATATATCACAGCTTCTCATAGAAATAACAGGTTTCCCCCTTCAAATACATCGTTTTCACCCACAAATACCTGTTTGATCCACAAAATAGGACAGTTTCTGCCAGAAATGCCACATTTCTCCCAAATATACCACATCTTCTCCAAGAAATACCAGGGTTCCCCCTTCAAATAGGACCTTTTCACCCACAAATACCTGTTTCATCCCCAAAATAGCACAGTTTCTTCCAGACATGCCACATTTCTCCCAAATAGATCACATCTTCTCCAAGAAATACCAGGTTTCCCCCTTCAAATAGGACCTTTTCAACCTCAAATACCTGTTTTATCCCTCAAATTGGACATATTCTTCCAGAAATGCCAGATTTCTCCCAAAGATATCACATCTTCTCCAAGAAATACCACGTTTCCCCCTTCAAATAGGACCTTTTCACCCACAAATACCTCTTTTATCCCCAAAATAAGACAGTTTCTTCCAGAAATGCCACATTTCTCCCAAATATATCTCATCTTCTCCAAGAAATACCAGGGTTCCCCCTTCAAATAGGACCTTTTCTCCCACAAATACCTGTTTTATCCCCAAAAGAGGACAGTTTCTTCCAGAAATGCCAGATTTCTCCCAAATAGATCACATCTTCTCCAAGAAATACCAGGATTCCTCCTGAAATAGGACCTTTTCTCCCATATGTACCAGCCTTCTCCCACCAAATAGGAGATTTTCTTCCAGACATGCCACATTTCTCCCAAATATATCACATCTTCTCCAAGAAATACCAGGTTTTCCCCTGGAAATAGGACCTTTTCACCCACACATACCTCTTTTATCTCCAAAAGAGGACAGTTTTATCCAGACATGCCACATTTCTCCCAAATATATCACATCTTCTCCAAGAAATACCAGCCTTCCCCCTTCAAATAGGACCTTTTCACCCACAAATACCTCTTTTATCCCCAAAAGAGGACAGTTTCTTCCAGAAATGCCACATTTCTCCCAAATATATCACATCTTCTCCAAGAAATACCAGC
>CM059475.1:7108862-7189580 GCA_030408155.1 Lophura swinhoii
TATTTGTGGGAGAAAAGGTCCTATTTCCAGGGGGAAAGCTGGTATTTCTTGGAGAAGATGTGATATATTTGGGAGAAATGTGGCATTTCTGGCAGAAACTGTCCTATTTTGGGGATCAAACAGGTATTTGTGGTTGAAAATGTCCTATTTGAAGGGGGAAACCTGGTATTTCTTGGAGGTGATGTGATATATTTGGGAGAAATGTGGCATGTCTGGAAGAAACTGTCCTCTTTTGGGGATAAAAGAGGTATTTGTGGGTGAAAAGGTCCTATTTGAAGGGGGAAAGCTGGTATTTCTTGGAGAAGATGTGATATATTTGGGAGAAATGTGGCATGTCTGGAAGAAAATGTCCTCTTTTGGGGATAAAATATGTATTTGTGGGAGAAAAGGTCCTATTTGAAGGGGAAACCTGGTATTTCTAGGTGAAGATGTGATATATTTCGGAGAAATGAGGCATTTCTGGCAGAAACTGTTCATTTTGGGGGGAGAAGGCCTGTAGTAGTGGGAGAGAAGGTCCTATTTCAGGAGGAATCCTGGTATTTCTTGGAGAAGATGTGATATATTTGGGAGAAATGTGGCATTTCTGGAAGAAACTGTCCTACTTTGGGGATAAATGAGGTATTTGTGGGTGAAAAGGTCCTATTTGAAGGGGGAAAGCTGGTATTTCTTGGAGAAGATGTGATCTATTTGGGAGAAATGTGGCATGTCTGGAAGAAACTGTCCTCTTTTGGGGATAAAACAGGTATTTGTGGGTGAAAAGGTGCTATTTGAAGGGGGAACCCTGGTATTTCTTGGAGAAGATGTGATATATTTGGGAGAAATGTGGCATGTCTGGAAGAAACTGTCCTCTTTTGGGGATAAAAGAGGTATGTGTGGGTGAAAAGGTCCTATTTGAAGGGTGAAACCTGGTATTTCTTGGAGAAGATGTGATATATTTGGGAGAAATGTGGCATTTCTGGAAGAAAATGTCCTATTTGGGGGGAGAAGGCTGGTACTTGTGGGTGAAATGGTCCTATTTCAGGAGGAATCCTGGTATTTCTTGGAGGAGATGTGATATGTTTGGGAGAAATGTGGCATGTCTGGAAGAAACTGTCCTATTTTGGGGATCAAACAGGTACTTGTGGGTGAAATGGTCCTATTTGACGGCGGAAAGCTGGTATTTCTTGGAGAAGATGTGATATATTTGGGAGAAATGTGGCATTTCTGGAAGAAACTGTCCTCTTTTGGGGATAAAAGAGGTATTTGTGGGTGAAAAGGTCCTATTTGAAGGGGGAAAGGTGGTATTTCTTGGAGAAGATGTGATCTATTTGGGAGAAATGTGGTATTTCTGGAAGAAACTGTCCTATTTTGGGGATAAAACAGGTATTTGTGGGAGAAAAGTTCCTATTTGAAGGGGGAAACCTGGTATTTCTTGGAGAAGATGTGATATATTTGGGAGAAATGTGGCATTTCTGGAAGAAACTGTCCTCTTTTGGGGATAAAAGAGGTATTTGTGGGTGAAAAGGTCCTATTTGAAGGGGGAAAGCTGGTATTTCTTGGAGAAGATGTGATATATTTGGGAGAAATGTGGCATTTCTGGAAGAAACTGTCCTATTTTGGGGATAAAACAGGTATTTGTGGGTGAAAAGTTCCTATTTGAAGGGGGAAACGTGGTATTTCTTGGAGAAGATGTGATATATTTGGGAGAAATGTGGCATGTCTGGAAGAAACTGTCCTCTTTTGGGGATAAAACAGGTATTTGTGGGTGAAAAGGTCCTATTTGAAGGGGGAAAGCTGGTATTTCTTGGAGAAGATGTGATATATTTGGGAGTAATGTGGCATGTCTGGCAGAAACTGTCCTATTTGGGGGATAAAACAGGTATTTGTGGTTGAAAAGGTCCTATTTGAAGGGGGAAAGCTGGTATTTCATGGAGAAGATGTGATCTATTTGGGTGAAATTTGGCCTATCTGGAAGAAAATGTCCAATTTGGGGGGAGAAGGCTGGTAGTTTTCAGTGAGAAGTTCCTATTTCAGGTGGAATCCTGGTATTTCTTGGAGAAGATGTGATCTATTTGGGAGAAATGTGGCCTTTCTGGAAGAAAATGTCCAATTTGGGGGGAGAAGGCTGGTAGTTTTGGGTGAAAAGGTCCTCTTTCAGGAGGAAACCTGGCATTTCTTGGAGAAGATGTGATATATTTGGGAGAAATGTGGCATGTCTGGAAGAAACTGTCCTCTTTTGGGGATAAAAGAGGTATTAGTGGTTGAAAAGGTCCTATTTGAAGGGGTAAACCAGTTATTTCTTGGAGAAGATGTGATATATTTGGGAGAAATGTGTCATTTCTGGAAGAAAATGTCCTCTTTCGGGGATAAAAGAGGTATTTCATGGAGAAAAGTTCCTAATTGAAGGGGGAAACCTGGTATTTCTTGGAGAAGATGTGATCTATTTGGGAGAAATGTGGCATGTCTGGAAGAAACTGTCCTCTTTTGGGGATAAAAGAGGTATTTGTGGGTGAAAAGGTCCTATTTGAAGGGGGAACCTGGTATTTCTTGGAGAAGATGTGATATATTTGGGCGAAATGTTACATGTCTGGAAGAAACTGTCCACTTTTGGGGATAAAAGAGGTATTTGTGGGTGAAAAGGTCCTATTTGAAGGGGGAAACGTGGTATTTCTTGGAGAAGATGTGATATATTTGGGAGAAATCTGGCATGTCTGGAAGAAACTGTCCTCTTTTGGGGATAAAAGAGGTTTTTTTGGGGAAAAGGTCCTATTTGAAGGGGAAAACCTGGTATTTCTTGGAGAAGATGTGATATATTTGGGAGAAATGTGGCATTTCTGGAAGAAAATGTCCTCTTATGGGGATAGAACAGGTATTTGTGGGTGAAAAGGTCCTATTTGAAGGGGGAAACCTGGTATTTCTTGGAGAAGATGTGATATATTTGGGAGAAATGTGGCATTCCAGGAAGAAAAAGTCCTATTTGGGGGGAGAAGGGTGGTATTTGTGGGAGAAAAGGTCCAATTTGAAGGGGGAAAGCTGGTATTTCTTGGAGAAGATGTGATATATTTGGGAGAAATCTGGCATGTCTGGAAGAAGCTGTCCTATTTTGGGGATAAAAGAGGTATTTGTGGGAGAAAAGGTCCTATTTGAAGGGGGAAACCTGGTATTTCTTGGAGAAGATGTGATCTATTTGGGAGAAATGTGGCATTTCTGGAAGAAACTGTCCTCTTTTGGGGATAAAAGAGGTATTTGTGGGTGAGAAGGTCCCATTTGAAGGGGGAAACGTGGTATTTCTTGGAGAAGATCTGATCTATTTGGGAGAAATCTGGCATTCCTGGAAGAAACTGTCCTCTTTTGGGGATAAAAGAGGTTTTTTTGGGGAAAAGGTCCTATTTGAAGGGGGAAACCTGGTATTTCTTGGAGAAGATGTGATATATTTGGGAGAAATGTGGCATTTCTGGAAGAAACTGTCCTCTTATGGGGATAGAACAGGTATTTGTGGGTGAAAAGGTCCTATTTCCAGGGGAAAACCTGGTATTTCTTGGAGAAGATGTGATATATTTGGGAGAAATGTGGCATGTCTGGAAGAAAATGTCCTATTTGGGGGGAGAAGGGTGGTATTTGTGGGAGAAAATTTCCTATTTCAGGAGGAATCCTGGTATTTCTTGGAGGAGATGTGATATGTTTGGGAGAAATGTGACATTTCTGGAAGAAACTGTCCTCTTTTGGGGATAAAACAGTTATTTGTGTGGGAAAAGGTCCTATTTGAAGAGGGAAACCTGGTATTTCTTGGAGAAGATGTGATATATTTGGGGGAAATGTGGCATTTCTGTAAGAAACTGTCCTATTTTGATGATAAAACAGGTATTTGTGGGTGAAAAGGTCCTATTTGAAGGGGGAAACGTGGTATTTCTTGGAGAAGATGTGATCTAATTGGGAGAAATCTGGCATTTCTGGAAGAAACTGTCCTCTTTTGGGGATAAAAGAGGTATTTGTGGGTGAAAAGGTCCTATTTGAAGGGGGAAACCTGGTATTTCTTGGAGAAGATGTGATATATTTGGGAGAAATGTGGCATGTCTGGAAGAAACTGTCCTATTTTGGGGATAAAAGAATTTTTTTGGGTGAAAAGGTCCTATTTGAAGGGGGAAACGTGGTATTTCTTGG
Source organism: Lophura swinhoii (assembly GCA_030408155.1). Lineage (NCBI taxonomy): Eukaryota > Metazoa > Chordata > Aves > Galliformes > Phasianidae > Lophura > Lophura swinhoii. The sequence goes on from CM059475.1 coordinate 7,113,003, forward strand.
AGAAGATGTGATATGTTTGGGAGAAATGTGGCCTTTCTGGCAGAAACTGTCCTATTTTGGGGATAAAAGTGGTATTTGTGGGTGAAAAGGTCCTATTTGAAGGGGGAAACCTGGTATTTCTTGGAGAAGATGTGATCTATTTGGGAGAAATGTGGCATGTCAGGAAGAAACTGTCCTATTTGGGGGGAGTAGGCTGGTATTTGAGGGAGAAAAGGTCCTCTTTCAGGAGGAATCCTAGTATTTCTTGGAGAAGATTTGATATATTTGGGAGAAACGTGGCATGTCTGGAAGAAACTGTCCTATTTTGGGGATAAAAGAGGTACTTGTGGGTGAAAAGGTCCTATTTGAAGGGGGAAAGCTGGTATTTCTTGGAGAAGATGTGGTATATTTGGGAGAAATGTGGCATTTCTGGAAGAAACTGTCCTCTTTTGGGGATAAAAGCGGTATTTGTGGGTGAAAACGTTGTATTTGAAGGGGGAAACCTGTTATTTCTTGGAGAAGATGTGATATATTCTGGAGAAATCTGGCATTTCTGGAAGAAACTGTCCTCTTTTGGGGATAAAAGAGGTATTTGTGGGTGAAAAGGTCCGATTTGAAGGGGAAAACCTGGTATTTCTTGGAGAAGATGTGATATATTTGGGAGAAATGTGGCCTTTCTGGAAGAAACTGTCCTCTTCTGTGGATAAAAGAGGTATTTGTGGGTGAGAAGGTCCTATTTGAAGGGGGAAAGCTGGTATTTCTTGGAGAAGATGTGATATATTTGGGAGAAATGTGGCATTTCTGGAAGAAACTGTCCTATTTTGGGGATAAAAGAGGTATTTGAGGGTGAAAAGGTCCTACTTGAAGGGGGAACCCTGGTATTTCTTGGAGGTGATGTGATATGTTTGGGAGAAATGTGGCATGTCTGGAAGAAACTGTCCTCTTTTGGGGATAAAATAGGTATTTGTGGGAGAAAAGGTCCTATTTCAAGGGGGAAAGCTGGTATTTCTTGAAGGAGATGTGATATATTTGGGGGAAATGTGGCATTTCTGGAAGAAACTGTCGTCTTTTGGGGATAAAAGAGGTATTTGTGGGTGAAAAGGTCCTATTTGAAGGGGGAAACATGGTATTTCTTGGAGAAGATGTGATATATTTGGGAGAAATGTGGCATGTCTGGAAGAAACTGTCCTATTTGGGGGGAGAAGGCTGGTATTTGTGGTAGAAAAGGTCCTATTTCAGGAGGAATCCTGGTATTTCTTGGAGGTGATGTGATATGTTTGGGAGAAATGAGGCCTTTCTGTAAGAAACTGTCCTCTTTTGGGGATAAAACAGGTATTTGTGGAGAAAAGGTCCTATTTGAAGGGGGAAAGCTGGTATTTCTTGGAGAAGATGTGATATGTTTGGGAGAAATATGGCATGTCTGGAAAAAACTGTCCTATTTTGGGGATAAAAGAGGTACTTGTGGGTGAAAAGGTCCTATTTGAAGGGGGAAAGCTGGTATTTCTTGGAGAAGATGTGATCTATTTGGGAGAAATGTGGCATGTCTGGAAGAAACTGTCCTCTTTTGGCGATAAAAGAGGTATTTCATGGAGAAAAGGTCCTATTTGAAGGGGGAACCCTGGTATTTCTTGGAGAAGATGTGATATATTTGGGAGAAATGTGGCATTTCTGGAAGAAACTGTCCTCTTTTGGGGATAAAAGAGGTATGTGTGGGTGAAAAGGTCCTATTTCCAGGGGAAAACCTGGTATTTCTTGGAGAAGATGTGATATATTTGGGAGAAATGTGGCATTTCTGGAAGAAAGTGTCCTGTTTGGGGGATAAAAGAGATATTTGTGGGAGAAAAGGTCCTATTTGAAGGGGGAAAGCTGGTATTTCTTGAAGGGGATGTGATATATTTGGGAGAAATGTGGCATTTCTGGAAGAAACTGTCCTCTTTTGGGGATAAAAGAGGTATTTGTGGGTGAAAAGGTCCTATTTGAAGGGGGAAACCTGGTATTTCTTGGAGAAGATGTGATCTATTTTGGAGAAATGTGGCATTTCTGGAAGAAACTGTCCTATTTTGTGGATAAAAGAGGTATTTGTGGGTGAAAAGGTCCTATTTCCAGGGGAAAACATGGTATTTCTTGGAGAAGATGTGATATATTTGGGAGAAATGTGGCATTTCTGGAAGAAACTGTCCTATTTGGGGGGAGAAGGCTGGTATTTGTGGTAGAAAAGGTCCTATTTCAGAAGGAATCCTGGTATTTCTTGGAGGTGATGTGATATGTTTGGGAGAAATGTGGCATTTCTGGAAGAAACTGTCCTATTTTGGGGATAAAAGAGGTATTTGTGGGTGAAAAGGTCCTATTTCAGGGGGAAACGTGGTATTTCTTGGAGAAGATGTGATATGTTTGGGAGAAATGTGGCATTTCTGGAAGAAACTGTCCTCTTTTGGGGATAAAAGAGGTATTTGTGAGAGAAAAGGTCCTATTTGAAGGGGGAAAGGTGGTATTTCTTGCAGTAGATGTGATATATTTGGGAGAAATGTGGCATTTCTGGAAGAAACTGTCCTCTTTTGGGGATAAAAGAGGTATTTGTGGTTGAAAAGGTCCTATTTGAAGGGGGAAAGCTGGTATTTCTTGGAGAAGATGTGATCTATTTGGGAGAAATGTGGCATTTCTGGAAGAAAGTGTCCTGTTTGGGGGATAAAAGAGGTATTTGTGGGAGAAAAGGTCCTATTTGAAGGGGGAAACCTGGTATTTCTTGAAGGAGATGTGATATATTTGGGAGAAATGTGGCATGTCTGGCAGAAACAGTCCTATTTGGGGGATAAAACAGGTATTTGTGGGAGAAAAGGTCCTATGTCCAGGGGGAAAGCTGGTATTTCATGGAGAAGATGTGATCTATTTGGGAGAAATGTGGCCTTTCTGGAAGAAAATGTCCAATTTGGGGGGAGAAGGCTGGTAGTTTTCGGTGAGAAGGTCCTATTTCAGGAGGAAACCTGGTATTTCTTGGAGAAGATGTGATCTATTTGGGAGAAATGTGGCCTTTCTGGAAGAAAATGTCCAATTTGGGGGGAGAAGGCTGGTAGTTTTGGGTGAGAAGGTCCTCTTTCAGGAGGAATCTTGGCATTTCTTGGAGAAGATGTGATATATTTTGGAGAAATGTGGCATTTCTGGAAGAAACTGTCCTGTTTTGGGGATATAACAGGTATTAGTGGTTGAAAAGGTCCTATTTGAAGGGGGAACCCTGGTATTTCTTGGAGAAGATGTGATATATTTGGGAGAAATGTGTCATTTCTGGAAGAAAATGTCCTCTTTTGGGGATAAAAGAGGTATTTCATGGAGAAAAGGTCCTAATTGAAGGGGGAAACCTGGTATTTCTTGGAGGAGTTGTGATATATTTGGGAGAAATGTGGCATTTCTGGAAGAAACTGTCCTCTTTTGGCGATAAAAGAGGTATTTGTGGGAGAAAAGGTCCTATTTGAAGGGGGAACCTGGTATTTCTTGGAGAAGATGTGATATATTTGGGAGAAATGTGACATGTCTGGAAAAAACTGTCCTATTTTGGGGATAAAAGAGGTATTTGTGGGTGAAAAGGTCCTATTTGAAGGGGGAAACGTGGTATTTCTTGTAGAAGATGTGATATATTTGGGAGAAATCTGGCATTCCTGGAAGAAACTGTCCTCTTTTGGGGATAAAAGAGGTTTTTTTAGGGAAAAGGTCCAATTTGAAGGGGGAAACCTGGTATTTCTTGGAGAAGATGTGATGTATTTGGGAGAAATGTGGCATTTCTGGAAGAAAATGTCCTCTTATGGGGATAGAACAGGTATTTGTGGGTGAAAAGGTCCTATTTCCAGGGGAAAACCTGGTATTTCTTGGAGAAGATGTGATATATTTGGGAGAAATGTGGCATTCCAGGAAGAAAAAGTCCTATTTGGGGGGAGAAGGGTGGTATTTGTGGGTGAAAAGGTCCAATTTGAAGGGGGAAACGTGGTATTTCTTGGAGAAGATGTGATATATTTGGGAGAAATGTGGCATGTCCGGAAGAAGCTGTCCTATTTTGGGGATAAAAGAGGTATTTGTGGGTGAGAAGGTCCTAATTGAAGGGGGAAAGCTGGTATTTCTTGGAGAAGATGTGATATATTTGGGAGAAATGTGGTATGTCTGGAAGAAGCTGTCCTCTTTTGGGGATAAAAGAGGTTTTTTTGGGGAAAAGGTCCTATTTGAAGGGGGAAACCTGGTATTTCTTGGAGAAGATGTGATATATTTGGGAGAAATGTGGCATTTCTGGAAGAAACTGTCCTCTTATGGGGATAGAACAGGTATTTGTGGGTGAAAAGGTCCTATTTCCAGGGGAAAACCTGGTATTTCTTGGAGAAGATGTGATATATTTGGGAGAAATGTGGCATGTCTGGAAGAAAATGTCCTATTTGGGGAGAGAAGGGTGGTATTTGTGGGAGATAAGTTCCTATTTCAGGAGGAATCCTGGTATTTCTTGGAGGAGATGTGATATGTTTGGGAGAAATGTGTCATTTCTGGAAGAAACTGTCCTCTTTTGGGGATAAAACAGGTATTTGTGTGTGAGAAGGTCCTATTTGAATGGGGAAACCTGGTATTTCTTGGAGAAGATGTGATATGTTTGGGAGAAATATGGCATGTCTGGAAGAAACTGTCCTATTTTGGGGATAAAAGAGGTATTTGTGGGTGAAAAGGTCCTATTTGAAGGGGGAAACCTGGTATTTCTTGGAGAAGATGTGATATCTTTGGGAGAAATGTGGCATGTCTGGAAGAAACTGTCCTATTTTGGGGATAAAAGAATTTTTTTGGGTGAAAAGGTCCTACTTGAAGGGGGAAATGTGGTATTTCTTGGAGAAGATGTGATATGTTTGGGAGAAATGTGGCCTTTCTGGCAGAAACTGTCCTCTTTTGGGGATAAAAAAGGTATTTGTGGGTGATAAGGTCCTATTTGAAGGGGGAAACCTGGTATTTCTTGGAGAAGATGTGATATCTTTGGGAGAAATCTGGCATGTCGGGAAGAAACTGTCCTATTTGGGGGGAGAAGGCTGGTATTTGAGGGAGAAAATGTCCTCTTTCAGGAGGAATCCTGGTATTTCTTGGAGAAGATGTGATATATTTGGGAGAAATGTGGCATTTCTTGAAGAAACTGTCCTCTTTTGGGGATAAAACAGGTACTTGTGGGTGAAAAGGTTCAATTTGAAGGGGGAAACCTGGTATTTCTTGGAGAAGATGTGATACCTTTGGGAGAAATGTGGCATGTCAGGAAGAAACAGTCCTATTTGGGGGGAGAAGGCTGGTATATGTGGGAGAAAAGGTCCTCTTTCAGGAGGAATCCTGGTATTTCTTGGAGAAGATGTGATATATTTAAGAGAAATGTGGCATTTCTGGAAGAAACTGTCCTCTTTTGGGGTTAAAAGAGGTATTTGTGGGTGAAAACGTTGTATTTGAAGGGGGAAGCCTGTTATTTCTTGGAGAAGATGTGATATATTTTGGAGAAATATGGCATTTCTGGCAGAAACTGTCCTCTTTCGGGATAAAAGAGGTATTTGTGGGTGAAAAGGTCCTATTTGAAGGGGGAAACGTGGTATTTCTTGGAGAAGATGTGATATATTTGGGAGAAATGTGGCATTTCTGGAAGAAACTGTCCTCTTTTGGGGATAAAATAGGTATTTGTGGGTGAGAAGGTCCTATTTGAAGGGGGGAAAGCTGGTATTTATTGGAGAAGATGTGATGTATTTGGGAGAAATGTGGCATTTCTGGAACAAACTGACCTATTTTGGGGATAAAAGAGGTATTTGTGGGAGAAAAGGTCCTATTTGAAGGGGGAAACCTGGTATTTCTTGGAGGTGATGTGATATGTTTGGGAGAAATGTGGCATGTCTGGAAGAAACTGTCCTCTTTTGGGGATAAAAGAGGTATTTGTGGGAGAAAAGGTCCTATTTGAAGGGGGAAAGCTGGTATTTCTTGGAGAAGATGTGATCTATTTGGGAGAAATGTGGCCTTTCTGGAAGAAAATGTCCAATTTGGGGGGAGAAGGCTGGTAGTTTTCGGTGAGAAGGTCCTATTTCAGGAGGAATCCTGGTATTTCTTGGAGAAGATGATATATATTTGGGAGAAATGTGGCATGTCTGGAAGAAACTGTCCTCTTTTGGGGATAAAAGAGGTATTTCATGGAGAAAAGGTCCTAATTCAAGGGGGAAACCTGGTATTTCTTGGAGGAGTTGTGATATATTTGGGAGAAATGTGGCATTTCTGGTAGAAACTGTCCTCTTTTGGCGATAAAACAGGTATTTGTGGGAGAAAAGGTCCTATTTGAAGGGGGAACCCTAGTATTTCTTGGAGAAGATGTGATATATTTGGGAGAAATGTGGCATGTCTGGAAAAAACTGTCCTATTTTGGGGATAAAAGAGGTATTTGTGGGTGAGAAGGTCTAATTTGAAGGGGGAAACCTGGTATTTCTTGGAGAAGATGTGATATATTTGGGAGAAATCTGGCATTCCTGGAAGAAACTGTCCTCTTTTGGGGATAATAGAGGTTTTTTTGGGGATAAGGTCCTATTTGAAGGGGGAAACGTGGTATTTCTTGGAGAAGATGTGATATATTTGGGAGAAATGTGGCATTTCTGGAAGAAACTGTCCTCTTTTGGTGATAAAAGAGGTATTTGTGGGTGAAAAGGTCCTATTTCCAGGGGAAAACCTGGTATTTCTTGGAGAAGATGTGATATATTTGGGAGAAATGTGGCATGTCTGGAAGAAAATGTCCTATTTGGGGGGAGAAGGGTGGTATTTGTGGGAGAAAAGTTCCTATTTCAGGAGGAATCCTGGTATTTCTTGGAGGTGATGTGATATGTTTGGGAGAAATGTGCCATTTCTGGAAGAAACTGTCCTCTTTTGGGGATAAAAGAGGTATTTGTGGGTGAAAAGGTCCTATTTGAAGGGGGAAACCTGGTATTTCTTGGAGAAGATGTGATATGTTTGGGAGAAATATGGCATGTCTGGAAGAAACTGTCCTCTTTTGGGGATAAAAGAGGTATTTGTGAGACAAAAGGTCCTTTTTGAAGGGGGAAAGGTGGTATTTCTTGGAGTAGATGTGATATGTTTGGGAGAAATGTGACATTTCTGGAAGAAACTGTCCTCTTTTGGGGATAAAACAGTTATTTGTGTGGGAAAAGGTCCTATTTGAAGAGGGAAACCTGGTATTTCTTGGAGAAGATGTGATATATTTGGGGGAAATGTGGCATTTCTGTAAGAAACTGTCCTATTTTGATGATAAAACAGGTATTTGTGGGTGAAAAGGTCCTATTTGAAGGGGGAAACGTGGTATTTCTTGGAGAAGATGTGATCTAATTGGGAGAAATCTGGCATTTCTGGAAGAAACTGTCCTCTTTTGGGGATAAAAGAGGTATTTGTGGGTGAAAAGGTCCTATTTGAAGGGGGAAACCTGGTATTTCTTGGAGAAGATGTGATATATTTGGGAGAAATGTGGCATGTCTGGAAGAAACTGTCCTATTTTGGGGATAAAACAGTTATTTGTGTGGGAAAAGGTCCTATTTGAAGAGGGAAACCTGGTATTTCTTGGAGAAGATGTGATATATTTGGGGGAAATGTGGCATTTCTGTAAGAAACTGTCCTATTTTGATGATAAAACAGGTATTTGTGGGTGAAAAGGTCCTATTTGAAGGGGGAAACGTGGTATTTCTTGGAGAAGATGTGATCTAATTGGGAGAAATCTGGCATTTCTGGAAGAAACTGTCCTCTTTTGGGGATAAAAGAGGTATTTGTGGGTGAAAAGGTCCTATTTGAAGGGGGAAACCTGGTATTTCTTGGAGAAGATGTGATATATTTGGGAGAAATATGGCATGTCTGGAAGAAACTGTCCTCTTTTGGGGATAAAAGAGGTATTTGTGAGACAAAAGGTCCTTTTTGAAGGGGGAAAGGTGGTATTTCTTGGAGTAGATGTTCTAAATTTGGGAGAAATGTGGCATTTCTGGAAGAAACTGTCCTCTTTTGGGGATAAAACAGGTATTTGTGGGAGAAAAGGTCCTATTTGAAGGGGGAAAGCTGGTATTTCTTGAAGGAGATGTGATATATTTGGGAGAAATGTGGCATTTCTGGAAGAAACTGTCCTCTTTTGGGGATAAAAGAGGTATTTGTGGGTGAAAAGGTCCTATTTGAAGGGGGAAAGCTGGTATTTCTTGGAGAAGATGTGATATATTTGGGAGAAATGTGGCATGTCTGGAAGAAAATGTCCTATTTGGGGCTAGAAGGGTGGTATTTGTGGGAGAAAAGTTCCTATTTCAGGAGGAATCCTGGTATTTCTTGGAGGAGATGTGATATGTTTGGGAGAAATGTGTCATTTCTGGAAGAAACTGTCCTCTTTTGGGGATAAAACAGGTATTTATGTGGGAAAAGGTCCAATTTGAAGGGGGAAACCTGGTATTTCTTGGAGAAGATGTGATATGTTTGGGAGAAATATGGCATTTCTGGAAGAAACTGTCCTATTTTGGGGATAAAAGAGGTATTTGTGGGTGAAAAGGTCCTATTTGAAGGGGGAAACCTGGTATTTCTTGGAGAAGATGTGATCTATTTGGGAGAAATGTGGCCTTTCTGGAAGAAAATGTCCAATTTGGGGGGAGAAGGCTGTTAGTTTTCGGTGAGAAGGTCCTATTTCAGGAGGAATCCTGGTATTTCTTGGAGAAGATTATATATATTTGGGAGAAATGTGGCCTTTCTGGAAGAAACTGTCCTCTTTTGGGGATAAAAGAGGTATTTCCTGGTGAAAAGGTCCTAATTGAAGGGGGAAACCTGGTATTTCTTGGAGGAGTTGTGATATATTTGGGAGAAATGTGGCATTTCTGGAAGAAACTGTCGTATTTTGGGCATAAAACAGGTATTTGTGGTTGAAAAGGTCCAATTTGAAGGGGGAAAGCTGGTATTTCTTGGAGAAGATGTGATCTATTTGGGAGAAATGAGACATTTCTGGAAGAAAATGTCCTATTTGGTGGGAGAAGGGTGGTATTTGTGGGAGAAAAGTTCCTATTTCAGGAGGAATCCTGGTATTTCTTGGAGGAGATGTGATATGTTTGGGAGAAATGTGCCATTTCTGGAAGAAACTGTCCTCTTTTGGGGATAAAAGAGGTATTTGTGGGTGAAAAGGTCCTATTTGAAGGGGGAAACCTGGTATTTGTGGGAGAAGATGTGATATGTTTGGGAGAAATATGGCATGTCAGGAAGAAACTGTCCACTTTTGGGGATTAAAGAGGTATTTGTGAGAGAAAAGGTCCTTTTTGAAGGGGGAAAGGTGGTATTTCTTGGAGTAGATGTGATATATTTGGGAGAAATGTGGCATGTCTGGAAGAAACTGTCCTCTTTTGGGGATAAAACAGGTATTTGTGGGTGAAAAGTTCCTATTTCAAGGGGGAAAGCTGGTATTTCTTGGAGAAGATGTGATATATTTGGGAGATATGTGGCATTTCAGGAAGAAAGTGTCCTGTTTGGGGGATAAAAGAGGTATTTGTCTGAGAAAAGGTCCTATTTGAAGGGGGAAAGCTGGTATTTCTTGAAGGAGATGTGATATATTTGGGGGAAATGTGGCATTTCTGGAAGAAACTGTCCTATTTTGGGGATAAAAGAGGTATTTGTGGGTGAAAAGGTCCTATTTGAAGGGGGAAACCTCGTATTTCTTGGAGAAGATGTGATCTATTTGGGAGAAATGTGGCATTTCTGGAAGAAACTGTCCTATTTGGGGGAGAAGCCTGCTATTAGTGGGTGAAAAGGTCCTATTTGAAGGGGGAAGCCTGGTATTTCTTGGAGAAGATGTGATATATTTGGGAGAAATGTGGCATGTCTGGAAGAAACTGTCCTATTTGGGGGGAGAAGGCTGGTATTTGTGGTAGAAAAGGTCCTATTTCAGGAGGAATCCTGGTATTTCTTGGAGGTGATGTGATATGTTTGGGAGAAATGTGGCCTTTCTGGAAGAAACTCTCCTCTTTTGGGGATAAAACAGGTATTTGTGGGAGAAAAGGTCCTATTTGAAGGGGGAAAGCTGGTATTTCTTGGAGAAGATGTGATATATTTGGGTGAAATGTGGCATTTCTGGAAGAAACTGTCCTCTTTTGGGGATAAAAGAGGTACTTGTGGGTGAAAAGGTCCTATTTGAAGGGGGAAACCTGGTATTTCTTGGAGAAGATGTGATCTATTTGGGAGAAATGTGCCATTTCTGGAAGAAACTGTCCTCTTTTGGAGATAAAAGAGGTATTTGTGGGTGAAAAGGTCCTATTTGAAGGGGAAAGCTGGTATTTCTTGGAGAAGATGTGATATATTTGGGAGAAATGTGGCATGTCTGGAAGAAACTGTCCTCTTTTGGGGATAAAAGAGGTATGTGTGGGTGAAAAGGTCCTATTTCCAGGGGAAAACCTGGTATTTCTTGGAGAAGATGTGATCTATTTGGGAGTAATGTGGCATTTCTGGAAGAAAGTGTCCTATTTGGGGGATAAAAGAGGTATTTGTGGGAGAAAAGGTCCTATTTGAAGGGGGAAACCTGGTATTTCTTGGAGAAGATGTGATATATTTGGGAGAAATGTGGCATTTCTGGAAGAAAGTGTCCTATTTGGGGGATAAAAGAGGTATTTGTGGGAGAAAAGGTCCTATTTGAAGGGGGAAACCTGGTATTTCTTGAAGGAGATGTGATATATTTGGGAGAAATGTGGCATGTCTGGAAGAAACTGTCCTATTTAGGGGATAAAAGAGGTATTTGTGGGTGAAAAGGTCCTATTTGAAGGGGGAAACGTGGTATTTCTTGAAGGAGATGTGATATATTTGGGAGAAATGTGGCATGTCTGGCAGAAACAGTCCTATTTGGGGATAAAACAGGTATTTGTGGGAGAAAAGGTCCTATGTCCAGGGGGAGAGCTGGTATTTCATGGAGAAGATGTGATCTATTTGGGAGAAATGTGGCCTTTCTGGAAGAAAATGTCCAATTTGGGGGGAGAAGGCTGGTAGTTTTCGGTGAGAAGGTCCTATTTCAGGAGGAATCCTGGTATTTCTTGGAGAAGATGTGATCTATTTGGGAGAAATGTGGCCTTTCTGGAAGAAAATGTCCAATTTGGGGGGAGAAGGCTGGTAGTTTTGGTGAGAAGGTCCTCTTTCAAGAGGAATCCTGGCATTTCTTGGAGAAGATGTGATATATTTGGGAGAAATGTGGCATGTCTGGAAGAAACTGTCCTCTTTTGGGGATAAAACAGGTATTAGTGGTTGAAAAGGTCCTATTTGAAGGGGGAAACCTGGTATTTCTTGGAGAAGATGTGATATATTTGGGAGAAATGTGTCATTTCTGGAAGAAAATGTCCTCTTTTGGGGATAAAAGAGGTATTTCATGGAGAAAAGGTCCTAATTGAAGGGGGAAACCTGGTATTTCTTGGAGGAGTTGTGATATATTTGGGAGAAATGTGGCATTTCTGGAAGAAACTGTCCTCTTTTGGGGATAAAAGAGGTATTTGTCGGAGAAAAGGTCCTATTTGAAGGGGGAACCTGGTATTTCTTGGAGAAGATGTGATATATTTGGGAGAAATGTGACATGTCTGGAAAAAACTGTCCTATTTTGGGGATAAAAGAGGTATTTGTGGGTGAAAAGGTCCTATTTGAAGGGGGAACCCTGGTATTTCTTGGAGAAGATGTGATATATTTGGGAGAAATGTGGCATGTCTGGAAGAAACTGTCCTCTTTTGGGATAAAAGAGGTTTTTTTGGGGAAAAGGTCCTATTTGAAGGGGGAATCCTGGTATTTCTTGGAGAAGATGTGATATATTTGGGAGAAATGTGGCATTTCTGGAAGAAAATGTCCTCTTATGGGGATAGAACAGGTATTTGTGGGTGAAAAGGTCCTATTTGAAGGGGAAAACCTGGTATTTCTTGGAGAAGATGTGATATATTTGGGAGAAATGTGGCATTCCAGGAAGAAAAAGTCCTATTTGGGGGGAGAAGGGTGGTATTTGTGGGAGAAAAGGTCCAATTTGAAGGGGGAAAGCTGGTATTTCTTGGAGAAGATGTGATATATTTGGGAGAAATGTGGCATGTCTGGAAGAAACTGTCCTCTTTTGGGGATAAAACAGGTATTTGTGGGTGAAAAGGTCCTATTTGAAGGGGGAAAGATGGTATTTCTTGGAGAAGATGTGATCTATTTGGGAGAAATGTGGCATTTCTGGAAGAAACTGTCCTCTTTTGGGGATAAAACAGGTATTTGTGGGTGAAAAGGTCCTATTTGAAGGGGAAAACCTGGTATTTCTTGGAGAAGATGTGATATGTTTGGGAGAAATGTGGCCTTTCTGGAAGAAACTCCCCTCTTTTGGGGATAAAACAGGTATTTGTGGGAGAAAAGGTCCTATTTGAAGGGGGAAAGCTGGTATTTCTTGGAGAAGATGTGATATGTTTGGGAGAAATATGGCATTTCTGGAAGAAACTGTCCTCTTTTGGGGATAAAAGAGGTACTTGTGGGTGAAAAGGTCCTATTTGAAGGGGGAAACGTGGTATTTCTTGGAGAAGATGTGATCTATTTGGGAGAAATGTGCCATTTCTGGGAGAAACTGTCCTCTTTTGGGGATAAAACAGGTATTTGTGGGTGAAAAGGTCCTATTTGAAGGGGGAAACCTGGTATTTCTTGGAGAAGATGTGATATATTTGGGAGAAATGTGGCATGTCTGGAAGAAACTGTCCTATTTTGGGGATAAAACAGGTATTTGTGGGTGAAAAGGTCCTATTTGAAGGGGGAAACCTGGTATTTCTTGGAGAAGATGTGATATCTTTGGGAGAAATGTGGCATTTCTTGAAGAAACTGTCCTCTTTTGGGGATAAAACAGGTACTTGTGGGTGAAAAGGTTCTTTTTGAAGGGGGAAACCTGGTGTTTCTAGGAGGAGATGTGATATCTTTGGGAGAAATGTGGCATGTCAGGAAGAAACTGTCCTATTTGGGGGGAGAAGGCTGGTATATGTGGGAGAAAAGGTCCTCTTTCAGGAGGAATCCTGGTATTTCTTGGAGAAGATGTGATATATTTGGGAGAAATGTGGCATTTCTGGAAGAAACTGTCCTCTTTTGGGGTTAAAAGAGGTATTTGTGGGTGAAAAGGTCCTATTTGAAGGGGGAAACCTGTTATTTCTTGGAGAAGATGTGATATATTTTGGAGAAATCTGGCATTTCTGGCAGAAACTGTCCTCTTTTGGGGATAAAAGAGGTATTTGTGGGTGAAAAGGTCCTATTTGAAGGGGGAAACCTGGTATTTCTTGGAGAAGATGTGGTATATTTGGGAGAAATGTGGCATTTCTGGAAGAAACTGTCCTCTTCTGGGGATAAAAGACGTATTTGTGGGTGAGAAGGTCCTATTTGAAGGGGGGAAAGCTGGTATTTCTTGGAGAAGATGTGATATATTTGGGAGAAATGTGGCATTTCTGGAAGAAACTGTCCTATTTTGGGGATAAAAGAGGTATTTGTGGGTGAAAAGTTCCTATTTGAAGGGGGAAACCTGGTATTTCTTGGAGGTGATGTGATATATTTGGGAGAAATGTGGCATGTCTGGAAGAAACTGTCCTCTTTTGGGGATCAAAGAGGTATTTGTGGGAGAAAAGGTCCTATTTGAAGGGGGAAAGCTGGTATTTCTTGGAGAAGATGTGATCTATTTGGGAGAAATGTGGCCTTTCTGGAAGAAAATGTCCAATTTGGGGGGAGAAGGCTGGTAGTTTTCGGTGAGAAGGTCCTATTTCAGGAGGAATCCTGGTATTTCTTGGAGAAGATGTGATATATTTGGGAGAAATGTGGCATGTCTGGAAGAAACTGTCCTCTTTTGGGGATAAAAGAGGTATTTCATGGAGAAAAGGTCCTAATTCAAGGGGGAAACCTGGTATTTCTTGGAGGAGTTGTGATATATTTGGGAGAAATGTGGCATTTCTGGAAGAAACTGTCCTCTTTTGGCGATAAAAGAGGTATTAGCGGGTGAAAAGGTCCTATTTGAAAGGGGAACCCTTGTATTTCTTGGAGAAGATGTGATATATTTGGGAGAAATGTGGCATGTCTGGAGAAAACTGTCCTATTTTGGGGATAAAAGAGGTATTTGTGGGTGAGAAGGTCTAATTTGAAGGGGGAAACGTGGTATTTCTTGGAGAAGATGTGATATATTTGGGAGAAATCTGGCATTCCTGGAAGAAACTGTCCTATTTTGGGGATAATAGAGGTTTTTTTGGGGAAAAGGTCCTATTTGAAGGGGGAAACGTGGTATTTCTTGGAGAAGATGTGATATATTTGGGAGAAATGTGGCATTTCTGGAAGAAACTGTCCTCTTTTGGGGATAAAAGAGGTATTTGTGGGTGAAAAGGTCCTATTTCCAGGGGAAAACCTGGTATTTCTTGGAGATGATGTGATATATTTGGGAGAAATGTGGCATGTCTGGAAGAAAATGTCCTATTTGGGGGGAGAAGGGTGGTATTTGTGGGAGAAAAGTTCCTATTTCAGGAGGAATCCTGGTATTTCTTGGAGGAGATGTGATATGTTTGGGAGAAATGTGCCATTTCTGGAAGAAACTGTCCTCTTTTGGGGATAAAACAGGTATTTGTGGGTGAAAAGGTCCTATTTGAAGGGGGAAACCTGGTATTTCTTGGAGAAGATGTGATATGTTTGGGAGAAATATGGCATTTCTGGAAGAAACTGTCCTCTTTTGGGGATAAAAGATGTATTTGTGAGACAAAATTTCCTTTTTGAAGGGGGAAAGGTGGTATTTCTTGGAGTAGATGTGATATATTTGGGAGAAATGTGGCATGTCTGGAAGAAACTGTCCTATTTTGGGGATAAAACAGTCCTATTTGTGGGAGAAAAGGTCCTATTTGAAGGGGGAAAGCTGGTATTTCTTGAAGGAGATGTGATATATTTGGGAGAAATGTGGCATTTCTGGAAGAAACTGTCCTCTTTTGGAGATAAAAGAGGTATTTGTGGGTGAAAAGATCCTATTTGAAGGGGGAAAGCTGGCATTTCTTGGAGAAGATGTGATATATTTTTGGGAGAAATGTGGCATGTCTGGAAGAAACTGTCCTATTTGGGGGGAGAATGCTGGTATTTGTGGTAGAAAAGGTCCTATTTCAGGAGGAATCCTGGTATTTCTTGGAGGTGATGTGATATGTCTGGGAGAAATGTGGCCTTTCTGGAAGAAACTCCCCTCTTTTGGGGATAAAACAGGTATTTGTGGGTGAAAAGGTCCTATTTGAAGGGGGAAACCTGGTATTTCTTGGAGAAGATGTGATATGTTTGGGAGAAATATGGCATTTCTGGAAGAAACTGTCCTCTTTTGGGGATAAAAGAGGTACTTGTGGGTGAAAAGGTCCTATTTGAAGGGGGAAACCTGGTATTTCTTGGAGAAGATGTGATATATTTGGGAGAAATGTGGCATGTCTGGAAGAAAATGTCCTCTTTTGGGGATAAAACAGGTATTTGTGGGTGAAAAGGTCCTATTTGAAGGGGGAATCCTGGTATTTCTTGGAGAAGATGTGATATATTTGGGAGAAATGTGGCATGTCTGGAAGAAACTGTCCTATTTGGGGGATAAAACAGGTATTTGTGGGAGAAAAGGTCCTATTTCAAGGGGGAAAGCTGGTATTTCTTGGAGAAGATGTGATCTATTTGGGAGTAATGTGGCCTTTCTGGAAGAAAATGTCCGATTTGGGGGGAGAAGGCTGGTAGTTTTCGGTGAGAAGGTCCTATTTCAGGAGGAATCCTGGTATTTCTTGGAGAAGATGTGATCTATTTGGGAGAAATGTGGCCTTTCTGGAAGAAAATGTCCAATTTGGGGGGAGAAGGCTGGTAGTTTTGGGTGAGAAGGTCCTATTTCAGGAGGAATCCTGGCATTTCTTGGAGAAGATGTGATATATTTGGGAGAAATGTGGCATTTCTGGAAGAAACTGTCCTCTTTTGGGGATAAAAGAGGTATTACTGGTTGAAAAGGACCTATTTGAAGGGGGAAACCTGGTATTTCTTGGAGAAGATGATATATTCTTGGTAGAAATGTGGCCTTTCTGGAAGAAACTGCCCTCTTTTGGGGATAAAAGAGGTATTTCATGGAGAAAAGTTCCTAATTCAAGAGGGAAACGTGGTATTTCTTGGAGAAGATGTGATCTATTTGGGAGAAATGTGGCATGTCTGGAAGAAACTGTCCTCTTTTGGGGATAAAAGAGGTATTTCATGGAGAAAAGGTCCTGTTTGAAGGGGGAACCGTGGTATTTCTTGGAGAAGATGTGATATATTTGGGAGAAATGTGGCATGTCTGGAAAAAACTGTCCTATTTTGGGGATAAAAGAGGTATTTGTGGGTGAGAAGGTCCAATTTGAAGGGGGAAACCTGGTATTTCTTGGAGAAGATGTGATATATTTGGGAGAAATCTGGCATTCCTGGAAGAAAATGTCCTATTTGGGGGGAGAAGGGTGGTATTTGTGGGAGAAAAGTTCCTATTTCAGGAGGAATCCTGGTATTTCTTGGAGGAGATGTGATATATTTGGGAGAAATGTGGCATTTCTGGAAGAAACTGTCCTCTTTCGGGGATAAAAGAGGTATTTGTGGGTGAAAAGGTCCTATTTGAAGGGGGAAACCTGGTATTTCTAGGAGAAGATGTGATATGTTTGGGAGAAATGTGGCATTCCTGGAAGAAACTGTCCTATTTTGGGGATAAAAGAGGTTTTTTGGGTGAAAAGGTCCTATTTGAAGGGGGAAACGTGGTATTTCTTGGAGAAGATGTGATATATTTGGGAGAAATGTGGCATGTCTGGAAGAAACTGTCCTCTTATGGGGATAGAACAGGTATTTGTGGGTGAAAAGGTCCTAATTCCAGGGGAAAACCTGGTATTTCTTGGAGAAGATGTGATATATTTGGGAGAAATGTGGCATGTCTGGAAGAAAATGTCCTATTTGGGGGGAGAAGGGTGGTATTTGTGGGAGAAAAGTTCCTATTTCAGGAGGAATCCTGGTATTTCTTGAAGGAGATGTGATATGTTTGGGAGAAATGTGGCATTTCTGGAAGAAACTGTCCTATTTGGGGGGAGAAGGCTGGTATTTTTGGGAGAAAAGTTCCTATTTCAGGAGGAATCCTGGTATTTCTTGGAGAAGATGTGATATATTTGGGAGAAATGTGGCATGTCTGGAAGAAAATGTCCTATTTGGGGGGAGAAGGGTGGTATTTGTGGGAGAAAAGTTCCTATTTCAGGAGGAATCCTGGTATTTCTTGGAGGAGATGTGATATATTTGGGAGAAATGTGGCATTTCTGGAAGAAACTGTCCTCTTTTGGGGATAAAAGATGTATTTGTGGGTGAAAAGGTCCTATTTGAAGGGGGAAACCTGGTATTTCTTGGAGAAGATGTGATATGTTTGGGAGAAATGTGGCATTTCTGGAAGAAACTGTTCTCTTTTGGGAATAAAACAGGTATTTGTGGGTGAAAAGGTCCTATTTGAAGGGGGAAAGCTGGTATTTCTTGGAGAGGATGTGATCTATTTGGGAGAAATGTGGCATGTCTGGAAGAAACTGTCCTCTTTTGGGCATAAAAGAGGTATTTGTGGGTGAAAAGGTCCTATTTGAAGGGGGAAAGCTGGTATTTCTTGGAGAAGATGTGATATATTTGGGAGAAATCTGGCATTTCTGGAAGAAACTGTCCTCTTTTGGGGATATAAGAGGTATTTGTGGGTGAAAAGGTCCTATTTGATGCGGGAACCCTGGTATTTCTTGGAGAAGATGTGATGTATTTGGGAGAAATGTGGCATGTCTGGAAGAAACTGTCCTCTTATGGGAATAGAACAGGTATTTGTGGGTGAAAAGTTACTATTTCCAGGTGAAAACCTGGTATTTCTTGGAGAAGAAGTGATATGTTTGGGAGAAATGTGGCATTTCTGGAAGAAACTGTCCTATTTGGGGGGAGAAGGCTGGTATTTGTGGGAGAAAAGGTCCTATTTGAAGGGGGAAAGCAGGTATTTCTTGGAGAAGATGTGATATATTTGGGAGAAATGTGGCATGTCTGGAAGAAACTGTCCTATTTGAGGGATAAAGAGCTATTTGTGGGTGAAAAGGTCCTATTTGAAGGGGGAAAGCTGGTATTTCTTGGAGAAGATGTGATCTATTTGGGAGAAATGTGGCCTTTCTGGAAGAAAATGTCCAATTTTGGGGATAAAAGAATTTTTTGTGGGTGAAAAGGTCCTATTTGAAGGGGGAAACCTGGTATTTCTTGGAGAAGATGTGATATGTTTGGGAGAAATGTGGCCTTTCTGGCAGAAACTGTCCTATTTTGGGGATAAAACAGGTATTTGTGGGTGAAAAGGTCCTATTTGAAGGGGGAAACCTGGTATTTCTTGGAGAGGATGTGATATGTTTGGGAGAAATGAGGCATTTCTGGAGGAAACTGTCCTCTTTTGGGGATAAAAGTGGTATTTGTGGGTGAAAAGGTCCTATTTGAAGGGGGAAACCTGGTATTTCTTGGAGAAGATGTGATATATTTGGGAGAAATGTGGCATGTCTGGAAGAAACTGTCCTATTTTGGGGATAAAACAGGTATTTGTGGGAGAAAAGGTCCTATTTGAAGGGGGAAAGCTGGTATTTCTTGGAGAAGATGTGATCTATTTGGGAGAAATGTGGCCTTTCTGGAAGAAAATGTCCAGTTTGGGGGGAGAAGGCTGGTAGTTTTCAGTGAGAAGGTCCTATTTCAGGAGGAATCCTGGTATTTCTTGGAGAAGATGTGATCTATTTGGGAGATATCTGGCCTTTCTGGAAGAAAATGTCCAATTTGGGGGGAGAAGGCTGGTAGTTTTCGGTGAGAAGGTCCTATTTCAGGAGGAATCCTGGCATTTCTTGGAGAAGATGTGATATATTTGGGAGAAATGTGGCATTTCTGGAAGAAACTGTCCTCTTTTGGGGATAAAAGAGGTATTAGTGGTTGAAAAGGTCCTATTTGAAGGGGGAAACCTGGTATTTCTTGGGAAGATGATATATATTTGGGAGAAATGTGTCATTTCTGGAAGAAAATGTCCTCTTTTGGCGATAAAAGAGGTATTTCATGGAGAAAAGGTCCTAATTCAAGGGGGAAACCTAGTATTTCTTGGAGGAGTTGTGATCTATTTGGGAGAAATGTGGCATTTCTGGCAGAAACTGTCCTCTTTTGGGGATAAAAGAGGTATTAGTGGGAGAAAAGTTCCTATTTGAAGGGGGAACCCTGGTATTTCTTGGAGAAGATGTGGTATATTTGGGAGAAATGTGGCATGTCTGGAAGAAAATGTCCTATTTGGGGGGAGAAGGGTGGTATTTCTGGGAGAAAAGTTCCTATTTCAGGAGGAATCCTGGTATTTCTTGGAGGAGACGTGATATGTTTGGGAGAAATGTGCCATTTCTGGAAGAAACTGTCCTCTTTTGGGGATAAAACAGGTATTTGTGGGTGAAAAGGTCCTATTTGAAGGGGGAAACCTGGTATTTCTTGGAGAAGATGTGATATGTTTGGGAGAAATGTGGCATTTCTGGAAGAAACTGTCCTATTTGAGGAATAAAGAGGTATTTGTGGGTGAAAAGGTCCTATTTGAAGGGGGAAACCTGGTATTTCTTGGAGAAGATGTGATATATTTGGGAGAAATCTGGCATGTCTGGAAGAAACTGTCCTCTTTCGGGGATAAAAGAGGTATTTGTGTGTGAAAAGGTCCTATTTGAAGGGGGAAACCTGGTATTTCTTGGAAAAGATGTGATATGCTTGGGAGAAATGTGGCCTTTCTGGAAGAAACTGTCCTCTTTTGGGGATAAAAGTGGTATTTGTGGGTGATAAGGTCCTATTTGAAGGGGGAAAGCTGGCATTTCTTGGAGAAGATGTGATATATTTGGGAGAAATGTGGCATGTCAGGAAGAAACTGTCCTCTTTTGGGGATAAAAGAGGTATTTGTGGGTGAAAAGGTCCTATTTGAAGGGGGAAACGTGGTATTTCTTGGTGAAGATGTGATATATTTGGGAGAAATCTGGCATTTCTGCAAGAAACTGTCCTATTTTGGGGATAAAAGAGGTATTTGTGGGTGAAAAGGTCCTATTTGAAGGGGGAAACGTGGTATTTCTTAGAGAAGATGTGATATATTTGTGAGAAATGTGGCATGTCTGGAAGAAACTGTCCTATTTGGGGGGAGAATGCTGGTATTTGTGGTAGAAAAGGTCCTATTTCAGGAGGAATCCTGGTATTTCTTGGAGGTGATGTGATATGTCTGGGAGAAATGTGGCCTTTCTGGAAGAAACTGTCCTCTTTTGGGGATAAAACAGGTATTTGTGGGTGAAAAGTTCCTATTTGAAGGGGGAAACCTGGTATTTCTTGGAGAAGATGTGATATGTTTGGGAGAAATATGGCATTTCTGGAAGAAACTGTCCTCTTTTGGGGATAAAAGAGGTACTTGTGGGTGAAAAGGTCCTATTTGAAGGGGGAAACCTGGTATTTCTTGGAGAAGATGTGATATATTTGGGAGAAATGTGGCATGTCTGGAAGAAAATGTCCTCTTTTGGGGATAAAACAGGTATTTGTGGGTGAAAAGGTCCTATTTGAAGGGGGAAACCTGGTATTTCTTGGAGAAGATGTGATATATTTGGGAGAAATGTGGCATGTCTGGAAGAAACTGTCCTATTTGGGGGATAAAACAGGTATTTGTGGGAGAAAAGGTCCTATTTCAAGGGGGAAAGCTGGTATTTCTTGGAGAAGATGTGATCTATTTGGGAGTAATGTGGCCTTTCTGGAAGAAAATGTCCGATTTGGGGGGAGAAGGCTGGTAGTTTTCGGTGAGAAGGTCCTATTTCAGGAGGAATCCTGGTATTTCTTGGAGAAGATGTGATCTATTTGGGAGAAATGTGGCCTTTCTGGAAGAAAATGTCCAATTTGGGGGGAGAAGGCTGGTAGTTTTGGGTGAGAAGGTCCTATTTCAGGAGGAATCCTGGCATTTCTTGGAGAAGATGTGATATATTTGGGAGAAATGTGGCATGTCTGGAAGAAACTGTCCTCTTTTGGGGATAAAAGAGGTATGTGTGGGTGAAAAGGTCCTATTTGAAGGGGGAAACCTGGTATTTCTTGGAGAAGATGTGATCTATTTGGGAGAAATGAGGCATTTCTGGAAGAAACTGTCCTCTTTTGGGGATAAAAGAGGTATTTGTGGGTGAAAAGGTCCTATTTGAAGGGGGAAACCTGGCATTTCTTGGAGAAGATGTGATCTATTTGGGAGAAATGTGGCATTTCTGGAAGAAACTGTCCTCTTTTGGGGATAAAAGAGGTATTTGTGGGTGAAAAGTTCCTATTTGAAGGGGGAAACGTGGTATTTCTTGGAGAAGATGTGATCTATTTGGGAGAAATCTGGCCTTTCTGGAAGAAACTGTCCTCTTTTGGGGATCAAACAGGTATTAGTGGGTGAAAAAGTCCTATTTGAAGGGGGAAAGCTGGTATTTCTTGGAGAAGATGTGATCTATTTGGGTGAAATGTGGCATTTCTGGAAGAAACTGTCCGATTTTGGGGATAAAAGAGGTATTTGTGGGTGAAAAGGTCCTATTTGAAGGGGGAACCCTGGTATTTCTTGGAGAAGATGTGATATATTTGGGAGAAATGTGGCATTTCTGGAAGAAACTGTCCGATTTTGGGGATAAAACAGGTATTTGTGGGTGAGAAGCTCCTATTTGAAGGGGGAAAGCTGGTATTTCTAGGAGGAGATGTGATATATTTGGGTGAAATGTGGCATGTAAGGAAGAAACTGTCCTATTTTGGGGATAAAAGTGGTCTTTGTGGGTGAAAAGGTCCTATTTGAAGGGGGAAACCTGGTATTTCTTGGAGAAGATGTGATCTATTTGGGAGAAATGTGGCATTTCTGGAAGAAAGTGGTCTTTGTGGGTGAAAAGGTCCTATTTGAAGGGGAAAGCAGGTATTTCTTGGAGAAGATGTGATATATTTGGGAGAAATGTGGCATTTCTGGAAGAAACTGTCCTATTTTGGGGATGAAAGAGGTACTAGTGGGTGAAAAGGTCCTATTTGAAGGGGGAACCCTGGTATTTCTTGGAGAAGATGTGATCTATTTGGGAGAAATATGGTCTTTCTGGAAGAAACTGACCTATTTTGGGGATCAAACAGGTATTTGTGGGTGAAAAGGTCCTATTTCCAGGGGAAAACCGGGTATTTCTTGGAGGAGATAATATCTATTTGGGAGAAATGTGGCATTTCTGGAAGAAACTGTCCTCTTTTGGGGATGAAACAGGTATTTGTGGGTGAAAAGGTCCTATTTCTAGGGGGAAAGCAGGTATTTCTTGGAGAAGATGTGATATATTTGGGAGAAATCAGGCATTTCTGGAAGAAACTGTCCTATTTTGGGGATCAAAGAGGTATTTGTGGGTGAAAAGTTCCTATTTGAAGGGGGAAACCTGGTATTTCTTGGAGAAGATGTGATATATTTGGGAGTTATCTGGCCTTTCTGGAAGAAACTGTCCTCTTTTGGGGATAAAACAGGTATCTGTGGGAGAAAAAGTCCTATTTGAAGACGGAAAGCGGGTATTTCTTGGAGAAGATGAGATCTATTTGGGTGAAATGTGGCATTTCTGGAAGAAACTTTCCTATTTTGGGGATCAAAGAGGTATTTGTGGGTGAAAAGGTCCTATTTGAAGGGGGAAACGTGGTATTTCTTGGAGAAGATGTGATATGTTTGGGAGAAATGTGGCATTTCTGGAAGAAACTGTCCTATTTTGGGGATAAAACAGGTATTTGTGGGTGAGAAGGTCCTATTTGAAGGGGGAAAGCTGGTATTTCAGGAGGAGATGTGATATATTTGGGAGAAATGTGGCATTTCTGGAAGAAACTGTCCTCTTTTGGGGATAAAAGAGGTATTTGTGGGTGAAAAGGTCCTATTTGAAGGGGGAAAGCTGGTATTTCTTGGAGAAGATGTGATATATTTGGGAGAAATGTGGCATTTCTGGATGAAACTGTCCTCTTTTTGGGATAAAAGATGTATTTGTGGGTGAAAAGGTCCTATTTGAAGGGGGAAACCTGGTATTTCTTGGAGAAGATGTGATATATTTGGGAGAAATGTGGCTTTTCTGGATGAAAGTGTCCTATTTTGGGGATAAAACAGGTATTTGTGGGTGAAAAGGCCATATTTCCAAGGGAAAACCTGGTATTTCTTGGAGAAGATGTGATATATTTGGGAGAAATGTGGCATTTCTGGAAGAAACTGTCCTCTTTTGGGGATAAAAGAGGTATTTGTGGGTGAAAAGGTCCTATTTGAAGGGGGAAACATGGTATTTCTTGGAGGAGATGTTATCTATTTGGGAGAAATGTGGCATTTCTGGAAGAAACTGTCCTCTTTTGGGGATAAAAGAGGTATTTGTGGGTGAAATGGTCCTATTTGAAGGGGGAAACGTGGTATTTCTTGGAGAAGATGTGATCTATTTGGGAGAAATCTGGCCATTCTGGCAGAAACTGTCCTCTTTTGGGGATAAATGAGGTATATGTGGGTGAAAAGGTCCTATTTGAAGGGGGAAACGTGGTATTTCTTGGAGAAGATGTGATACATTTGGGAGAAATCTGGCCTTTCTGGAAGAAACTGTCCCATTTTGGGGATAAAAGAGGTATTTGTGGGAGAAAAGTTCCTATTTCAAGGGGGAAAGGTGGTATTTCTTGGAGAAGATGTGATATATTTGGGAGAAATGTGGCATTTCTGGAAGAAAATCTCCTAACTGGTGTGAGCATGGTGGTATTTGTGGGTGAAAAGGTCATATTTCAGGAAGAATCCTGGTATTTCTTGGAGAAGATGTGATATATTTGGGAGAAATGTGGCATGTCTGGAAGAAACTGTCCTCTTTTGGGGATAAAAGAGGTATTTGTGGGTGAAAAGGTCATATTTGAAGGGGTAAAGCTGGTATTTCTTGGAGAAGATGTGATATATTTGGGAGAAATGTGGCATGTCTGGAAGAATCTGTCCTCTTTTGGGGATAAATGTGGTATTTGTGGGTGAAAAGTTCCTACTTGAAGGGGGAAACCTGGTAGTTCTTGCAGGAGAAGTGATCTATTTGGGAGAAATGTGGCATTTCTGGAAGAAACTGTCCTCTTTTGGGGATAAAAGAGGTATTTGTGGGTGAAAAGGTCCTATTTCCAGGGGGAAACCTGGTATTTCTTGGAGAAGATGTGATATATTTGGGGGAAATGTGGCATTTCTGGAAGAAACTGTCCTCTTTTGGGGATCAAAGAGGTATTTGTGGGTGAAAAGGTCCTATTTGAAGTGGGAAACCTGGTATTTCTTGGAGAAGATGTGATCTATTTGGGAGAAATGTGGCATTTCTGGAAGAAACTGTCCTCTTTTGGGGATAAAAGAGGTATTTTGGGTGAAAAGGTCCTATTTGAAGGGGGAAAGCAGGTATTTCTTGGAGAAGATGTGATATATTTGGGAGAAATGTGGCATGTCAGGAAGAAAGTGTCCTATTTTGGGGATAAAAGAGGTATTTGTGGGAGAAAAGTTCCTATTTGAAGGGGGAAACCTGGTATTTCTTGGAGAAGATGTGATATATTTGGGAGAAATCTGGCATTTCTGGAAGAAACTGTCCTCTTTTGGGGATAAAATAATTATTTGTGTATGAAAAGGTCCTATTTGAAGGGGGAAACCTGGTATTTCTTGGAGATGATGTGATATGTTTGGGAGAAATGTGGCATTTCTGGAAGAAACTGTCCTCTTTTGGGGATAAAACAGGTATTTGCGGGAGAAAAGGTCCTATTTGAATGGGGAAACCAGGTATTTCTTGGAGAAGATGTGATCTATTTGGGAGAAATATGGCCTTTCTGGAAGAAACTGACCTATTTTGGGGATCAAACAGGTATTTGTGGGTGAAAAGGTCCTATTTCCAAGGGAAAACCGGATATTTCTTGGAGGAGATATTATCTATTTGGGAGAAATGTGGCATGTCAGGAAGAAACTGTCCTATTTTGGGGATAAAAGAGGTATTTGTGGGTGAAAAGGTCCTATTTGAAGGGGGAAAGCTGGTATTTCTTGGAGAAGATGTGATCTATTTGGGAGAAATGTGTCATTTCTGGAAGAAACTGTCCTATTTTGGGGATAAAAGTGGTATATGTGGGTGAAAAGGTCCTATTTGAAGGGGGAAAGCTGGTGTTTCTTGGAGAAGATGTGATATATTTGGGAGAAATGTGGCATTTCTGGAAGAAACCGAGCTCTTTTGAGGTAAAAGAGGTATTTGTGGGTGAAAAGGTCCTATTTGAAGGGGGAAAGCTGGTATTTCTTGGAGAAGATGTGATCTATTTGGGAGAAATGTAGCATTTCTGGAAGAAACTGTCCTCTTTTGGGGATAAAAGAGGTATTTGTGGGTGAAAAGGTCCTATTTCTAGGGGGAAACCTGGTATTTCTTGGAGAAGATGTGATCTCTTTGGGAGAAATCAGGCATTTCTGGAAGAAAATGTCCAATTTGAGGGATAAAAGTGGTATTTGTGGGTGAATAGTTCCTATTTCCAGGGGTAAACCAGTTATTTCTTGGAGAAGATGTGATATATTTGGGAGAAATGTGGCATGTCAGGAAGAATCTGACCTATTTTGGGGATCAAAGAGGTATTTGTGGGTGAAAAGTTCCTATTTGAAGGGGGAAACGTGGTATTTCTTGGAGAAGATGTGATCTATTTGGGAGAAATGTGGCCTTTCTGGAAGAAACTGTCCTATTTTGGGGATAAAACAGGTATCTGTGGGAGAAAAAGTCCTATTTGAAGAGGGAAAGCTGGTATTTCTTGGAGAAGATG
Source organism: Lophura swinhoii (assembly GCA_030408155.1). Taxonomy (NCBI): domain Eukaryota; kingdom Metazoa; phylum Chordata; class Aves; order Galliformes; family Phasianidae; genus Lophura; species Lophura swinhoii. Next base: position 7,138,767 of record CM059475.1, read on the forward strand.
TGATCTATTTGGGTGAAATGTGGCATTTCTGGAAGAAACTTTCCTATTTTGGGGATCAAAGAGGTATTTGTGGGTGAAAAGGTCCTATTTGAAGGGGGAAACGTGGTATTTCATGGAGAAGATGTGGTATATTTGGGAGAAATATGGCATTTCTGGAAGAAAATGTCCTCTTTTGGGGATAAAACAGGTATTTGTGGGTGAGAAGGTCCTATTTGAAGGGGGAAAGCTGGTATTTCTAGGAGGAGATGTGATATATTTGGGAGAAATGTGGCATTTCTGGAAGAAACTGTCCTCTTTTGGGGATAAAAGAGGTATTTGTGGGTGAAAAGTTCCTATTTCCAGGGGGAAACCTGGTATTTCTTGGAGAAGATGTGATATATTTGGGAGAAATGTGGCATGTCTGGAAGAAACTGTCCTCTTTTGGGGATAAAAGATGTATTTGTGGGTGAAAAGGTCCTATTTGAAGGGGGAAACCTGGTATTTCTTGGAGAAGATGTGATATATTTGGGAGAAATGTGCCATTTCTGGAAGAAACTGTCCTCTATTGGGGATAAAAGAGGTATTTGTGGGTGAAAAGGCCCTATTTCCAAGGGAAAACCAGGTATTTCATGGAGGAGATGTGATCTATTTGGGAGAAATGTGGCATTTCTGGAAGAAACTGTCCTCTTTTGGGGATAAAAGAGGTATTTGTGGGTGAAAAGGTCCTATTTGAAGGGGGAACCCTGGTATTTCTTGGAGAAGATGTGATATGTTTGGGAGAAATGTGCCATTTCTGGAAGAAAATGTTCTATTTTGGGGATCAAAGAGGTATTTGTGGGTGAAATGGTCCTATTTGAAGGGGGAAACGTGGTATTTCTTGGAGAAGATGTGATCTATTTGGGAGAAATGTGGCCATTCTGGCAGAAACTGTCCTATTTTGGGGATAAATGAGGTATATGTGGGTGAAAAGGTCCTATTTGAAGGGGGAAACCTGGTATTTCTTGGAGAAGTTGTGATACATTTGGGCGAAATCTGGCCTTTCTGGATAAAACTGTCCCATTTAGGGGATAAAAGAGGTATTTGTGGGAGAAAAGTTCCTATTTCAAGGGGGAAAGCTGGTATTTCTTGGAGAAGATGTGATATATTTGGGAGAATTCTGGCCTTTCTGGAAGAAAATGTCCTAACTGGTGTGAGCATGGTGGTATTTGTGGGAGAAAAGGTCATATTTCAGGAAGAATCCTGGTATTTCTTGGAGAAGATGTGATATATTTGGGAGAAATGTGGCATTTCTGGAAGAAAGTGTCCTCTTTTGGGGATAAAAGAGGTATTTGTGGGTGAAAAGGTCCTATTTGATGGGGGAAACCTGGTATTTCTAGGAGGAGATGTGATATATTTGGGAGAAATGTGGCATTTCTGGAAGAAACTGTCCTCTTTTGGGGATAAAAGAGGTATTTGTGGGTGAAAAGGTCCTATTTGAAGGTGGAAAGCTCGTATTTCTTGGAGAAGATGTGATATATTTGGGAGAAATGTGGCATGTCTGGAAGAAACTGTCCTCTTTTGGGGATAAAAGAGGTATTTGTGGGAGAAAAGGTCCTATTTGAAGGGGGAAACCTGGTATTTCTTGGAGAAGATGTGATCTATTTGGGAGAAATCTGGCCTTTCTGGAAGAAACTGTCCTATTTTGGGGATAAAAAATTTTTTGTGGGTGAAAAGGTCCTATTTGAAGGGGGAAACGTGGTATTTCTTGGAGAAGATGTGATATGTTTGGGAGAAATGTGGCCTTTCTGGAAGAAACTGTCCTCTTTTGGGGATGAAAGAGGTATTAGTGGGTGAAAAGGTCCTATTTGAAGGGGAACCCCGGTATTTCTTGGAGAAGATGTGATCTATTTTGGAGAAATATGGCCTTTCTGGAAGAAACTGACCTATTTTGGGGATCAAACAGGTATTTGTGGGAGAAAAGGTCCTATTTCCAGGGGAAAACCGGGTATTTCTTGGAGGAGATATTATCTATTTGGGAGAAATGTGGCATTTCTTGAAGAAACTGTGCCCTTTTGGGGATAAAACAGGTATTTGTGGGTGAAAAGGTCCTATTTGAAGGGGGAAACCTGGTATTTCTTGGAGAAGATGTGATCTATTTGGGAGAAATGTGGCCTTTCTGGAAGAAACTGTCCTATTTTGGGGATAAAAGTGGTATTTGTGGGTGAAAAGGTCCTATTTGAAGGGGGAAAGCTGGTATTTCTTGGAGAAGATGTGGTATATTTGGGAGAAATGTGGCATTTCTGGAAGAAACTGTCCTCTTTTGGGGATAAAACAGGTACTTGTGGGTGAAAAGGTCCTATTTCCAGGGGGAAACCTGGTATTTCTTGCAGGAGATGTGATATATTTGGGAGAAATCTGGCATTTCTGGAAGAAAATGTCCAATTTGAGGGATAAAAGAGGTATTAGTGGGTGAATAGTTCCGATTTCCAGGGGTAAACCAGTTATTTCTTGGAGAAGATGTGATATATTTGGGAGAAATTTGGCATGTCAGAAAGAATCTGTCCTCTTTTGGGGATAAAAGAGGTATTTGTGGGTGATAAGTTCCTATTTGAAGGGGGAAACGTGGTATTTCTTGGAGAAGATGTGATCTATTTGGGAGAAATGTGGCATTTCTGGAAGAAAGTGTCCTGTTTTGGGGATAAAACAGGTATTTGTGGGAGAAAAAGTCCTATTTGAAGAGGGAAAGCTGGTATTTCTTGGAGAAGATGTGATATATTTGGGAGAAATGTGGCATTTCTGGAAGAAACTTTCCTATTTTGGGGATCAAAGAGGCATTCGTGGGTGAAAAGGTCCTATTTGAAGGGGGAAACCTGGTATTTCTTGGAGAAGATGTGGTATATTTGGGAGAAATGTGGCATTTCTGGAAGAAACTGTCCTCTTTTGGGGATAAAACAGGTATTTGTGGGTGAGAAGGTCCTATTTGAAGGGGGAAAGCTGGTATTTCTAGGAGGAGATGTGATATATTTGGGAGAAATGTGGCATTTCTGGAAGAAACTGTCCTCTTTTGGGGATAAAAGAGGTATTTGTGGGTGAAAAGGTCCTATTTCCAGGGGGAAACCTGGTATTTCTTGGAGAAGATGTGATATATTTGGGAGAAATGTGGCATTTCTGGAAGAAACTGTCCTCTTTTGGGGATAAAAGATGTATTTGTGGGTGAAAAGGTCCTAATTCAAGGGGGAAACCTGGTATTTCTTGGAGAAGATGTGATATATTTGGGAGAAATGTGCCATTTCTGGAAGAAACTGTCCTCTTTTGGGGATAAAAGAGGTATTTGTGGGTGAAAAGGTCCTATTTGAAGGGGGAAACCTGGTATTTCTTGGAGGACATGTGATATATTTGGGAGAAATGTGGCATTTCTGGCAGAAACTGTCCTCTTTTGGGGATAAAAGAGGTATTTGTGGGTGAAAAGGTCCTATTTGAAGGGGGAAACCTGGTATTTCTTGGAGGAGATGTTATTTATTTGGGAGAAATGTGGCATTTCTGGCAGAAAATGTTCTATTTTGGGGATCAAAGTGGTATTTGTGGGTGAAAAGGTCCTATTTGAAGGGGGAAACCTGGTGTTTCTTGAAGAAGATGTGATCTATTTGGGAGAAATCTGGCCATTCTGGCAGAAACTGTCCTCTTTTGGGGATAAATGAGGTATATGTGGGTGAAAAGGTCCTATTTGAAGGGGGATACCTGGTATTTCTTGGAGAAGATGTGATACATTTGGGAGAAATCTGGCCTTTCAGGAAAAAACTGTCCCATTTTGGGGATAAAAGAGGTATTTGTGGGAGAAAAGTTCCTATTTCAAGGGGGAAAGCTGGTATTTCTTGGAGAAGATGTGATATATTTGGGAGAATTCTGGCCTTTCTGGAAGAAAATGTCCTAACTGGTGTGAGCATGGTGGTATTTGTGGGAGAAAAGGTCATATTTCAGGAAGAAACCTGGTATTTCTTGGAGAAGATGTGATATATTTGGGAGAAATGTGGCATGTCTGGAAGAAACTGTCCTCTTTTGGGGTTAAAAGAGGTATTTGTGGGTGAAAAGGTCCTATTTGAAGGGGGAAAACTGGTATTTCTAGGAGGAGATGTGATATATTTGGGAGAAATGTGGCATGTCAGGAAGAAACTGTCCTCTTTTGGGGATCAAAGAGGTATTTGTGGGTGAAAAGGTCCTATTTGAAGGGGGAAACGTGGTATTTCTTGGAGAAGATGTGATATATTTGGGGGAAATGTGGCCTTTCTGGAAGAAACTGTCCTCTTTTGGGGATAAAAGAGGTATTTGTGGGAGGAAAGCTCCTATTTGAAGGGGGAAACCTGGTATTTCTTGGAGAAGATGTGATCTATTTGGGAGAAATCTGGCCTTTCTGGAAGAAACTGTCCTATTTTGGGGATAAAAGAATTTTTTGTGGGTGAAAAGGTCCTATTTGAAGGGGGAATCCTGGTATTTCTTGGAGAAGATATGATATGTTTGGGAGAAATGTGGCATTTCTGGAAGAAACTGTCCTCTTTTGGGGATAAAAGAGGTATTTGTGGGTGACAAGTTCCTATTTCCAGGGGGAAACCTGGTATTTCTTGGAGAAGATGTGATATATTTGGGAGAAATGTGGCATTTCTGGAAGAAACTGTCCTCTTTTGGGGATAAAACAGGGATCTGTGAGAGAAAAGGTCCTTTTTGAAGAGGGAAACCTGGTATTTCTTGGAGAAGATGTGATATATTTGGGAGATATGTAGCCTTTCTTGAAGAAACTGTCCTCTTTTGGGGATAAAACAGGTATTTGTGGGTGAAAAGGCCCTATTTCCAGGGGGAAACCTGGTATTTCATGGAGATGTGATATATTTGGGAGAAATGTGGCATTTCTGGAAGAAACTGACCTCTTTTGGGGATAAAACAGGTATTTGTGGGTGAAATGGTCCTATTTGAAGGGGGAAACCTGGTATTTCTTGGAGAAGATGTGATATATTTGGGAGAAATCTGGCATGTCTGGAAGAAAATGTTCTATTTTGGGGATCAAAGAGGTATTTGTGGGTGAAAAGTTCCTATTTCCAGGGGGAAACCTGGTATTTCTTGGAGAAGATGTGATCTATTTGGGAGAAATCTGGCCATTCTGGAAGAAACTGTACTCTTTTGGGGATAAATGAGGTATATGTGGGTGAAAAGGTCCTATTTGAAGGGGGAAACCTGGTATTTCTTGGAGAAGATGTGATACATTTGGGAGAAATGTGGCCTTTCTGGCAGAAATTGTCCTATTTTGGGGATAAAAGAGGTATTTGTAGGAGAAAAGGTCCTATTTCAAGGGTGAAAGCTGGTATTTCTTGGAGAAGATGTGATGTATTTGAGAGAAATGTGGCCTTTCTGGAAGAAACTGTCCTATTTTGGGGATAAAAGAGGTATTTGTGGTGAAAAGGTCCTATTTCAGATGGAATCCTGGTATTTCTTGGAGAAGATGTGATATACTTGGGAGAAATGTGCCATGTCCGGAAGAAACTGTCCTATTTTGGGGATAAAAGAGGTATTTGTGGGTGAAAATGTCCTATTTCAAGGGGGAAACGTGGTATTTCTTGGAGAAGATGTGATATATTTGGGAGAAATCTGGCATTTCTGGAAGAAAATGTCCTAACTGGTATGATAATGGTGGTATTTGTGGGAGAAAAGGTCATATTTCAGGAAGAATCCTGGTATTTCTTGGAGAAGATGTGATATATTTGGGAGAAATTTGGCATGTCTGGAAGAAACTGTCCTCTTTTGGGGATAAAACAGGGATCTGTGAGAGAAAAGGTCCTTTTTGAAGAGGGAAACCTGGTATTTCTTGGAGAAGATGTGATATATTTGGGAGATATGTAGCCTTTCTTGAAGAAACTGTCCTCTTTTGGGGATAAAACAGGTATTTGTGGGTGAAAAGGCCCTATTTCCAGGGGGAAACCTGGTATTTCATGGAGATGTGATATATTTGGGAGAAATGTGGCATTTCTGGAAGAAACTGACCTCTTTTGGGGATAAAACAGGTATTTGTGGGTGAAATGGTCCTATTTGAAGGGGGAAACCTGGTATTTCTTGGAGAAGATGTGATATATTTGGGAGAAATCTGGCATGTCTGGAAGAAAATGTTCTATTTTGGGGATCAAAGAGGTATTTGTGGGTGAAAAGTTCCTATTTCCAGGGGGAAACCTGGTATTTCTTGGAGAAGATGTGATCTATTTGGGAGAAATCTGGCCATTCTGGAAGAAACTGTACTCTTTTGGGGATAAATGAGGTATATGTGGGTGAAAAGGTCCTATTTGAAGGGGGAAACCTGGTATTTCTTGGAGAAGATGTGATACATTTGGGAGAAATGTGGCCTTTCTGGCAGAAATTGTCCTATTTTGGGGGTAAAAGAGGTATTTGTAGGAGAAAAGGTCCTATTTCAAGGGTGAAAGCTGGTATTTCTTGGAGAAGATGTGATCTATTTGGGAGAAATGTGGCCTTTCTGGAAGAAACTGTCCTATTTTGGGGATAAAAGAGGTATTTGTGGTGAAAAGGTCCTATTTCAGATGGAATCCTGGTATTTCTTGGAGAAGATGTGATATACTTGGGAGAAATGTGCCATGTCCGGAAGAAACTGTCCTATTTTGGGGATAAAAGAGGTATTTGTGGGTGAAAATGTCCTATTTCAAGGGGGAAACGTGGTATTTCTTGGAGAAGATGTGTTATATTTGGGAGAAATCTGGCATTTCTGGAAGAAAATGTCCTAACTGGTGTGATAATGGTGGTATTTGTGGGAGAAAAGGTCATATTTCAGGAAGAATCCTGGTATTTCTTGGAGAAGATGTGATATATTTGGGAGAAATTTGGCATGTCTGGAAGAAACTGTCCTCTTTTGGGGATAAAACAGGTATTTGTGGGTGAAATGGCCCTATTTCCAAGGGAAAACCTGGTATTTCTTGGAGAAGATGTGATCTATTTGGGAGAAATGTGGCATGTCTGGAAGAAACTGTCCTCTTTTTGGGGTAAAACAGGTATTTGTGGATGAAAAGGTCCTATTTGAAGGGGGAAACGTGGTATTTCTTGGAGAAGATGTGATATATTTGGGAGAAATGTGGCATTTCTGGAAGAAACTGTCCTCTTTTGGGGATAAAAGAGGTATTTGTGGGTGATAAGGTCCTATTTCCGGGGGGAAACCTGGTATTTCCTGGAGAAGATGTGATATATTTTGGAGAAATGTGGCATGTCTGGAACAAACTGTCGTATTTTGGGGATAAAACAGGTATTTGTGGGAGAAAAGGTCCTATTTCAAGGGGGTACCTGGTATTTCTTGGAGAAGATGTGAAATATTTTGGAGAAATCTGGCATGTCTGGAAGAAACTGTCCTATTTTGGGGATAAAACAGGTATTTGTGGGAGAAAAGGTCCTATGTCAAGGGGTAAAGCTGGATGTTCTTGAAGGAGATGTGATATATGTGGGAGAAATGCGGCATTTCTGGAAGAAACTGTCCTCTTTTGGGGATAAAACAGGTATTTGTGGGTGAAAAGGTTCTATTTGAAGGGGGAAAGCTGGTATTTCTTGGAGAAGATGTGATATATTTGGGAGAAATGTGGCATTTCTGGAAGAAACTGTCCTCTTTTGGGGATAAAAGTCTGGTATTTGTGGGTGAAAAGGTCGTACTTGAAGGGGGAAACCTGGCATTTCTTGGAGAAGATGTGATATGTTTGGGAGAAATGTGGCATTTCTGGAAGAAACTCTCCTCTTTTGGGGGGAAAAGGCTGGTTTGTGTGGGAGAAAAGGTACTATTTCAGGAGAATTCATGGTATTTCTTGGAGGAGATGTGATATGTTGGGAAAAATGTGGCATTTCTGGAAGAAACTGTCCTATTTTGGGAATAAAAGAGGTATTTTTGGGAGAAAAGGTCCTATTTGAAGGGGGAAAGCTGGTAGTTTTACCTCTTTTATCCCCCAAAATAGAACAGTTTCCTCCTGAAAGGCCTAATTTCTCCCAAATATATCACTTCTTCTCCAAGAAATACCAGCTTTCCACCTTCAAATAGGACCGTTTCACCCACAAATACCTCTTTTATCCCCAAAATAGTACATTTTCTGCCATACATGCCATATTTCTCCAAAATATACCACATCTTCTCCATGAAATACCAGCTTTCCCCCTTCAAATAGGACCTTTTTACCCAAAAATACCTGTTTCCTCCCCAAAATAGGACAGTTTCTTCCAGAAATGCCACATTTCTCCCAAATAGATCACATCTTCTCCAGAAATACCAAGTTTCCCCTTCGAATAGGACCTTATCACCCACAAATACCACTTTTATCCCCAAAAGAGGACAGTTTCTGCCAGAAAGGCCACATTTCTCCCAATTATATCACATCTTCTCCAAGAAATACCAGGTTTCCCCCTTCAAATAGGACCTTTTCACCCACAAAAAATTATTTTATCCTCAAAATAGGACAGTTTCTGCCAGAAATGCCTGATTTCTCCAAATAGATCACATCTTCTCCAAGAAATACCAGGTTTCGCCCTTCAAATAGGACCTTTTCACCCACAAATACCTCTTTTATCCCTCAAATAGGTCAGTTTCTTCCAGACTTGCCACATTTCTCCCAAATATATCACATCTTCTCCAAGAAATACCAGGATTCCTCCTGAAAGAGGACCTTTTCTCCCACAAATACCAGCCTTCTCCCCCCAAACAGGACAGTTTCTTCAGAAATGCCACATTTCTCCCAAACATATCACATCTTCTCCAAGAAATACCAGCTTTCCCCCTACAAATAGGAACTTTTCTCCACAAATACCTCTTTTATCCCCAAAAGAGGACAGTTTCTTCCAGAAAGGCCACATTTCCCCCAAATATATCACATCTTCTCCAAGAAATACCACGTTTCCCCCTTCAAATAGGACCTTTTCACCCACAAATACCTCTTTGATCCCCAAAAGAGGACAGTTTCTTCCTGACATGCCACATTTCTCCCAAATATATCACATCTTCTCCAAGAAATACCAGCTTTCCCCCTTCAAATAGGACCTTTTTACCCAAAAATACCTGTTTCATCCCCAAAAGAGGACAGTTTCTTCCAGAAATGCCACATTTCTCCCAAATATACCACATCTTCTCCAAGAAATACCAGCTTTCCCCCTTCAAATAGGACCTTTTCTCCCACAAATACCTGTATTATCCCTCAAATAGGACATTTTCTTCCAGAAATGCCACATTTCTCCCAAATATATCACATCTTCTCCAAGAAATACCAGGTTTCCCCCTTCAAATAGGACCTTTTCACCCACAAATACCTCTTTGATCCCCAAAAGAGGACAGTTTCTTCCAGAAATGCCACATTTCTCCCAAATATATCACATCTTCTCCAAGAAATACCAGCTTTCCCCCTTCAAATAGGACCTTTTCTCCCACAAATACCTGTATTATCCCTCAAATAGGACATTTTCTTCCAGAAATGCCACATTTCTCCCAAATATATCACATCTTCTCCAAGAAATACCAGGTTTCCCCCTTCAAATAGGACCTTTTCACCCACAAATACCTCTTTGATCCCCAAAAGAGGACAGTTTCTTCCAGAAATGCCACATTTCTCCCAAATATATCACATCTTCTCATAGAATTACCAGCTTTCCCCCTTCAAATAGGACCTTTTCACCCACAAATACCTCTTTTATCCCCAAAGGAGGACAGTTTCTCCCAGAAATGCCATATTTCTCCCAAACATAACACATCTTCTCCAAGAAATACCAGGTTTCCCCCTTCAAATAGGACCTTTTCAACCACTAATACCTCTTTTATCCCCAAAAGAGGACAGTTTCTTCCAGAAATGCCACATTTCTCCCAAATAGATCACATCTTCTCCAAGAAATGCCAAGATTCCTCCTGAAATAGGACCTTCTCACCGAAAACTACCAGCCTTCTCCCCCCAAATTGGACAGTTTCTTCCTGACATGCCACATTTCTCCCAAATATATCACATCTTCTCCAAGAAATACCAGGTTTCCCCCTTCAAATAGGACCTTTTCTCCACAAATACCTGTTTTATCCCCAAAATAGGACAGTTTCTTCCAGAAATGCCACATTTCTCCCAAATATATCACATCTTCTCCAAGAAATACCAGCTTTCCCCCTTCAAATAGGACCTTTTCTCCCACAAATACCTCTTTTATCCCCAAAATAGGACATTTTCTTCCAGACATGCCAAATTTCTCCCAAATATATCACATCTTCTCCAAGAAATACCAGCTTTCCCCCTTCAAATAGGACCTTTTTACCCAAAAATACCTGTTTCATCCCCAAAAGAGGACAGTTTCTTCCAGAAATGCCACATTTCTCCCAAATATACCACATCTTCTCCAAGAAATACCAGGTTTCCCCCTTCAAATAGGACCTTTTCTCCCACAAATACCTGTATTATCCCTCAAATAGGACATTTTCTTCCAGAAATGCCACATTTCTCCCAAATATATCACATCTTCTCCAAGAAATACCAGGTTTCCCCCTTCAAATAGGACCTTTTCACCCACAAATACCTCTTTTATCCCCAAAAGAGAACAGTTTCTTCCAGAAATGCCACATTTCTCCCAAATATATCACATCTTCTCCAAGAAATACCAGCTTTCCCCCTTCAAATAGGACCTTTTCACCCACAAATACCTCTTTTATCCCCAAAATAGGACAGTTTCTTCAAGAAATGCCACATTTCTCCCAAATATATCACATCTTCTCCAAGAAATACCAGGTTTCCCCCTTCAAATAGGACCTTATCACCCACAAATACCTCTTTTATCCCCAAAAGAGGACAGTTTCTTCAAGAAATGCCACATTTCTCCCAAATATATCACATCTTCTCCAAGAAATACCAGGTTTCCCCCTTCAAATAGGACCTTATCACCCACAAATACCTCTTTTATCCCCAAAATAGGACAGTTTCTGCCAGAAATGCCACATTTCTCCCAAATATATCACATCTTCTCCAAGAAATACCAGGTTTCCCCCTTCAAATAGGACCTTTTCACCCACAAATACCTCTTTTATCCCCAAAATAGGACAGTTTCTTCCAGACATGCCACATTTCTCCCAAATAGATCACATCTTCACCAAGAAATACCAGCTTTCCCCCTTCAAAAAGGACCTTTTCACCCACAAATATCTCTTTTATCCCCAAAAGAGGACAGTTTCTTCCTGACATGCCACATTTTCCCCAAATATATCACATCTTCTCCTAGAAATACCAGGTTTCCCCCTTCAAATTGGACCTTATTACTCACAAATACCACTTTTATCCCCAAAATATGACAGTTTCTTCCCGACATGCCACATTTCTCCCAAATAGATCACATCTTCTCCAAGAAATACCAGGTTTCCCCCTTCAAATAGGACCTTTTCACCCACAAATACCTGTTTTATCCCCAAAATAGGACAGTTTCTTCCAGAAATGCCACATTTCTCCCAAATATATCACATCTTCTCCTAGAAATACCAGCTTTCCCCCTTCAAATAGGACCTTTTCACCCACTAATAGCAGGCTTCTCCCCCAAATAGGACAGTTTCTTCCAGAAATGCCAGATTTCTCCCAAATATATCACATCTTCTCCAAGAAATACCAGGTTTCCCCCTTCAAATAGGACCTTTTCACCCACAAATACCTCTTTTATCCCCTAAATAGGACAGTTTCTTCCAGACATGCCACATTTCTCCCAAATATATCACATCTCCTTCAAGAAATACCAGCTTTCCCCCTTCAAATAGGACCTTTTCTCCCACAAATACCTCTTTTATCCCCAAAACAGGACACTTTCTTCCAGAAATGCCACATTTCTCCCAAATATATCACATCTTCTCCAAGAAATACCAGCTTTCCCCCTTCAAATAGGACCTTTTCACCCACAAATACCTCTTTTATCCCCAAAATAGGACAGTTTCTTCCTGACATGCCTCATTTCTCCCAAATAGATCACATCTTCTCCAAGAAATACCAGCTTTCCCCCTTCAAATAGGACCTTTTCACCCACAAATACCTCTTTTATCCCCAAAAGAGGACAGTTTCTTCCAGAAATGCCACATTTCTGCCAAACATATCACGTCTCCACCAAGAAATACCAGGATTCCTCCTGAAATAGGAACTTTTCTCCCACAAATACCACCCTTCTCCCCCCAAAAGAGGACAGTTTCTTCCAGACATGCCACATTTCTCCCAAATATATCACATCTTCTCCAAGAAATACCAGGTTTTCCCCTGGAAATAGGACCTTTTCACCCACAAATACCTCTTTTATCCCCAAAAGAGGACAGTTTCTTCCAGAAATGCCACATTTCTCCCAAATACATCACATCTTCTCCAAGAAATACCACGTTTCCCCCTTCAAATAGGACCTTTTCCCCAAAAAAAACCTCTTTTATCCCCAAAAGAGGACAGTTTCTTCCAGGAATGCCAGATTTCTCCCAAATATATCACATCTTCTCCAAGAAATACCACGTTTCCCCCTTCAAATAGGACATTTTCACCCACAAATACCACTTTTATCCCCAAAATAGGACAGTTTCTGCCAGAAAGGCCACATTTCTCCCAAACATATCACATCTTCTCCAAGAAATACCACGTTTCCCCCTTCAAATAGGACCATTTCTCCCACAAATACCTGTTTTATCCCCAAAACAGGGCAGTTTCTTCCAGAAATGCCTGATTTCTCCCAAATATATCACATCTTCTCCAAGAAATACCAGGTTTCCCCCTTGAATTAGGACCTTTTCACCCACAAATACCTCTTTATCCCTCAAATACAACAGTTTCTTCCAGAAATGCCACATTTCTCCCAAATAGATCACATCATCTCCAAGAAATACCAGGTTTCCCCCTTCAAATAGGACATTTTCTCCCACAAATACCAGCCTTCTCCCCCCAAATAGGACAGTTTCTTCCAGAAATGCCACATTTCTCCCAAAGATATCACATCTTCTCCAAGAAATACCAGGTTTCCCCCTTCAAATAGGACCTTTTCACCCACAAATACCAGACTTTTATCCCCACAAGAGGACAGTTTCTTCCAGAAATGCCACATTTCTCCCAAATATATCACATCTTCTCCAAGAAATACCAGGTTTCCCCCTTCAAATAAGACCTTTTCGACCACTAATAGCAGGCTTCTCCCCCAAATAGGACAGTTTCTTCCAGAAATGCCAGATTTCTCCCAAATATATCACATCTTCTCCAAGAAATACCAGGTTTCCCCCTTCAAATAGGACCTTTTCACCCACATATAGCTCTTTTATCCCCAAAATAGGACAGTTTCTTCCAGACATGCCACATTTCTCCCAAATATATCACATCTCCTTCAAGAAATAACAGCTTTCCCCCTTCAAATAGGACCTTTTCTCCCACAAATACCTGTTTTATCCCCAAAACAGGACACTTTCTTCCAGAAATGCCACATTTCTCCCAAATAGATCACATCTTCTCCAAGAAATACCAGGTTTTCCCCTGGAAATAGGACCTTTTCACCCACAAATACCTGTTTTATCCCCAAAAGTGGACAGTTTCTTCCAGAAATGGCACATTTCTCCCAAATAGATCACATCTTCTCCAAGAAATACCAGCTTTCCCCCTTCAAATAGGACCTTTTCACCCACAAATACCTCTTTTATCCCCAAAAGAGGACAGTTTCTTCCTGACATGCCACATTTTCCCCAAATATATCACATCTTCTACATGAAATACCTGGTTTTCCCCTTCAAATAGGACCTTTTCACCCACAAATACCACTTTTATCCCCAAAATAGAACAGTTTCTGCCAGAAAGGCCACATTTCTCCCAAACATATCACATCTTCTCCAAGAAATACCACGTTTCCCCCTTCAAATAGGACCATTTCTCCCACAAATACCTGTTTTATCCCCAAAACAGGACAGTTTCTTCCTGAAATGCCTGATTTCTCCCAAATATATCACATCTTCTCCAAGAAATACCAGGTTTCCCCCTTCAAATAGGACCTTTTCACCCACAAATACCTCTTTATCCCTCAAATAGGACAGTTTCTTCCAGAAATGCCACCTTTCTCCCAAATAGATCACATCATCTCCAAGAAATACCAGGTTTCCCCCTTCAAATAGGACCTTTTCTCCCACAAATACCAGCCTTCTCCCCCCAAATAGGACAGTTTCTTCCAGAAATGCCACATTTCTCCCAAAGATATCACATCTTCTCCAAGAAATACCAGGTTTCCCCCTTCAAATAGGACCTTTTCACCCACAAATACCTCTTTTATCCCCAAAATTGGACAGTTTCTTCCAGAAAGGCCACATTTCTCCCAAATAGATCACATCTTCTCCAAGAAATACCACGTTTCCCCCTTCAAATAGGACCTTTTCACCCACAAATACCTCTTTGATCACCAATAGAGGACAGTTTCTTCCAGAAATGGCACATTTCTCCCAAACATATCACATCTTCTCCAAGAAATACCAGGTTTCCCCCTTCAAACAGGACCTTTTCACCCACAAATACCTGTTTTATCCCCAAAGAGGACAGTTTCTTCCAGAAATGGCACATTTCTCCCAAACATATCACATCTCCTCCAAGAAATACCAGGATTCCTCCAGAAATAGGAACTTTTCTCCCACAAATACCACCCTTCTCCCCCCAAATAGGACATTTTCTTCAAGACATGCCACATTTCTCCCAAATATATCACATCTTCTCCAAGAAATACCAGGTTTTCCCCTTCAAATAGGAACTTTTCAACCACAAATACCTGTTCTATCCCCAAAACAGGACAGTTTCTTCCAGAAATGCCACATTTCTCCCAAACGTATCACATCTTCTCCAAGAAATAACAGCTTTCCACCTTCAAATAGGACCTTTTCCCCAAAAAAACCTCTTTTATCCCCAAAAGAGGACAGTTTCTTCCAGGAATGCCAGTTTTCTCCGAAATAAACCACATCTTCTCCAAGAAATACCAGATTTCCCCCTACAAATAGGACCTTTACTCCTACAAATACCTCTTTTATCCCCAAAATAGGACAGTTTCTGCCATACATGCCTGATTTCTCACAAATATACCACATCTTCTCGATGAAATACCAGCTTTCCCCCTTCAAATAGGACCTTTTCACCCACAAATACCTGCTTCATCCCCAAAAGAGGACAGTTTCTTCCAGAAATGCCACATTTCTCCCAAATATACCACATCTTCTCCAAGACATACCAGGTTTCCCCCTTTAAATAGGACCTTTTCTCCCACAAATACCTGTATTATCCCTCAAATAGGACATTTTCTTCCAGAAATGCCACATTTCTCCCAAATATACCACATCTTCTCCAAGAAATACCAGGTTTCCCCCTTGTAATAAGACCTTTTCACCCACAAATACATCTTTTATCCCCAAAAGAGGACAGTTTCTTCCAGAAATGGCACATTTCTCCCAAATATATCACATCTTCTCCAAGAAATACCACGTTTCCCCCTTCAAATAGGACCTTTTCACCCACAAATACCTCTTTTATCCCCAAAAGAGGACAGTTTCTTCCAGAAATGCCACATTTCTCCCAAATATATCACATCTTCTCCAAGAAATACCAGCTTTCCCCCTTCAAATAGGACCTTTTCACCCACAAATACCTCTTTTATCCCCAAAATAGGACAGTTTCTTCAAGAAATGCCACATTTCTCCCAAATATATCACATCTTCTCCAAGAAATACCAGGTTTCCCCCTTCAAATAGGACCTTATCACCCACAAATACCTCTTTTATCCCCAAAATAGGACAGTTTCTGCCAGAAAGGCCACATTTCTCCCAAATATATAACATCTCCTTCAAGAAATACCAGCTTTCCCCCTTCAAATAGGACCTTTTCTCCCACAAATACCTGTTTTATCCCCAAAACAGGACACTTTCTTCCAGAAATGCCACATTTCTCCCAAATAGATCACATCTTCTCCAAGAAATACCAGGTTTCCCCCTTCAAATAGGACCTTTTCAACCACAAATACCTGTTTTATCCCCAAAATAGGACAGTTTCTTCCAGACATGCCACATTTCTCCCAAATAGATCACATCTTCACCAAGAAATACCAGCTTTCCCCCTTCAAAAAGGACCTTTTCACCCACAAATATCTCTTTTATCCCCAAAAGAGGACAGTTTCTTCCTTACATGCCACATTTTCCCCAAATATATCACATCTTCTCCAAGAAATACCAGGTTTCCCCCTTCAAATTGGACCTTATTACTCACAAATACCACTTTTATCCCCAAAATATGACAGTTTCTTCCCGACATGCCACATTTCTCCCAAATAGATCACATCTTCTCCAAGAAATACCAGGTTTCCCCCTTCAAATAGGACCTTTTCACCCACAAATACCTCTTTTATCCCCAAAATAGGACAGTTTCTTCCAGAAATGCCACATTTCTCCCAAATATATCACATCTTCTCCAAGAAATACCAGCTTTCCCCCTTCAAATAGGACCTTTTCACCCACTAATAGCAGGCTTCTCCCCCAAATAGGACAGTTTCTTCCAGAAATGCCACATTTCTCCCAAATATATCACATCTTCTCCAAGAAATACCAGGTTTCCCCCTTCAAATAGGAACTTTTCACCCACAAATACCTCTTTTATCCCCTAAATAGGACAGTTTCTTCCAGACATGCCACATTTCTCCCAAATATATCACATCTCCTTCAAGAAATACCAGCTTTCCCCCTTCAAATAGGACCTTTTCTCCCACAAATACCTCTTTTATCCCCAAAACAGGACACTTTCTTCCAGAAATGCCACATTTCTCCCAAATATATCACATCTTCTCCAAGAAATACCAGCTTTCCCCCTTCAAATAGGACCTTTTCACCCACAAATACCTCTTTTATCCCCAAAATAGGACAGTTTCTTCCTGACATGCCTCATTTCTCCCAAATAGATCACATCTTCTCCAAGAAATACCAGCTTTCCCCCTTCAAATAGGACCTTTTCACCCACAAATACCTCTTTTATCCCCAAAAGAGGACAGTTTCTTCCAGAAATGCCACATTTCTGCCAAACATATCACGTCTCCACCAAGAAATACCAGGATTCCTCCTGAAATAGGAACTTTTCTCCCACAAATACCACCCTTCTCCCCCCAAAAGAGGACAGTTTCTTCCAGACATGCCACATTTCTCCCAAATATATCACATCTTCTCCAAGAAATACCAGGTTTTCCCCTGGAAATAGGACCTTTTCACCCACAAATACCTCTTTTATCCCCAAAAGAGGACAGTTTCTTCCAGAAATGCCACATTTCTCCCAAATACATCACATCTTCTCCAAGAAATACCACGTTTCCCCCTTCAAATAGGACCTTTTCCCCAAAAAAACCTCTTTTATCCCCAAAAGAGGACAGTTTCTTCCAGGAATGCCAGATTTCTCCCAAATATATCACATCTTCTCCAAGAAATACCACGTTTCCCCCTTCAAATAGGACATTTTCACCCACAAATACCACTTTTATCCCCAAAATAGGACAGTTTCTGCCAGAAAGGCCACATTTCTCCCAAACATATCACATCTTCTCCAAGAAATACCACGTTTCCCCCTTCAAATAGGACCATTTCTCCCACAAATACCTGTTTTATCCCCAAAACAGGGCAGTTTCTTCCAGAAATGCCTGATTTCTCCCAAATATATCACATCTTCTCCAAGAAATACCAGGTTTCCCCCTTGAATTAGGACCTTTTCACCCACAAATACCTCTTTATCCCTCAAATACGACAGTTTCTTCCAGAAATGCCACATTTCTCCCAAATAGATCACATCATCTCCAAGAAATACCAGGTTTCCCCCTTCAAATAGGACATTTTCTCCCACAAATACCAGCCTTCTCCCCCCAAATAGGACAGTTTCTTCCAGAAATGCCACATTTCTCCCAAAGATATCAGATCTTCTCCAAGAAATACCAGGTTTCCCCCTTCAAATAGGACCTTTTCACCCAAAAATACCTGTTTTATCCCCAAAAGAGGACAGTTTCTTCCAGAAAGGCCACATTTCTCCCAAATATATCACATCTTCTCCAAGAAATACCAGGTTTCCCCCTTCAAATAAGACCTTTTCGACCACTAATAGCAGGCTTCTCCCCCAAATAGGACAGTTTCTTCCAGAAATGCCAGATTTCTCCCAAATATATCACATCTTCTCCAAGAAATACCAGGTTTCCCCCTTCAAATAGGACCTTTTCACCCACATATAGCTCTTTTATCCCCAAAATAGGACAGTTTCTTCCAGACATGCCACATTTCTCCCAAATATATCACATCTCCTTCAAGAAATAACAGCTTTCCCCCTTCAAATAGGACCTTTTCTCCCACAAATACCTGTTTTATCCCCAAAACAGGACACTTTCTTCCAGAAATGCCACATTTCTCCCAAATAGATCACATCTTCTCCAAGAAATACCAGGTTTTCCCCTGGAAATAGGACCTTTTCACCCACAAATACCTGTTTTATCCCCAAAAGTGGACAGTTTCTTCCAGAAATGGCACATTTCTCCCAAATAGATCTCATCTTCTCCAAGAAATACCAGCTTTCCCCCTTCAAATAGGACCTTTTCACCCACAAATACCTCTTTTATCCCCAAAAGAGGACAGTTTCTTCCTGACATGCCACATTTTCCCAAAATATATCACATCTTCTACATGAAATACCTGGTTTTCCCCTTCAAATAGGACCTTTTCACCCACAAATACCACTTTTATCCCCAAAATAGGACAGTTTCTGCCAGAAAGGCCACATTTCTCCCAAACATATCACATCTTCTCCAAGAAATACCACGTTTCCCCCTTCAAATAGGACCATTTCTCCCACAAATACCTGTTTTATCCCCAAAACAGGACAGTTTCTTCCAGAAATGCCTGATTTCTCCCAAATATATCACATCTTCTCCAAGAAATACCAGGTTTCCCCCTTCAAATAGGACCTTTTCACCCACAAATACCTCTTTATCCCTCAAATAGGACAGTTTCTTCCAGAAATGCCACCTTTCTCCCAAATAGATCACATCATCTCCAAGAAATACCAGGTTTCCCCCTTCAAATAGGACCTTTTCTCCCACAAATACCAGCCTTCTCCCCCCAAATAGGACAGTTTCTTCCAGAAATGCCACATTTCTCCCAAAGATATCACATCTTCTCCAAGAAATACCAGGTTTCCCCCTTCAAATAGGACCTTTTCACCCACAAATACCTCTTTTATCCCCAAAATTGGACAGTTTCTTCCAGAAAGGCCACATTTCTCCCAAATAGATCACATCTTCTCCAAGAAATACCACGTTTCCCCCTTCAAATAGGACCTTTTCACCCACAAATACCTCTTTGATCACCAATAGAGGACAGTTTCTTCCAGAAATGGCACATTTCTCCCAAACATATCACATCTTCTCCAAGAAATACCAGGTTTCCCCCTTCAAACAGGACCTTTTCACCCACAAATACCTGTTTTATCCCCAAAGAGGACAGTTTCTTCCAGAAATGGCACATTTCTCCTAAACATATCACATCTCCTCCAAGAAATACCAGGATTCCTCCAGAAATAGGAACTTTTCTCCCACAAATACCACCCTTCTCCCCCCAAATAGGACATTTTCTTCAAGACATGCCACATTTCTCCCAAATATATCACATCTTCTCCAAGAAATACCAGGTTTCCCCCTTCAAATAGGACCTTTTCAACCACAAATACCTGTTCTATCCCCATAAGAGGACAGTTTCTTCCAGAAATGCCACATTTCTCCCAAACGTATCACATCTTCTCCAAGAAATAACAGCTTTCCACCTTCAAATAGGACCTTTTCCCCAAAAAAACCTCTTTTATCCCCAAAAGAGGACAGTTTCTTCCAGGAATGCCAGTTTTCTCCGAAATAAACCACATCTTCTCCAAGAAATACCAGATTTCCCCCTACAAATAGGACCTTTACTCCTACAAATACCTCTTTTATCCCCAAAATAGGACAGTTTCTGCCATACATGCCTGATTTCTCCCAAATATACCACATCTTCTCGATGAAATACCAGCTTTCCCCCTTCAAATAGGACCTTTTCACCCACAAATACCTGCTTCATCCCCAAAAGAGGACAGTTTCTTCCAGAAATGCCACATTTCTCCCAAATATACCACATCTTCTCCAAGACATACCAGGTTTCCCCCTTTAAATAGGACCTTTTCTCCCACAAATACCTGTATTATCCCTCAAATAGGACATTTTCTTCCAGAAATGCCACATTTCTCCCAAATATAGCACATCTTCTCCAAGAAATACCAGGTTTCCCCCTTGTAATAAGACCTTTTCACCCACAAATACATCTTTTATCCCCAAAAGAGGACAGTTTCTTCCAGAAATGGCACATTTCTCCCAAATATATCACATCTTCTCCAAGAAATACCACGTTTCCCCCTTCAAATAGGACCTTTTCACCCACAAATACCTCTTTTATCCCCAAAAGAGGACAGTTTCTTCCAGAAATGCCACATTTCTCCCAAATATATCACATCTTCTCCAAGAAATACCACGTTTCCCCCTTCAAATAGGACCTTTTCACCCACAAATACCTCTTTTATCCCCAAAATAGGACAGTTTCTTCAAGAAATGCCACATTTCTCCCAAATATATCACATCTTCTCCAAGAAATACCAGGTTTCCCCCTTCAAATAGGACCTTATCACCCACAAATACCTCTTTTATCCCCAAAATAGGACAGTTTCTTCCAGACATGCCACATTTCTCCCAAATATATCACATCTCCTTCAAGAAATACCAGCTTTCCCCCTTCAAATAGGACCTTTTCTCCCACAAATACCTGTTTTATCCCCAAAACAGGACACTTTCTTCCAGAAATGCCACATTTCTCCCAAATATATCACATCTTCTCCAAGAAATACCAGGTTTCCCCCTTCAAATAGGACCTTATCAACCACAAATACCTGTTTTATCCCCAAAATAGGACAGTTTCTTCCAGACATGCCACATTTCTCCCAAATAGATCACATCTTCACCAAGAAATACCAGGTTTCCCCCTTCAAAAAGGACCTTTTCACCCACAAATATCTCTTTTATCCCCAAAAGAGGACAGTTTCTTCCTGACATGCCACATTTTCCCCAAATATATCACATCTTCTCCTAGAAATACCACGTTTCCCCCTTCAAATTGGACCTTATTACTCACAAATACCACTTTTATCCCCAAAATATGACAGTTTCTTCCCGACATGCCACATTTCTCCCAAATAGATCACATCTTCTCCAAGAAATACCAGCTTTCCCCCTTCAAATAGGACCTTTTCACCCACAAATACCTGTTTTATCCCCAAAATAGGACAGTTTCTTCCAGAAATGCCACATTTCTCCCAAATATATCACATCTTCTCCAAGAAATACCAGCTTTCCCCCTTCAAATAGGACCTTTTCACCCACTAATAGCAGGCTTCTCCCCCAAATAGGACAGTTTCTTCCAGAAATGCCAGATTTCTCCCAAATATATCACATCTTCTCCAAGAAATACCAGGTTTCCCCCTTCAAATAGGACCTTTTCACCCACAAATACCTCTTTTATCCCCTAAATAGGACAGTTTCTTCCAGACATGCCACATTTCTCCCAAATATATCACATCTCCTTCAAGAAATACCAGCTTTCCCCCTTCAAATAGGACCTTTTCTCCCACAAATACCTGTTTTATCCCCAAAACAGGACACTTTCTTCCAGAAATGCCACATTTCTCCCAAATACATCACATCTTCTCCAAGAAATACCAGCTTTCCCCCTTCAAATAGGACCTTTTCACCCACAAATACCTCTTTTATCCCCAAAATAGCACAGTTTCTTCCTGACATGCCTCATTTCTCCCAAATAGATCTCATCTTCTCCAAGAAATACCAGCTTTCCCCCTTCAAATAGGACCTTTTCACCCACAAATACCTCTTTTATCCCCAAAAGAGGACAGTTTCTTCCAGAAATGCCACATTTCTGCCAAACATATCACGTCTCCACCAAGAAATACCAGGATTCCTCCTGAAATAGGAACTTTTCTCCCACAAATACCACCCTTCTCCCCCCAAAAGAGGACAGTTTCTTCCAGACATGCCACATTTCTCCCAAATATATCACATCTTCTCCAAGAAATACCAGGTTTTCCCCTGGAAATAGGACCTTTTCACCCACAAATACCTCTTTTATCCCCAAAAGAGGACAGTTTCTTCCAGAAATGCCACATTTCTCCCAAATACATCACATCTTCTCCAAGAAATACCACGTTTCCCCCTTCAAATAGGACCTTTTCCCCAAAAAAACCTCTTTTATCCCCAAAAGAGGACAGTTTCTTCCAGGAATGCCAGATTTCTCCCAAATATATCACATCTTCTCCAAGAAATACCACGTTTCCCCCTTCAAATAGGACATTTTCACCCACAAATACCACTTTTATCCCCAAAATAGGACAGTTTCTGCCAGAAAGGCCACATTTCTCCCAAACATATCACATCTTCTCCAAGAAATACCACGTTTCCCCCTTCAAATAGGACCATTTCTCCCACAAATACCTGTTTTATCCCCAAAACAGGGCAGTTTCTTCCAGAAATGCCTGATTTCTCCCAAATATATCACATCTTCTCCAAGAAATACCAGGTTTCCCCCTTGAATTAGGACCTTTTCACCCACAAATACCTCTTTATCCCTCAAATACGACAGTTTCTTCCAGAAATGCCACATTTCTCCGAAATAGATCACATCTTCTCCAAGAAATACCACGTTTCCCCCTTCAAATAGGACATTTTCTCCCACAAATACCAGCCTTCTCCCCCCAAATAGGACAGTTTCTTCCAGAAATGCCACATTTCTCCCAAATAGATCACATCTTCTCCAAGAAATACCAGGTTTCCCCCTTCAAATAGGACCTTTTCACCCACAAATACCTGTTTGATCCCCAAAATAGGACAGTTTCTTCCAGAAAGGCCACATTTCTCCCAAATATATCACATCTTCTCCAAGAAATACCAGGTTTCCCCCTTCAAATAATACCTTTTCGACCACTAATAGCAGGCTTCTCCGCCAAATAGGACAGTTTCTTCCAGAAATGCCAGATTTCTCCCAAATATATCACATCTTCTCCAAGAAATACCAGGTTTCCCCCTTCAAATAGGACCTTTTCACCCACATATAGCTCTTTTATCCCCAAAATAGGACAGTTTCTTCCAGACATGCCACATTTCTCCCAAATATATCACATCTCCTTCAAGAAATAACAGCTTTCCCCCTTCAAATAGGACCATTTCTCCCACAAATACCTGTTTTATCCCCAAAACAGGACACTTTCTTCCAGAAATGCCACATTTCTCCCAAATAGATCACATCTTCTCCAAGAAATACCAGGTTTTCCCCTGGAAATAGGACCTTTTCACCCACAAATACCTGTTTTATCCCCAAAAGTGGACAGTTTCATCCAGAAATGCCACATTTCTCCCAAATAGATCACATCTTCTCCAAGAAATACCAGCTTTCCCCCTTCAAATAGGACCTTTTCACCCACAAATACCTCTTTTATCCCCAAAAGAGGACAGTTTCTTCCTGACATGCCACATTTTCCCCAAATATATCACATCTTCTACATGAAATACCTGGTTTTCCCCTTCAAATAGGACCTTTTCACCCACAAATACCACTTTTATCCCCAAAATAGGACAGTTTCTGCCAGAAAGGCCACATTTCTCCCAAACATATCACATCTTCTCCAAGAAATACCACGTTTCCCCCTTCAAATAGGACCATTTCTCCCACAAATACCTGTTTTATCCCCAAAACAGGACAGTTTCTTCCAGAAATGCCTGATTTCTCCCAAATATATCACATCTTCTCCAAGAAATACCAGGTTTCCCCCTTCAAATAGGACCTTTTCACCCACAAATACCTCTTTATCCCTCAAATAGGACAGTTTCTTCCAGAAATGCCACCTTTCTCCCAAATAGATCACATCATCTCCAAGAAATACCAGGTTTCCCCCTTCAAATAGGACATTTTCTCCCACAAATACCAGCCTTCTCCCCCCAAATAGGACAGTTTCTTCCAGAAATGCCACATTTCTCCCAAAGATATCACATCTTCTCCAAGAAATACCAGGGTTCCCCCTTCAAATAGGACCTTTTCACCCACAAATACCTGTTTTATCCCCAAAATAGGACAGTTTCTTCCAGAAATGCCACATTTCTCCCAAATATATCACATCTTCTCCAAGAAATACCAGCTTTCCCCCTTCAAATAGGACCTTTTCAACCACTAATAGCAGGCTTCTCCCCCAAATAGGACAGTTTCTTCCAGAAATGCCAGATTTCTCCCAAATATATCACATCTTCTCCAAGAAATACCAGGTTTCCCCCTGGAAATAGGACCTTTTCACCCACAAATACCACTTTTATCCCCAAAATAGGACAGTTTCTTCCAGACATGCCACATTTCTCCCAAATATATCACATCTCCTTCAAGAAATAACAGCTTTCCCCCTTCAAATAGGACCTTTTCTCCCACAAATCCCTGTTTTATCCCCAAAAGAGGACAGTTTCTTCCAGAAATGCCACATTTCTCCCAAATATATCACATCTTCTCCAAGAAATACCAGGGTTCCCCCTTCAAATAGGACCTTTTCACCCACAAATACCTCTTTTATCCCCAAAATAGGACAGTTTCTTCCAGACATGCCACATTTCTCCCAAATAGATCACATCTTCTCCAAGAAATACCAGCTTTCCCCCTTCAAATAGGACCTTTTCACCCACAAATACCTGTTTTATCCCCTAAAGAGGACAGTTTCTTCCAGAAATGCCACATTTCTCCCTAGTATATCACAACCCCTCCAAGAAATACCAGGATTCCTCCTGAAATAGTAACTTTTCACCCACAAATACCACCCTTCTCCCCCTAATAGGACATTTTCTTCCAGAAATGCCTCATTTCTCCCAAATACATCACATCTTCTCCAAGAAATAGCACGTTTCCCCCTTCAAATAGGACCTTTTCCCCAAAAAAACCTCTTTTATCCACAAAAGAGGACAGTTTCTTCCAGGAATGCCAGATTTCTCCCATATATATCACATCTTCTCCAAGAGATACCACGTTTCCCCCTTCAAATACGACCTTCTCACCCACAAATACCTCTTTTATCCCCAAAATAGGACCGTTTTTTCCAGGCATGCCACATTTCTCCCAAATATATCACATCTTCTCCAAGAAATGCCAGGATTCCTCCTGAAATAGGACCTTCTCACCCAAAACTACCAGCCTTCTCCCCCCAAATTGGATATTTTCTTCCAGAAAGGCCAGATTTCTCCCAAATATATCACATCTTCTCCAAGAAATACCTGCTTTCCCCCTTCAAATAGGACCTTTTCCCCAAAAATACCTGTATTATCCCCCCAAATAGGACAGTTTCTTCCAGAAATGCCACATTTCTCCCAAACATATCACATCTTCTCCAAGAAATACCAGGTTTCCCCCTTCAAATAGGACCTTTTCACCCACAAATACCTCTTTGATCCCCAAAATAGGACAGTTTCTTCCAGAAATGCCACATTTCTCCCAAACATATCACATCTTCTCCAAGAAATACCAGGTTTCCCCCTTCAAATAGGACCTTTTCACCCACAAATACCTCTTTTATCCCCAAAAGAGGACAGTTTCTTCCAGAAATGCTACATTTCTCCCAAAAAAATCACATCTTCTCCAAGAAATACCAGGTTTCCCCCTTCAAATAGGACCTTTTCACCCACTAATAGCAGGCTTCTCCCCCAATAGGACAGTTTCTTCCAGAAATGCCAGATTTCTCCCAAATATATCACATCTTCTCCAAGAAATACCAGGTTTTCCCCTTCAAATAGGACCTTTTCACCCACAAATACCTCTTTTATCCCCAAAAGAGGGCAGTTTCTTCCAGACATGCCACATTTCTCCCAAATATATCACATCTCCTTCAAGAAATACCAGCTTTCCCCCTTTAAATAGGACCTTTTCTCCCACAAATACCTGTTTTATCCCCAAAACAGGACACTTTCTTCCAGAAATGCCACATTTCTCCCAAATACATCACATCTTCTCCAAGAAATACCAGCTTTCTCCCTTCAAATAGGACCTTTTCTCCCACATATACCTGTTTTATCCCCAAAACAGGACACTTTCTTCCAGAAATGCCACATTTCTCCCAAATAGATCACATCTTCTTCAAGAAATACCAGCTTTCCCCCTTCAAATAGGACCTTTTCACCCACAAATACCACTTCTAACCCCAAAAGAGGACAGTTTCTTCCTGACATGCCACATTTCTCCCAAATAGATCACATCTTCTCCAAGAAATACCACGTTTCCCCCTTCAAATAGGACCTTTTCACCCACAAATACCTCTTTTATCCCCAAAATAGGACAGTTTCTTCCAGAAATGCCATATTTCTCCCAAGCATATCACATCTTCTCCAAGAAATACCAGCAATCCCCCTTCAAATAGGACCTTTTCACCCACAAATACCTGTTTTATCCCCAAAATAGGACAGTTTCTTCCAGAAATGGCACATTTCTCCCAAACATATCACATCTCCTCCAAGAAATACCAGGATTCCTCCTGAAATAGGAGCTTTTCTCCCACAAATACCACCCTTCTCCCCCCAAATAGGACATTTTCTTCCAGACATGCCACATTTCTCCCAAATATATCACATCTTCTCCAAGAAATACCAGGATTTCCTCTGGAAATAGGAGCTTTTCACCCACAAATACCTGTTCTATCCCCATAAGAGGACATTTTCTGCCAGAAATGCCACATTTCTCCCAAATATATCACATCTTCTCCAAGAAATACCACGTTTCCCCCTTCAAATAGGACCTTTTCTCAGAAAAAACCTCTTTTATCCCCAAAAGAGGACAGTTTCTTCCAGACATGCCACATTTCTCCCAAATATATCACATCTTCTCCAAGAAATACCAGGTTTCCCCCTTTAAATAGGACCTTTTCTCCCACAAATACCTCTTTTATCCCCAAATTAGGACAGTTTCTTCCAGAAATGCTACATTTCTCCCAAAAAAATCACATCTTCTCCAAGAAATACCAGCTTTCCCCCTTCAAATAGGACCTTTTCACCCACTAATAGCAGGCTTCTCCCCCAAATAGGACAGTTTCTTCCAGAAATGCCAGATTTCTCCCAAATATATCACATCTTCTCCAAGAAATACCAGGTTTTCCCCTTCAAATAGGACCTTTTCACCCACAAATACCTCTTTTATCCCCAAAAGAGGACAGTTTCTTCCAGACATGCCACATTTCTCCCAAATATATCACATCTCCTTCAAGAAATACCAGCTTTCCCCCTTTAAATAGGACCTTTTCTCCCACAAATACCTGTTTTATCCCCAAAAGAGGACACTTTCTTCCAGAAATGCCACATTTCTCCCAAATACATCACATCTTCTCCAAGAAATACCAGCTTTCTCCCTTCAAATAGGACCTTTTCACCCACAAATACCTCTTTTATCCCCAAAACAGGACACTTTCTTCCAGAAATGCCACATTTCTCCCAAATAGATCACATCTTCTCCAAGAAATACCAGGTTTCCCCCTTCAAATAGGACCTTTTCACCCACAAATACCTCTTTTATCCCCAAAATAGGACAGTTTCTTCCAGAAATGCCACATTTCTCCCAAATAGATCACATCTTCTCCAAGAAATACCAGGTTTCCCCCTTCAAATAGGACCTTTTCACCCACAAATACCTCTTTTATCCCCAAAATAGGACAGTTTCTTCCAGAAATGCCAGATTTCTCCCAAACATATCACATCTTCTCCAAGAAATACCACGTTTCCCCCTTCAAATAGGACCTTTTCACCCACAAATACCTCTTTTATCCCCTAAATACGACAGTTTCTTCCAGAAATGGCACATTTCTCCCAAACATATCACATCTCCTCCAAGAAATACCAGGATTCCTCCTGAAATAGGAGCTTTTCTCCCACAAATACCACCCTTCTCCCCCCAAATAGGACATTTTCTTCCAGACATGCCACATTTCTCCAAAATATATCACATCTTCTCCAAGAAATACCAGGTTTTCCCCTGGAAATAGGACCTTTTCACCCACAAATACCTGTTCTATCCCCATAAGAGGACAGTTTCTTCCAGAAATGCCACATTTCTCCCAAATAGATCACATCTTCTCCAAGAAATGCCACGTTTCCCCCTTCAAATAGGACCTTTTCCTCAAAAAAACCTCTTTTATTCCCAAAAGAGGACAGTTTCTTCCAGACATGCCACATTTCTCCCAAATAGATCACATCTTCTCCAAGAAATACCACGTTTCCCCCTTCAAATAGGACCTTCTCACCCACAAATACCTCTTTTATCCCCAAAAGAGGACAGTTTCTTCCTGACATGCCACATTTCTCCCAAATATATCACATCTCCTTCAAGAAATAACAGCTTTCCCCCTTCAAATAGGACCTTTTCTCCCACAAATACCTGTTTTATCCCCAAAACAGGACACTTTCTTACAGAAATGCCACATTTCTCCCAAATAGATCACATCTTCTCCAAGAAATACCTTGTTTCCCCCTTCAAATAGGACCTTTTCACCCACAAATACCTCTTTTATCCCCAAAATAGGACAGTTTCTTCCAGACATGCCACATTTCTCCCAAATAGATCACATCTTCTCCAAGAAATACCAGCTTTCCCCATTCAAATAGGACCTTTTCACCCACAAATACCTGTTTTATCCCCAAAATAGGACAGTTTCTTCCAGAAATGCCACATTTCTGCCAAACATATCTCGTCTCCTCCAAGAAATACCAGGATTCCTCTTGAAATAGGAACTTTTCTCCCACAAATACCATCCTTCTCCCCCCAAATAGGACATTTTCTTCCAGACATGCCACATTTCTCCCAAATATATCACATCTTCTCCAAGAAATATCAGGTTTTCCCCCTGGAAATAGGACCTTTTCACCCACAAATACCTGTTCTATCCCCATAAGAGGACATTTTCTTCCAGAAATGCCACATTTCTCCCAAATACATCACATCTTCTCCAAGAAATACCACGTTTCCCCCTTCAAATAGGACCTTTTCCCCAAAAAAACCTCTTTTATCCACAAAAGAGGACAGTTTCTTCAAGGAATGCCAGATTTCTCCCATATATATCACATCTTCTCCAAGAGATACCACGTTTCCCCCTTCAAATACGACCTTCTCACCCACAAATACCTCTTTTATCCCCAGAATAGGACCGTTTTTTCCAGGCATGCCACATTTCTCCCAAATGTATCACATCTTCTCCAAGAAATACCAGGTTTCCCCCTTCAAATAGGACCTTTTCTCCCACAAATACCTCTTTTATCCCCAAAAGAGGACAATTTCTTCCAGAAATGCCACATTTCTCCCAAATACATCACAACTCCTCCAAGAAATACCACGTTTCCCCCTTGAATTAGGACCTTTTCTCCCAGAAATACCTGTTTTATCCCCAAAAGAGGACACTTTCTTCCAGAAATGCCACATTTCTCCCAAATATACCACATCTTCTCAAAGAAATACCAGGTTTCCCCCTTCAAATAGGACCTTTTCAACCACTAATACCTCTTTTATCCCCAAAAGAGGACAGTTTCTTCCAGACATGCCACATTTCTCCCAAATATATCACATCTTCTCCAAGAAATGCCAGGATTCCTCCTGAAATAGGACCTTCTCACCCAAAACTACCAGCCTTCTCCCCCCAAATTGGACATTTTCTTCCAGAAAGGCCAGATTTCTCCCAAATATATCACATCTTCTCCACGAAAGACCAGGATTCCTCCTGAAATAGGACCTTCTCACCGAAAACTACCAGCCTTCTCCCCACAAATTGGACATTTTCTTCCAGAAAGGCCACATTTCTCCCAAATAGATCACATCTTCTCCAAGAAATACCAGCTTTCCCCCTTCAAATAGGACCTTTTCTCCCACAAATACCTCTTTTATCCCCAAAACAGGACAGTTTCTTCCAGAAATGCCACATTTCTCCCAAATATATCACATCTTCTCCAAGAAATACCACGTTTCCCCCTTCAAATAGGACCTTTTCACCCACAAATACCTCTTTTATCCCCAAAATAGGACAGTTTCTTCCTGACATGCCACATTTTCCCCAAATATATCACATCTTCTCCAAGAAATACCAGGTTTCCCCCTTCAAATTGGACCTTATCACCCACAAATACCACTTTTATCCCCAAAATAGGACAGTTTCTGCCAGAAAGGCCACATTTCTCCCAAACATATCACATCTTCTCCAAGAAATACCAGGTTTCCCCCTTCAAATAGGACCTTTTCACCCACAAAAAATTCTTTTATCCCCAAAAGAGGACAGTTTCTTCCAGAAATGCCACATTTCTCCCAAATATATCACATCTTCTCCAAGAAATACCACGTTTCCCCCTTCAAATAGGACCTTTTCACCCACAAATACCTCTTTATCCCTCAATTAGGACAGTTTCTTCCAGACATGCCACATTTCTCCCAAATAGATCACATCTTCTCCAAGAAATACCAGGTTTCCCCCTTCAAATAGGACCTTTTCTCCCACAAATTCCTGTATTATCCCCCCAAATAGGACAGTTTCTTCCAGAAATGCCACATTTCTCCCAAATATATCACATCTTCTCCAAGAAATACCAGCTTTCCCCCTTGAAATAAAACCTTTTCACCCACAAATACCTCTTTTATCCCCAAAATAGGACATTTTCTTCCAGAAAGGCCACATTTCTCCCAAATATATCACAACTCCTCCAAGAAATACCAGGTTTCCCCCTTGAATTAGGAACTTTTCTCCATGAAAAACCTCTTTTATCCCCAAAATAGGACAGTTTCTTCCAGAAATGCCACATTTCTCCCAAATATATCACATCTTCTCCTAGAAATACCAGCTTTCCCCCTTCAAATAGGACATTTTCACCCACTAATAGCAGGCTTCTCCCCCAGATAGGGCAGTTTCTTCCAGAAATGCCAGATTTCTCCCAAATATATCACATCTTCTCCAAGAAATACCAGGTTTTCCCCTTCAAATAGGACCTTTTCACCCACAAATACCTCTTTTATCCCCAAAAGAGGGCAGTTTCTTCCAGACATGCCACATTTCTCCCAAATATATCACATCTCCTTCAAGAAATACCAGCTTTCCCCCTTTAAATAGGACCTTTTCTCCCACAAATACCTGTTTTATCCCCAAAACAGGACACTTTCTTCCAGAAATGCCACATTTCTCCCAAATACATCACATCTTCTCCAAGAAATACCAGCTTTCTCCCTTCAAATAGGACCTTTTCTCCCACATATACCTGTTTTATCCCCAAAACAGGACACTTTCTTCCAGAAATGCCACATTTCTCCCAAATAGATCACATCTTCTTCAAGAAATACCAGCTTTCCCCCTTCAAATAGGACCTTTTCACCCACAAATACCACTTTTAACCCCAAAAGAGGACAGTTTCTTCCTGACATGCCACATTTCTCCCAAATAGATCACATCTTCTCCAAGAAATACCACGTTTCCCCCTTCAAATAGGACCTTTTCACCCACAAATACCTCTTTTATCCCCAAAATAGGACAGTTTCTTCCAGAAATGCCATATTTCTCCCAAGCATATCACATCTTCTCCAAGAAATACCAGCAATCCCCCTTCAAATAGGACCTTTTCACCCACAAATACCTGTTTTATCCCCAAAATAGGACAGTTTCTTCCAGAAATGGCACATTTCTCCCAAACATATCACATCTCCTCCAAGAAATACCAGGATTCCTCCTGAAATAGGAGCTTTTCTCCCACAAATACCACCCTTCTCCCCCCAAATAGGACATTTTCTTCCAGACATGCCACATTTCTCCCAAATATATCACATCTTCTCCAAGAAATACCAGGATTTCCTCTGGAAATAGGAGCTTTTCACCCACAAATACCTGTTCTATCCCCATAAGAGGACATTTTCTGCCAGAAATGCCACATTTCTCCCAAATATATCACATCTTCTCCAAGAAATACCACGTTTCCCCCTTCAAATAGGACCTTTTCTCAGAAAAAACCTCTTTTATCCCCAAAAGAGGACAGTTTCTTCCAGACATGCCACATTTCTCCCAAATATATCACATCTTCTCCAAGAAATACCAGGTTTCCCCCTTCAAATAGGACCTTTTCTCCCACAAATACCTCTTTTATCCCCAAATTAGGACAGTTTCTTCCAGAAATGCTACATTTCTCCCAAAAAAATCACATCTTCTCCAAGAAATACCAGCTTTCCCCCTTCAAATAGGACCTTTTCACCCACTAATAGCAGGCTTCTCCCCCAAATAGGACAGTTTCTTCCAGAAATGCCAGATTTCTCCCAAATATATCACATCTTCTCCAAGAAATACCAGGTTTTCCCCTTCAAATAGGACCTTTTCACCCACAAATACCTCTTTTATCCCCAAAAGAGGACAGTTTCTTCCAGACATGCCACATTTCTCCCAAATATATCACATCTCCTTCAAGAAATACCAGCTTTCCCCCTTTAAATAGGACCTTTTCTCCCACAAATACCTGTTTTATCCCCAAAAGAGGACACTTTCTTCCAGAAATGCCACATTTCTCCCAAATACATCACATCTTCTCCAAGAAATACCAGCTTTCTCCCTTCAAATAGGACCTTTTCACCCACAAATACCTCTTTTATCCCCAAAACAGGACACTTTCTTCCAGAAATGCCACATTTCTCCCAAATAGATCACATCTTCTCCAAGAAATACCAGGTTTCCCCCTTCAAATAGGACCTTTTCACCCACAAATACCTCTTTTATCCCCAAAATAGGACAGTTTCTTCCAGAAATGCCACATTTCTCCCAAATAGATCACATCTTCTCCAAGAAATACCAGGTTTCCCCCTTTAAATAGGACCTTTTCACCCACAAATAACTGTTTTATCCCCAAAATAGGACAGTTTCTTCCAGAAATGCCAGATTTCTCCCAAACATATCACATCTTCTCCAAGAAATACCACGTTTCCCCCTTCAAATAGGACCTTTTCACCCACAAATACCTCTTTTATCCCCTAAATACGACAGTTTCTTCCAGAAATGGCACATTTCTCCCAAACATATCACATCTCCTCCAAGAAATACCAGGATTCCTCCTGAAATAGGAGCTTTTCTCCCACAAATACCACCCTTCTCCCCCCAAATAGGACATTTTCTTCCAGACATGCCACATTTCTCCAAAATATATCACATCTTCTCCAAGAAATACCAGGTTTTCCCCTGGAAATAGGACCTTTTCACCCACAAATACCTGTTCTATCCCCATAAGAGGACAGTTTCTTCCAGAAATGCCACATTTCTCCCAAATAGATCACATCTTCTCCAAGAAATGCCACGTTTCCCCCTTCAAATAGGACCTTTTCCTCAAAAAAACCTCTTTTATTCCCAAAAGAGGACAGTTTCTTCCAGACATGCCACATTTCTCCCAAATAGATCACATCTTCTCCAAGAAATACCACGTTTCCCCCTTCAAATAGGACCTTCTCACCCACAAATACCTCTTTTATCCCCAAAAGAGGACAGTTTCTTCCTGACATGCCACATTTCTCCCAAATATATCACATCTCCTTCAAGAAATAACAGCTTTCCCCCTTCAAATAGGACCTTTTCTCCCACAAATACCTGTTTTATCCCCAAAACAGGACACTTTCTTACAGAAATGCCACATTTCTCCCAAATAGATCACATCTTCTCCAAGAAATACCTTGTTTCCCCCTTCAAATAGGACCTTTTCACCCACAAATACCTCTTTTATCCCCAAAATAGGACAGTTTCTTCCAGACATGCCACATTTCTCCCAAATAGATCACATCTTCTCCAAGAAATACCAGCTTTCCCCATTCAAATAGGACCTTTTCACCCACAAATACCTGTTTTATCCCCAAAATAGGACAGTTTCTTCCAGAAATGCCACATTTCTGCCAAACATATCTCGTCTCCTCCAAGAAATACCAGGATTCCTCTTGAAATAGGAACTTTTCTCCCACAAATACCATCCTTCTCCCCCCAAATAGGACATTTTCTTCCAGACATGCCACATTTCTCCCAAATATATCACATCTTCTCCAAGAAATATCAGGTTTTCCCCCTGGAAATAGGACCTTTTCACCCACAAATACCTGTTCTATCCCCATAAGAGGACATTTTCTTCCAGAAATGCCACATTTCTCCCAAATACATCACATCTTCTCCAAGAAATACCACGTTTCCCCCTTCAAATAGGACCTTTTCCCCAAAAAAACCTCTTTTATCCACAAAAGAGGACAGTTTCTTCAAGGAATGCCAGATTTCTCCCATATATATCACATCTTCTCCAAGAGATACCACGTTTCCCCCTTCAAATACGACCTTCTCACCCACAAATACCTCTTTTATCCCCAGAATAGGACCGTTTTTTCCAGGCATGCCACATTTCTCCCAAATGTATCACATCTTCTCCAAGAAATACCAGGTTTCCCCCTTCAAATAGGACCTTTTCTCCCACAAATACCTCTTTTATCCCCAAAAGAGGACAATTTCTTCCAGAAATGCCACATTTCTCCCAAATACATCACAACTCCTCCAAGAAATACCACGTTTCCCCCTTGAATTAGGACCTTTTCTCCCAGAAATACCTGTTTTATCCCCAAAACAGGACACTTTCTTCCAGAAATGCCACATTTCTCCCAAATATACCACATCTTCTCAAAGAAATACCAGGTTTCCCCCTTCAAATAGGACCTTTTCAACCACTAATACCTCTTTTATCCCCAAAAGAGGACAGTTTCTTCCAGACATGCCACATTTCTCCCAAATATATCACATCTTCTCCAAGAAATGCCAGGATTCCTCCTGAAATAGGACCTTCTCACCCAAAACTACCAGCCTTCTCCCCCCAAATTGGACATTTTCTTCCAGAAAGGCCAGATTTCTCCCAAATATATCACATCTTCTCCACGAAAGACCAGGATTCCTCCTGAAATAGGACCTTCTCACCGAAAACTACCAGCCTTCTCCCCACAAATTGGACATTTTCTTCCAGAAAGGCCACATTTCTCCCAAATAGATCACATCTTCTCCAAGAAATACCAGGTTTCCCCCTTCAAATAGGACCTTTTCTCCCACAAATACCTCTTTTATCCCCAAAACAGGACAGTTTCTTCCAGAAATGCCACATTTCTCCCAAATATATCACATCTTCTCCAAGAAATACCACGTTTCCCCCTTCAAATAGGACCTTTTCACCCACAAATACCTCTTTTATCCCCAAAATAGGACAGTTTCTTCCTGACATGCCACATTTTCCCCAAATATATCACATCTTCTCCAAGAAATACCAGGTTTCCCCCTTCAAATTGGACCTTATCACCCACAAATACCACTTTTATCCCCAAAATAGGACAGTTTCTGCCAGAAAGGCCACATTTCTCCCAAACATATCACATCTTCTCCAAGAAATACCAGGTTTCCCCCTTCAAATAGGACCTTTTCACCCACAAAAAATTCTTTTATCCCCAAAAGAGGACAGTTTCTTCCAGAAATGCCACATTTCTCCCAAATATATCACATCTTCTCCAAGAAATACCACGTTTCCCCCTTCAAATAGGACCTTTTCACCCACAAATACCTCTTTATCCCTCAATTAGGACAGTTTCTTCCAGACATGCCACATTTCTCCCAAATAGATCACATCTTCTCCAAGAAATACCAGGTTTCCCCCTTCAAATAGGACCTTTTCTCCCACAAATTCCTGTATTATCCCCCCAAATAGGACAGTTTCTTCCAGAAATGCCACATTTCTCCCAAATATATCACATCTTCTCCAAGAAATACCAGCTTTCCCCCTTGAAATAAAACCTTTTCACCCACAAATACCTCTTTTATCCCCAAAATAGGACATTTTCTTCCAGAAAGGCCACATTTCTCCCAAATATATCACAACTCCTCCAAGAAATACCAGGTTTCCCCCTTGAATTAGGAACTTTTCTCCATGAAAAACCTCTTTTATCCCCAAAATAGGACAGTTTCTTCCAGAAATGCCACATTTCTCCCAAATATATCACATCTTCTCCTAGAAATACCAGCTTTCCCCCTTCAAATAGGACATTTTCACCCACTAATAGCAGGCTTCTCCCCCAGATAGGACAGTTTCTTCCAGAAATGCCAGATTTCTCCCAAATATATCACATCTTCTCCAAGAAATACCAGGTTTTCCCCTTCAAATAGGACCTTTTCACCCACAAATACCTCTTTTATCCCCAAAAGAGGACAGTTTCTGCCAGACATGCCACATTTCTCCCAAATATATCACATCTCCTTCAAGAAATATCATCTTTCCCCCTTTAAATAGGAGCTTTTCTCCCACAAATACCTGTTTTATCCCCAAAACAGGACACTTTCTTCCTGACATGCCACATTTCTCCCAAATACATCACATCTTCTCCAAGAAATACCACGTTGCCCCCTTCAAATAGGACCTTTTCACCCACAAATACCTGTTTGATCCCCAAAAGAGGACAGTTTCTTCCAGAAATGCCAGATTTCTCCCAAACATATCACATCTTCTCCAAGAAGTACCAGGTTTCCCCCTTCAAATAGGACCTTTTCACCCACAAATACCTCTTTTATCCCCAAAAGAGGACAGTTTCTTCCAGAAATGCCACATTTCTCCCAAACATATCACATCTCCTCCAAGAAATACCAGGATTCCTCCAGAAATAGGAACTTTTCTCCCAAAAATACCACCCTTCTCCCCCCAAATAGGACATTTTCTTCCAGACATGCCACATTTCTCCCAAATATATCACAACCCCTCCAAGAAATACCAGGTTTCCCCCTTCTATTAGGACCTTTTCTACATGAAATACCTGTTTTAACCCCAAAAGAGGACACTTTCTTCCAGAAATGCCACATTTCTCCCAAATATATCACAACTCCTCCAAGAAATACCAGGTTTCCCCCTTCAAATAGGACCTTTTCTCCCACAAATACCTCTTTTATCCCCAAAAGAGGACAGTTTCTTCCAGAAATGCCACATTTCTCCCAAATATATCACATCTTCTCCAAGAAATACCAGGTTTCCCCCTTCAAATAGGACCTTTTCACCCACAAATACCTCTTTTATCCCCAAAAGAGGACAGTTTCTTGCAGAAATGCCAAATTTCTCCCAAATATATCACATCTTCTCCAAGAAATACCAGGTTTCCCCCTTCAAATAGGACCTTTTCACCCACAAATACCTCTTTTATCCCCAGAATAGGACAGTTTCTTCCAGACATGCCACATTTCTCCCAAATATATCACATCTCCTTCAAGAAATACCAGCTTTCCCCCTTCAAATAGGACCTTTTCTCCCACAAATACCTGTTTTATCCCCAAAACAGGACACTTTCTTCCAGAATTGCCACATTTCTCCCAAATATATCACATCTTCTCCAAGAAATACCAGGTTTCCCCCTTCAAATAGGACCATTTCACCCACAAATACCTCTTTTATCCCCCAATTTGGACATTTTCTTCTAGAAAGGCCACATTTCTCCCAAATATATCACATCTTCTCCAAGAAATACCAGGTTTACCCCTTCAAATAGGACCTTTTCACCCACAAATACCTCCTTTATCCTTAAAATAGGACAGTTTCTTCCAGAAATGGCACATTTCTCCCAAACATATCACATCTCCTCCAAGAAATACCAGGATTCCGCCTGAAATAGGAACTTTTCTCCCACAAATACCACCCTTCTCCCCCCAAATAGGACATTTTCTTCCAGACATGCCACATTTCACCCAAATAGATCACATCTTCTCCAAGAAATGCCAGGATTCCTCCTGAAATAGGACCTTCTCACCCAAAACTACCAGCCTTCTCCCCCCAAATAGGATATTTTCTTCCAGAAAGACCAGATTTCTCCCAAATAGATCACATCTTCTCCAAGAAATACCAGGATTCCTCCTGAAATAGGACCTTCTCACCGTAAACTACCAGCCTTCTCCCCCCAAATTGGACATTTTCTTCCAGAAAGGCCACATTTCTCCCAAATAGATCACATCTTCTCCACGAAATACCAGCTTTCCCCCTTCAAATAGGACTTTTTCACCCACAAATACCTCTTTTATCCCTAAATAGGACAGTTTCTTCCTGACATGCCACATTTTCCCCAAATATATCACATCTTCTCCAAGAAATTCCAGGTTTCCCCCCTTCATATAGGACCTTATAACCCACAAATACCACTTTTATCCCCAAAATAGGACTGTTTCTGCCAGAAAGGCCACATTTCTCCCAAATATATCACATCTTCTTCAAGAAATTCCAGGTTTCCCCCTTCAAATAGGACCTTTTCACCCACAAATACCTGTTTTATCCCCAAAAGAGGACAGTTTCTTCCAGAAATGCCACATTTCTCCGAAATAGATCACATCTTCTCCAAGAAATACCAGCTTTCCCCCTTCAAATAGGACGTTTTCACCCACTAATAGCAGGCTTCTCCCCCAAATAAGACAGTTTCTTCCAGAAATGCCAGATTTCTCCCAAATATATCACATCTTCTCCAAGAAATACCAGGTTTTCCCCTTCAAATAGGACCTTTTCACCCACAAATACCTCTTTTATCCCCAAAATAGGACAGTTTCTTCCAGACATGCCACATTTCTCCCAAATAGATCACATCTTCACCAAGAAATACCAGGTTTCCCCCTTCAAATAGGACCTTTTCACCCACAAATACCTCTTTTATCCCCAAAAGAGGACAGTTTCTTCCAGAAATGGCACATTTCTGCCAAACATATCACGTCTCCTCCAAGAAATACCAGGATTCCTCTTCAAATAGGAACTTTTCTCCCACAAATACCACCCTTCTCCCCCCAAATAGGACATTTTCTTCCAGACATGCCACATTTCTCCCAAATAGATCACATCTTCTCCAAGAAATACCACGTTTCCCCCTTCAAATAGGACCTTTTCACCCACAAAAACCTCTTTTATCCCCAAAAGAGGACAGTTTCTTCCAGGAATGCCACATTTCTCCCAAATAGATCACATCTTCTCCAAGAAATACCACGTTTCCCCCATCAAATAGGACCTTCTCACCCACAAATACCTCTTTTATCCCCAAAAGAGGACCGTTTTTTCCATACATGCCACATTTCTCCCAAATATATCACATCTTCTCCAAGAAATACCAGGGTTCCCCCTTCAAATAGGACCTTTTCACCCACAAATACCTCTTTTATCCCCAAAAGAGGACAGGTTCTTCCAGAAATGCCACATTTCTCCCAAATATATCACAACTCCTCCAAGAAATACCAGGTTTCCCCCTTGAATTAGGACCTTTTCTCCATGAAATACCTCTTTTATCCCCAAAAGAGGACAGTTTCTTCCAGAAATGCCAGATTTCTCCAAAATATATCACATCTTCTCCAAGAAATACCAGGTTTCCCCCTTCAAATAGGACCTTTTCACCCACTAGTAGCAGGCTTCTCCCCCAAATAGGACAGTTTCTTCCAGAAAGGCCTGATTTCTCCCAAATAGATCACATCTTCTCCAAGAAATACCAGGATTCCTCCTGAAATAGGACCTTCTCACCGAAAACTACCAGCCTTCTCCCCCCAGATTGGACATTTTCTTCCAGAAAGGCCACATTTCTCCCAAATAGATCACATCTTCTCCACGAAATACCAGCTTTCCCCCTTCAAATAGGACCTTTTCACCCAGAAATACCTCTTTTATCCCCAAAATAGGACAGTTTCTTCCTGACATGCCACATTTTCCCAAAATATATCACATCTTCTCCAAGAAATTCCAGGTTTCCCCCTTCAAATAGGACCTTTTCTCCCACAAATACCTCTTTTATCCCCAAAAGAGGACAGTTTCTTCCAGACATGCCACATTTCTCCCAAACATATCACATCTTCTCCAAGAAATACCAGGTTTCCCCCTTCAAATAGGACCATTTCTCCCACAAATACCTCTTTTATCCCCAAAACAGGACAGTTTCTTCCAGACATGCCACATTTCTCCCAAATAGATCACATCTTCTCCAAGAAATACCAGGTTTCCCCCTTCAAATAGGACCTTATCACCAACAAATACCTCTTTTATCCCCAAAAGAGGACAGTTTCTTCCAGAATTGGCACATTTCTGACAAACATATCACGTCTCCTCCAAGAAATACCAGGATTCCTCCTGAAATAGGAACTTTTCTCCCACAAATACCACCCTTCTCCCCCCAAATAGGACATTTTCTTCCAGAAAGGCCACATTTCTCCCAAATATATCACATCTTCTCCAAGAAATACCACGTTTCCCCCTTCAAATA
Source organism: Lophura swinhoii (assembly GCA_030408155.1). Taxonomy (NCBI): domain Eukaryota; kingdom Metazoa; phylum Chordata; class Aves; order Galliformes; family Phasianidae; genus Lophura; species Lophura swinhoii. Next base: position 7,179,136 of record CM059475.1, read on the forward strand.
GGACCTTTTCCCCAAAAAAACCTCTTTTATCCCCAAAAGAGGACAGTTTCTTCCAGGAATGCCACATTTCTCCCAAATATATCACATCTTCTCCAAGAAATACCTGGGTTCCCCCTTCAAATAGGAACTTTTCTCCCACAAATACCTCTTTTATCCCCAAAAGAGGACAGTTTCTGCCAGAAATGCCACATTTCTCCCAAATATATCACAACTCCTCCAAGAAATACCAGGTTTCCCCCTTCAAATAGGACCTTTTCTCCATGAAATACCTCTTTTATCCCCAAAAGAGGACACTTTCATCCAGAAATGCCCCATTTCTCCCAAATATACCACATCTTCTCCAAGAAATACCAGGTTTCCCCCTTCAAATAGGACCTTTTCAACCACTAATACCTCTGTTATCCCCGAAATAGGACAGTTTCTTCCAGAAAAGCCACATTTCTCCCAAACATATCACATCTTCTCCAAGAAATACCAGGTTTCCCCCTTCAAATAGGACCTTTTCACCCACAAATACCTCTTTTATCCCCAAAATAAGACCGTTTTTTCCAGACATGCCACATTTCTCCCAAATAGATCACATCTTCTCCAAGAAATACCTGGGTTCCCCCTTCAAATAGGAACTTTTCTCCCACAAATACCTCTTTTATCCCCAAAAGAGGACAGTTTCTTCCAGACATGCCACATTTCTCCCAAATATATCACAACTCCTCCAAGAAATACCAGGTTTCCCCCTTCAAATAGGACCTTTTCTCCATGAAATACCTCTTTTATCCCCAAAAGAGGACACTTTCATCCAGAAATGCCCCATTTCTCCCAAATATACCACATCTTCTCCAGGAAATACCAGGTTTCCCCCTTCAAATAGGACCTTTTCAACCACTAATACCTCTGTTATCCCCGAAATAGGACAGTTTCTTCCAGAAAAGCCACATTTCTCCCAAACATATCACATCTTCTCCAAGAAATACCAGGTTTCCCCCTTCAAATAGGACCTTTTCACCCACAAATACCTCTTTTATCCACAAAAGAGGACAGTTTCTTCCAGACATGCCACATTTCTCTCAAATATATCACATCTTCTCCAAGAAATACCAGGTTTCCCCCTTCAAATAGGACCTTTTCACCCACTAATAGCAGGCTTCTCCCCCAAATAGGACAGTTTCTTCCAGAAATGCCAGATTTCTCCCAAATATATCACATCTTCTCCAAGAAATACCAGGTTTCCCCCTTCAAATAGGACCTTTTCACCCACAAATACCTCTTTTATCCCCAAAAGAGGACAGTTTCTTCCAGACATGCCACATTTCTCCCAAATATATCACATCTCCTTCAAGAAATACCAGTTTTCCCCATCAAATAGGACCTTTTCTCCCACAAATACCTGTTTTATCCCCAAAAGAGGACACTTTCTTCCAGAAATGCCACATTTCTCCCAAATATATCACCTCTTCTCCAAGAAATACCAGGTTTCCCCCTTCAAATAGGACCTTTTCACCCACAAATACCTGTTTTATCCCCAAAAGAGGACAGTTTCTTCCAGACATGCCACATTTCTCCCAAATATATTACATCTTCTCCAAGAAATACCAGCTTTCCCCGTTCAAATAGGACCTTTTCACCCACAAATACCTCTTTTATCCCCAAAAGAGGACAGTTTCTTCCAGAAATGCCAGATTTCTCCCAAACATATCACATCTTCTCCAAGAAATACCAGGTTTCCCCCTTCAAATAGGACCTTTTCAGCCACAAATACCTGTTTTATCCCCAAAATAGGACAGTTTCTTCCAGACATGCCACATTTCTCCCAAATATATCACATCTCCTCCAAGAAATACCAGGATTCCTCCTGAAATAGGAACATTTCTCCCACAAATACCACCCTTCTCCCCCCAAATAGGACATTTTCTTCCAGACATGCCACATTTCTCCCAAATATATCACATCATCTCCAAGAAATACCAGGTTTTCCCCTTCAAATAGGACCTTTTCACCCACAAATACCTGTTCTATCCCCATAAGAGGACAGTTTCTTCCTGACATGCCACATTTCTCTCAAATATATCACATCTTCTCCAAGAAATACCAGGTTTACCCCTTCAAATAGGACCTTTTCCCCAAAAAAACCTCTTTTATCCCCAAAAGAGGACAGTTTCTTCCAGACATGCCACATTTCTCCCAAATATATCACATCTTCTCCAAGAAATACCACATTTCCCCCTTCAAATAGGACCTTCTCACCCACAAATTCCTCTTTTATATCCAAAATAGGACAGTTTTTTCCAGACATGCCACATTTCTCCCAAATATATCACATCTTCTCCTAGAAATACCAGGTTTCCCCCTTCAAATAGGACCTTTTCACCCACTAATCGCAGGCTTCTCCCCCAAATAGGACAGTTTCTGCCAGAAATGCCACATTTCTCCGAAATAGATCACAACTCCTCCAAGAAATACCAGGTTTCCCCCTTGAAATAGGAACTTTTCACCCACAAATACCTCTTTTATCCCCAAAATAGGACAGTTTCTTCCAGAAAGGCCACATTTCTCCCAAATATATATCATCTTGTCCAAGAAATACCAGGTTTCCCCCTTCAAATAGGACCTTTTCACCCACAAATACCTCTTTTATCCCCAAAAGAGGACAGTTTCTTCCAGAAAGGCCACATTTCTCCCAAATATATCACATCTTCTCCAAGAAATGCCAGGATTCCTCCTGAAATAGGAACTTCTCACGCAAAACCACCAGCCTTCTCCCCCCAAATTGGACATTTTCTTCCAGAAAGGCCACATTTCTCCCAAATATATCACATCTTCTCCAAGAAATACCAGGATTCCTCCTGAAATAGGACCTTCTCACCGAAAACTACCAGCCTTCTCCCCACAAATTGGACATTTTCTTCCAGAAAGGCCACATTTCTCCAAAATAGATCACATCTTCTCCAAGAAATACCAGCTTTCCCCCTTCAAATAGGACCTTTTCTCCCAGAAATACCTGTTTTATCCCCCAAATAGGACAGTTTCTTCCAGACATGCCACATTTCTCCCGAATAGATCACATCTTCTCCAAGAAATACCAGGTTTCCCCCTTCAAATAGGACCTTATCACCAACAAATACCTCTTTTATCCCCAGAAGAGGACAGTTTCTTCTAGAAATGCCAGATTTCTCCAAAATATATCACATCTTCTCCAAGAAATACCAGGGTTCCCCCTTCAAATAGGACCTTTTCAACCACTAATAGCAGGCTTCTCCCCCAAATACGACAGTTTCTTCCAGAAATGCCACATTTCTCCCAAATACATCACATCTTCTCCAAGAAATACCACGTTTCCCCCTTCAAATAGGACCTTATCACCCACAAATACCTCTTTTATCCCCAAAATAGGACAGTTTCTTCCAGACATGCCACATTTCTCCCAAATATATCACATCTCCTTCAAGAAATACCAGCTTTCCCCCTTCAAATAGGACCTTTTCACCCACAAATACCTGTTTTATCCCCAAAACAGGACATTTTCTTCCAGAAATGCCACATTTCTCCCAAATAGATCACATCTTCTCCAAGAAATACCAGGTTTCCCCCTTCAAATAGGACCTTTTCACCCACAAATACCTCTTTTATCCCCAAAATAGGACAGTTTCTTCCAGAAATGCCATATTTCTCCCAAATAGATCACATCTTCTCCAAGAAATACCAGGTTTCCCCCTTCAAATAGGACCTTTTCACCCACAAATACCTCTTTTATCCCCAAAAGAGGACAGTTTCTTCCAGAAATGGCACATTTCTCCCAAATATATCACATCTCCTCCAAGAAATACCAGGATTCCTCCTGAAATAGGAACTTTTCTACCACAAATACCACCCTTCTCCCCCCAGATAGGACATTTTCTTCCAGACATGCCACATTTCTCCCAAATATATCACATCTTCTCCAAGAAATACCAGGTTTTCCCCTGGAAATAGGACCTTTTCACAAACAAATACCTGTTCTATCCCATAAGAGGACAGTTTCTTCCAGAAATTCCACATTTCTCCCAAATATATCACATCTTCTCTAAGAAATACCACGTTTCCCCCTTCAAATAGGACCTTTTCACCCACAAATACCTGTTTTATCCCCAAAACAGGACATTTTCTTCCAGAAATGCCACATTTCTCCCAAATAGATCACATCTTCTCCAAGAAATACCAGGTTTCCCCCTTCAAATAGGACCTTTTCACCCACAAATACCTCTTTTATCCCCAAAAGAGGACAGTTTCTTCCAGAAATGCCAGATTTCTCCCAAACATATCACATCTTCTCCAAGAAATACCAGGTTTCCCCCTTCAAATAGGACCTTTTCACCCACAAATACCTGTTTTATCCCCAAAAGAGGACAGTTTCTTCCAGACATGCCACATTTCTCCCAAATATATCACATCTCCTCCAAGAAATACCAGGATTCCTCCTGAAATAGGAACTTTTCTCCCACAAATACCACCCTTCTCCCCCCAAATAGGACATTTTCTTCCAGACATGCCACATTTCTCCCAAATATATCACATCTTCTCCAAGAAATACCAGGTTTTCCCCTGGAAATAGGACCTTTTCACCCACAAATACCTGTTCTATCCCCATAAGAGGACAGTTTCTTCCTGACATGCCACATTTCTCTCAAATATATCACATCTTCTCCAAGAAATACCAGGTTTCCCCCTTCAAATAGGACCTTTTCCCCAAAAAAACCCTCTTTTATCCCCAAAAGAGGACAGTTTCTTCCAGACATGCCACATTTCTCCCAAATATATCACATCTTCTCCAAGAAATACCACATTTCCCCCTTCAAATAGGACCTTCTCACCCACAAATTCCTCTTTTATATCCAAAATAGTACAGTTTTTTCCAGACATGCCACATTTCTCCCAAATATATCACATCTTCTCCAAGAAATACCAGGTTTCCCCCTTCAAATAGGACCTTTTCACCCACTAATCGCAGGCTTCTCACCCAAATAGGACAGTTTCTGCCAGAAATGCCACATTTCACCCAAATATATCACAACTCCTCCAAGAAATACCAGGTTTCCCCCTTGAAATAGGACCTTTTCACCCACAAATACCTCTTTTAATCCCCAAAATAGGACAGTTTCTTCCAGAAAGGCCACATTTCTCCCAAATATATATCATCTTCTCCAAGAAATACCACGTTTCCCCCTTCAAATAGGACCTTTTCACCCACAAATACCTCTTTTATCCCAAAAAGAGGACAGTTTCTTCCAGAAAGGCCACATTTCTCCCAAATATATATCATCTTCTCCAAGAAATGCCAGGATTCCTCCTGAAATAGGACCTTCTCACGCAAAACCACCAGCCTTCTCCCCCCAAATTGGACATTTTCTTCCAGAAAGGCCACATTTCTCCCAAATATATCACATCTTCTCCAAGAAATACCAGGATTCCTCCTGAAATAGGACCTTCTCACCGAAAACTACCAGCCTTCTCCCCCCAAATTGGACATTTTCTTCCAGTAAGGCCACATTTCTCCAAAATAGATCACATCTTCTCCAAGAAATACCAGCTTTCCCCCCTTCAAATAGGACCTTTTCTCCCACAAATACCTGTTTTATCCCCCAAATAGGACAGTTTCTTCCAGACATGCCACATTTCTCCCAAATATATCACATCTTCTCCAAGAAATACCAGGGTTCCCCCTTCAAATAGGACCTTATCACCCACAAATATCTCTTTTATCCCCAGAAGAGGACAGTTTCTTCTAGAAATGCCACATTTCTCCAAAATATATCACATCTTCTCCAAGAAATAACAGGTTTCCCCCTTCAAATAGGGCCTTTTCACCCACAAATACATCTTTTATCCCCAAAAGAGGACAGTTTCTTCCAGAAATGCCACATTTCTCCCAAACATATCACATCTTCTCCAAGAAATACCAGGTTTCCCCCTTCAAATAGGACCTTTTCACCCACAAATACCTGTTTTATCCCCGAAAGAGGACAGTTTCTTCAAGAAATGCCACATTTCTCCCAAATAGATCACAACTTCTCCAAGAAATACCAGCTATCCCCCTTCAAATAGGACCTTCTCACCCATAAATACCTCTTTTATCCCCCAAATAGGACAGTTTCTTCCAGACATGCCACATTTCTCCCCAAATATATCACATCTTCTCCACGAAATGCCACGTTTCCCCCCTTCAAATAGGACCTTTTCACCCACAAATACCTCTTTTATCCCCAAAAGAGGACAGTTTCTTCCTGACATGCCACATTTCTCCCAAATATATCACATCTTCTCATAGAATTACCAGCTTTCCCCCTTCAAATAGGACCTTTTCACCCACAAATACCTGTTTTATCCCCAAAAGAGGACAGTTTCTCCCAGAAATGCCACATTTCTCCCAAACATATCACATCCTCTCTTAGTATTACCAGCTTTCCCCCTTCAAATAGGACCTTTTCACCCACAAAAAATTCTTTTATCCCCAAAATAGGACAGTTTCTTCCAGAAATGCCACATTTCTCCCAAACATAACACATCTTCTCATAGAAATACCAGGTTTCCTCCTTCAAATACGACCTTTTCACCCACAAATACCTCTTTTATCCCTCAAATAGGACAGTTTCTTCCAGACATGCCACATTTCTCCCAAATAGATCTCATCTTCTCCAAGAAATACCAGGATTCCTCCTGAAAGAGGACCTTTTCTCCCTCAAATACCAGCCTTCTCCCCCCAAATAGGACAGTTTCTTCCTGACATGCCACATTTCTCCCAAATATAGCGCATCTTCTCCAAGAAATACCAGGTTTCCCCCTTCAAATAGGACCTTATCACCCACAAATACCATTTTTACCCCAAAAGAGGACAGTTTCTGCCAGTAAGGCCACATTTCTCCCAAACATATCACACCTTCTCCAAGAAATACCAGGTTTCCCCCTTCAAATAGGACCTTTTCACCCACAAAAAATTCTTTTATCCCCAAAATAGGACAGTTTCTTCCAGACATGCCACATTTCTCCCAAATATATCACATCTTCTCCAAGAAATACCAGCTTTCCCCCTTTAAATAGGACCTTTTCACCCACAAATAACTGTTTTATCCCCAAAAGAGGACATTTTCTCCCAGAAATGCCATATTTCTCCCAAACATATCACATCTTCTCCAAGAAATACCAGCTTTCACCCTCAAATAGGACCTTTTCACCCACAAATACCTGTTTTATCCCCAAAATAGAACAGTTTCTTCCAGACATGCCACATTTCTCCCAAATAGATCTCATCTTCTCCAAGAAATACCTGGATTCCTCCTGAAATAGGACCTTTTCTCCAAGAAATACCACACTTCTCCCCCCAAATAGGACATTTTCTTCCAGAAATGCCACATTTCTCCCAAATATATCACATCTTCTCCAAGAAATACCACGTTTCCCCCTTCAAATAGGACCTTTTCCCCAAAAATACCTCTTTTATCCCCAAAAGAGGACAGTTTCTTCCAGGAATTCCAGATTTCTCCCAAATATATCACATCTTCTCCAAGAAATACCACGTTTCCCCCTTCAAATAGGACCTTCTCACCCACAAATACCTCTTTTATCCCCAAAAGAGGACTGTTTCTTCCAGACATGCCACATTTCTCCCAAATATATCACATCTTCTCCAAGAAATACCTGGGTTCCCCCTTCAAATAGGAACTTTACACCCACAAATACCTCTTTTATCCCCAAAAGAGGACAGTTTCTTCCAGACATGCCACATTTCTCCCAAATAGATCACATCTTCTCCAAGAAATAACAGGTTTCCCCCTTCAAATAGGACCTTTTCACCCACAAATACCTCTTTTATCCCCAAAATAGGACAGTTTCTTCCAGAAATGCCACATTTCTCCCAAATAGATCACATCTTCTCCAAGAAATACCAGGTTTCCCCCTTCAAATAGGACCTTTTCACCCACAAATACCTCTTTTATCCCCAAAAGAGGACAGTTTCTTCCAGAAATGCCACATTTCTCCCAAATATATCACATCTCCTCCAAGAAATACCAGGATTCCTCCTGAAATAGGAACTTTTCTCCAACAAGTACCAGCCTTCTCCCCCCAAATAGGACATTTTCTTCCAGACATGCCACATTTCTGCCAAATAGATCACATCTTCTCCAAGAAATACCAGGTTTTCCCCTGGAAATAGGACCTTTTCACCCACAAATACCTGTTCTATCCCCATAAGAGGACAGTTTCTTCCAGAAATGCCACATTTCTCCCAAATATATCACATCTTCTCCAAGAAATACCAGGTTTCCCTCTTCAAATAGGACCTTTTCCCCAAAAAAACCTCTTTTATCCCCAAAAGAGGACAGTTTCTTCCAGGAATGCCAGATTTCACCCAAATATATCACATCTTCTCCAAGAAATACCACCTTTCCCCCTTCAAATAGGACCTTTTCACCCACAAATACCTCTTTTATCCCCAAAAGAGGACAGTTCCTTCCAGAAATGCCACATTTCTCCCAAATATATCACATCTTCTCCAAGAAATACCAGGTTTCCCCCTTCAAATAGGACCTTTTCTCCCACAAATACCTCTTTTATCCCCAAAAGAGGACAGTTTCTTCCAGAAATGCCACATTTCTCCCTAGTCTATCACAACCCCTCCAAGAAATACCAGGTTTCCCCCCTTCAATTAGGACATTTTCTCCATGAAATACCTGTTTTATCCCCAAAAGAGGACAGTTTCTTCCAGAAATGCCACATTTCTCCCAAATATATCACATCTTCTCCAAGAAATACCAGGTTTCCCCCTTCAAATAGGACCTTTTCAACCACTAATAACTCTTTTATCCCCAAAAGAGGACAGTTTCTTCCAGAAATGCCACATTTCTCCCAAATATATCACGTCTCCTCCAAGAAATGCCAGGATTCCTCCTGAAATAGGAACTTTTCTCCACAAATACCACCCTTCCCCCCCCAAATAGTACATTTTCTTCCAGACATGCCACATTTCTCCCAAATATATCACAACCCCTCCAAGAAATACCAGGTTTCCCCCTTCTATTAGGACCTTTTCTACATGAAATACCTGTTTTAACCCCAAAAGAGGACACTTTCTTCCAGAAATGCCACATTTCTCCCAAATATATCACATCTTCTCCCACAAATACCAGGTTTCCCCCTTCAAATAGGACCTTTTCAACCACTAATACCTCTTTTATCCCCAAAAGAGGACAGTTTCTTCCAGAAAGGCCACATTTCTCCCAAATATATCACATCTTCTCCAAGAAATACCAGCTTTCCCCCTTCAAATAGGACCTTCTCACCCAAAACTACCAGCCTTCTCCCCCCAAATTGGATATTTTCTTCCAGAAAGGCCACATTTCTCCCAAATATATCACATCTTCTCCAAGAAATACCAGGATTCCTCCTGAAATAGAACCTTCTCACCGAAAACTACCAGCCTTCTCCCCCCAAATTGGACATTTTCTTCCAGAAAGGCCACATTTCTCCCAAATAGATCACATCTTCTCCAAGAAATACCAGGTTTCCCCCTTCAAATAGGACCTTTTCCCCAAAAAAACCTCTTTATCCCTCAAATAGGACAGTTTCTTCCAGACATGCCACATTTCTCCCAAATATATCACATCTTCTCCAAGAAATACCAGGTTTCCCCCTTCAAATAGGACCTTTTCAACCACTAATAGCAGGCTTCTCCCCCAAATACGACAGTTTCTTCCAGAAATGCCACATTTCTCCCAAATACATCACATCTTCTCCAAGAAATACCACGTTTCCCCCCTTCAAATAGGACCTTTTCACCCACAAATACCTCTTTTATCCCCAAAAGAGGACAGTTTATTCCAGACATGCCACATTTCTCCCAAATATATCACATCTCCTTCAAGAAATACCAGCTATCCCCCTTCAAATAGGACCTTCTCACCCATAAATACCTCTTTTATCCCCCAAATAGGACAGTTTCTTCCAGACATGCCACATTTCTCCCAAATATATCACATCTTCTCCACGAAATGCCACGTTTCCCCCTTCAAATAGGACCTTTTCACCCACAAATACCTCTTTTATCCCCAAAAGAGGACAGTTTCTTCCTGACATGCCACATTTCTCCCAAATATATCACATCTTCTCATAGAATTACCAGCTTTCCCCCTTCAAATAGGACCTTTTCACCCACAAATACCTGTTTTATCCCCAAAAGAGGACAGTTTCTCCCAGAAATGCCACATTTCTCCCAAACATATCACATCCTCTCTTAGTATTACCAGCTTTCCCCCTTCAAATAGGACCTTTTCACCCACAAAAAATTCTTTTATCCCCAAAATAGGACAGTTTCTTCCAGAAATGCCACATTTCTCCCAAACATAACACATCTTCTCATAGAAATACCAGGTTTCCTCCTTCAAATACGACCTTTTCACCCACAAATACCTCTTTTATCC